>JACTAT010000091.1:0-453159 GCA_014526335.1 Chrysaora quinquecirrha | reverse complement strand
GTACATGTTGATTGGCCATCCGCGCAAAACAAATGTAATGAGTGTCGATGAGCCACTGATGCTCAACAACTCAGAAATAAAGCGTGTAAGGAAAACGAAATCACTAGGTGTCATCGTGGATGAGGGACTTAACTGGGAAGAGAATCTCAAAATTGTAAAAGGAAAAGTTCGAGCAGGATTGGCATCTCTAAAAAAACTAAAAGATATCCGCCACAAAACAACTAGACAGTGTTTACCGAGCTCTGGTAGAAAGCCATTTGCGCTATGCTAATGTAATCTGGGGGAGCATTCCTAGTTATAAACTAAAAATCCTACAGAATTTACAGGACAGAGCCAGAACCATAATTGAGCGGGCTAAAATCAGAGATAATTGGTCATATAAGTGGCTTGATGTAGAACAACTAATCAAATTCGACAGATCAGCCATGACTTGCAAAATTATGAACAGGATGTGCCCCGAGAGCCTTTGGGATAAATTCCCCCAGATATCCTTGCATTCAAGCTACAGAACGAGAAACTGCAAGGATATCCGCATACCAAGGTACAACCTTGAATATGTAAAAAAAGGCTTTCAATATTCAGCTCTTACTGCGTGGAACAACATCCCCATCGGCATAAGAGAGCTGCCAACCTTCCCGCAGTTCAAAAGAAAATTGAAAATTCACCTTAAGAGCTGAATCAAAAACGAAACACAACTCCCTGAAAGAGCAGCAATTCTAACAAATTTTTATATAACTTTATTGTAATGTGGTAAATTATAAATTATACTTTGGTAAATTATACTATATTATATTTCATTAGTTTTTCTATGTTTTTAGCTGAAGGGACTTTGTGTATAAATAAATGATGATGATGATGATGATGATGAAGTTGATGACCCAGGATTCATAAGGAGGACATAGGACCAAGAACCATAAGGAGGACCTAGGATCAGGACCCATAAGGAGGACCCAGGACCAGGATCAATAAGGAGGAGCCAGAACCAGGACCCATAAGGAGGACCCATTAAGAGAACTTTTGGAATGTAGTTTGTGCACTGTTTTCTTTACCTGTTTGTCTTGGTGAAGGATCTGATCTAATAGGCACGTGCTTGTAAATTGCTCTCGTGTATATCCCCAGGGGGGAGGGGTACTTGAATGGACCGGGATGTGCCACACATTTTGGAAACCCACCCACTTATAATGTAAACCTTTGCAGAAACAGACCCTATTTTATGAGTAGATATAAGCGGAATATGAGAATAATAAGACTTTATAGACCTATTTATTGGGCTTGATAGTGTACTACAAACATCTTTGACGCGGTTTTGCCACTTTTCTAACCAAATTAAAGTTAAAATTTCGACTTTTCTTCAATTTGCCACCCACTTTTATGGGGTTTTGGTTAAGATTACACCCATGTTTAGAGAATTTCAGTGCCCAAAATCCACCCATATGGGCGGCACATACCCGTACCCGAATTATACTAAGTACCCCCCACCCCCGGGGTGTATAACCTTTTTTTTAAGAATACCGAAATTTTGGTCAGCCTCAATATTCTTAAGAAAATTTCGTTTTGAGCCTGAATATATTCTTAAAGTATTCGTATTTTTTCAAACATGATATGGTTTCAGGGAACAAAGTTAAAAGAAAAATTATCTCATTACGTGGAAATGTTGGAGCGAAAGAAAAATTCAACTATAATTATAACAATGAGAATGCTGTTTAACAATCATGAAGTTTCATTTTAACATTGCAAAACAGCCAACTGCTGAAAAATGAGACACAAATAATGCGAGCGAGGCTGAGCATATTCTTACAAAATTGGATGATTCTGAGCCTGAATATTCTTATAAACAATATTCTTATAAAAAAAGAGTGTATCCGACATGTAAATCATAACAAGGAAGATTGTACTGTCCTATCAGTATTATAAGTGATCCTTTATGATGCAAACATTGGCAGAACCATCAAATGAACGAGATAAGAATTGATAAAGAAAGCACTGAATTAAACGTTTCTTGATTTTTTAATAACAAAACATAACAGTAACATTGACAAAACAAAATTAACATGAACGGTCTTCTTGATCGAAAGAAGGTCGGCCTATGTTCTCTGCCCTTATTCAAATCTAGTGAATTCTACATTCAATTTGATGACGAAGTCGTAGATGGACTGGCAGCAAATGTGGACATAGCTGATAGCTCGTCTGGAACTATAACCATGCTCTGTGAATATATGCGGTTATAGAACAAAATACACATAAAAATTCGGTATGCCTATTAGTTGTCTACGATTCGGCTAAACAAAAGTCGATTGATACAAGAATCGATGAATACGTCAAATTAAACATGTGAATGAATTGTATCTCAGAAAAGTCTCTACTTTATTAAAGGAAAGTTTACAAAATTCAACCTGGCATCGAAGGGTACCAGGGCTAGTTGATAATAAGAGTTATATTGCAGTGTCAGATATTAATTGTAAACAATTTAGCTTCAAAATTGAAGCTCATATTTTGGCGCTTATTGTGTGCCATAGACATGAAAAGCAATATGCGGCAAACAAGGTTGCGAAACTGCAGCCCGGCAATTCAACACATGCAATGGGAGGAAAACATGGCATGTCATTTGTTGTTGTTTCTCTTCAAAACTTATCCTTCGCCCTTCACTTGAGCATTCATGAGGGCCGATGATTGCTAATAGCCGACAATTTTCATGTACCTGTAACCTTTGAACAGATTTTATGCCAATCTGCCAAGATTGGTTAGGTATGTTATGTTAACATGTTAATGTCTGTAGTTTTAATCTGTTTGCTTCTAGCTCATTTACTTCGTTCACAAGTAGGTCTAATTAACTGCATATTCTATCTAACAATGGACCTTGAACCTATCCCGGGGGGACTTCATTGTTCAAATGACTAGACGTGGCACCCAATTTTTCCAAACCCACCCATGTCTACCAATAAATTCTGTTTCTCGTGGTACCCATGTAGAGAAAAAACAACGAAAGTTTTTACCCATTTGTACCAATATCTCAAATGTTTGAACCCAATTTAACGCCTGAGGCAACTCTAAATGCGTCCAAAAGTCATTTGCGCTGAAAACTAAAACGCACTTTTTAGCAGGCTTTTCAAAGCAATGCATGTCTAAAATGTTATATATGTTTTACTTCTCACATGTAGAGATTCTTTACGAAAAATCAACCCATATGTAGAGAAATTGGCGCTGAAAAAGTTACCCATTTGGGTGGCACGTCTAGTATAACGAACAGTGGATGTAACCCACGACATGACCACAGAACTGTGAAGGAAATTAGTTTTTCTTCATCCCTTTAAAATTAAGCTTAACTTTAATCAATTAAATAAGATGTTCTTTTGTTAGTATGTAAGAAACAACAACATTTCACAAACTAACAAAGCTAACATTAATACAACACTCTCCTTTATATAAGAATATTGCTTATAAGAATATTTAGGCTCAGAATCATCTGTATTTTTAAGAATATTGTAAGAATATTGCTAAGGCTCAGCTCGCTTGTTTGTGTCTCATTTTGGGCTCATTTTTCAGCAGGTGCCTGTTTTGCGATGTTAAAACAAAACTTAACAACATTCTTATTGTTATAATAGGTGAAATTTATCTTTCCTTTGACCATTTCTTAAGAATGACATGAAATGTCTTATAACTATGTTCCCCTGAACCCATATCAGAATTAAAAAAAGAAGAATAGTTTAAGAATATATTCCGGCTCAAACCGAACATTTCTTAAGAATATTGAGCCTGGACAAAATTAATAGTATTCTAATAAAAAAAAGTGAAGTATAGGAAGCAGAAATAATCCCTGTTACCTTTTGCTTATGAAACTTTAGCTCTACAACAGTAAAGATAATGACAGAAAAATCGGCTGCATTGGTTGAACAAATGGATATATCAATTGGTTGATGTGGTAGCTTTGAAAAAAGCTGTTTTTTATTTGTGTTCTAAGAAGGTCGATCTTCAGATGCTTTTGTTAACCATGTCACTTTTATCTGAAATAAGAGATAGGTAGAATTATATTTTTTGTCTTTAATGTTGTAATATTTGTTTAACTGGTGTATGTGACCGAAGTCACATTGAGAAAGAGATGAGACAGACACAAATTACATGATGTATGCTATGTACTGAACTAAACTAAATTAATGATATCTAAAATTAAGGCCCATAAACACTGTGACTTGAAATCTTTCTTACACGCAAGGGTGCAGAGCAAATAAGTGTGAATTCCAGAGTTTCCGACCTAACTTTTCTGCACAGCAATAAGTTTTAATAAGTTTTTAATTTTCGAATAAACTAAAAGAAATGTTGCGCAATTAAGCAGTTGACAAAGACTACATAAGAAATTATGTCTTCTTTTCGTTACATTTTCAGTCCAAATATATACTATCGTTTTGACATTCAATTTAATGGTTATCATGCCAACTTTAAGATCCCGCCTACACCAATACATTTTCTAATGAAAATGCAATGATTTCTGTGCATTGTTTTTACAGCCCGTCTGCATGATACCAGTAAAATTGCAACTGAAAACAAGACTTTTGAAAATGGTTTCATTGTTATCATGTGGACACTCTTCTTAGTTACTACGATACACTGTATGTATAGTATGGAAATACTTCTTTCGTTCCAGGCCATGCAATGCAAGCAAACAATCATTCTTAATCAAAAGATGTACTGGACGTTTGTGTGACTCTATTCAAATTTTAGAAACTGTAAAGAAACTTTGAGTAGCAAAATGGGAGAAAATTAAGAAACTGCAAGTTCTGAAAAGTCAGGAACAAGGTCAGGAACAGTATACCTCACAGCATCAGAACTAAATCGTCTAAAAAACTTTTTGACAATCAATTTCGTAAATGCTTACTACAAAATTATGCCAATGTTAGGTGTGCTTTCCAAAACTATGCCGATGTTAGGTGTGCTTTCCACATCAAAGCTACTCATTGTAGCTAACCCCAAACCAACCATTATCTCTAATATCTTTATAATTTAGTTATTTCATTGCAGTGCCCAACCTATTTTTTCCTTATTTTACTTTTCCATTTGGTCTTGCTTTTATTTTTGTTTCTTTCTTTCATTTTCACTCCTATTTTCCTTTTTTCAGACCATTCTAATTAATATCATTGTTATTGATGGTTTATTGTCATTGTTACTGTTATAAAAAAACCATATATGGTAGGTTAAAGTGAATAGGGCATTGGCAACAAAGCTGTATATGAATTATCGTTTTCGTGCTTTTCAAAGTAGAGGAATATTTCTTAATTTTCTATTTTTGGTAAACGTTAAATTGTAATTTTATTGCTAAATAAATGAATTGAATTTAACTTCTATTTTCTCAATAAAATTTAGGTCTTAGTCCAGGAATTTTTTCTGGCGGGGCTGTCATTTGGAGATGTACTTCTGCAAAAAATGTCGTACTAAATTTTAAAACAACGTTTACTTACTCAGAATAAATTAATTCATCTGTAGCGCAACAGCAAGCGAACTTGTCTTCCTCGTCTGGAATGGTGCTGTTCCTACAAATGATAAAAGTATAGTATACTGTTTAAGCAACCGACAATACCCTGTTTAAACCTCAAAAATGGTCATCAGGGTTTCTGGTTATCAAAGCAGTGAAAAACTCTTTAATGAACAAGCCCATGCCCGTCTCCGAAAAGATCATGTTGAAAAACTCAAACAAATTTCCGCAAGGGTTTTTGATTATCGAAGCAGTTTAAAGTCTTTAAATTGATAACCGAGGGAGCTTATATAAATGGGAGTGGAAAAATCAGCGGGAAATACAAACAATGTTAAAAGCCAGCGCACTTGCCAGCAGATCAAAAGTCAACTAGTTGTAATTCTCAAAATACGAGAAAATAATTAAGAGAACTAAAACTCGCAAATTAGCTAAGTTGATGGAAATTTTACGAAAACAGCATGTTCGGAGTTTCATTTCGACTCATTGTTATAGATATCAGCTATATGTATATGTATTAGCAAGCTACTTTTGAAATGAAGAATCAGAAAAAATTGTTTCTATGGTCAACGGGTCCTGTTCGTAGGGATATATGCTGTCAATTTTTTGGGTCATCAGATCCAGGTAATTTTTACAGTCGAACGTCATTTTTACAGTCCTTCCACACTACTAGTTTCTTTTTGAGCTCTCTCCGTTCTGAAGCAACTCTCACAAATCAGCCAGCATGCCACAAAAAAGAGTATAGTTTTGCACTTATCCTACCATCCTTTGAATTAAATTTTGTATTTTGTCGTATTTTTAAAGTCGAAATTTATGATTACTCCCGCTGTTCGATTACTCCCACCTCCATCCTACCTGCTGTATATCATAGAAAGCTTCACGGTAATCAGGATCAATATTTTTTGCGAGGCTGATTATTTGACCGTTTCACATATGATACACGCTGTTTTTTTATAAGGAACCAATTTATAAGGAACCCTTGTCTAGAAGGTCCGTAAATGTAAAAACTTAGCTATTCTACCGTACTACTGAACAGAAAATCAGTGAGAAACTTTTCTTTGTTGAATATTTTTATCGCTACAAAAGATCAAGAATTAGAAAGCCGGTTCCATATTCATTTGCCGTCGAAAATCACATAAATTGTTTGTTTCGCATTTATAAAATATTTCCTTGAGTATTTTCCATGTTTGCTTACAAACAATTGTCTCTTTCTAATAGTTATGGCACTAGATATGCAGTTGAAATTTAGGAACTATTAAGGGACCTTTGGAACTACAATCGTCTCCAAAGAGGTCAAAAAATAAAGAACTAAGCCCCAGGCCACTAGCCCAGATTGGTTTTTTATAAAAAAGAGTGTAAAAGGAAAAATGATGACATCATCAATATAAGTCCTCGGCAAGAAGAAATTTTTTCATTTTTATTGCCTATTTAGGAAAATTTGGGACCTATAAATTTCATCAAGAAACTCAAATGTGTTCAAAATTTATGCCTTTAAGTTTCCATCCGCGGGCCTATACCCATGCCCAACGCCACAATTCGTCCTTGAAGTGACTAGAGTAATTGGGTCTTTCAATATTGTTTTTGGATAGACTTACTTCATCTTCATTTTCTCCTCCATCTCTTTCTGTAAAATTGTCTTCACGATTGTCCTCATCATGAATTTCCTCGTCTCTTGTCACTTCTTCATTTTCTTTGTCGCTGTCAACGAAAACGGTTTTGGCCTCCTCGTTTTGTTCCACTTCTCTGGTTGGTCTAGAACTCATTTCCTTTTTAAGTTCTGCCATCAATGAATCTACGGATTCCTGTTGGAAATTTGAGAAAACTAATATTGGTGGCTCTACACGTTTTTTTTATAAGGAACCTTTGGTCTGAGTTGAGGCTGGAGTTCCTTAATTTTTCAACAACATGAGGCTGAAGTTCCTTATGCTGTTCCTTGCCGTGGGATATGTATAAATACCAATTTTTACAACAAATTCATAGAAACTATTCTTCATTTCTAACTTCAAGTATAAAAGGAGCCTTTTGGGGAAGAACGATGGGAAATATATTGTACTTCTGTTCTTTTTCGTACAAACCGTCTTGCTCTTTAAAAAGAGTTTCTTAGTTTTCCTCCAAGCCTGGACAGTTCCTTTAAGTTCCTTAATGTTTTGGGAATTTTCAGCCTCGAGTTAAAGGTAGAACTACTCAAATATTCCCATTTTCGGGCTGAGTTGTTTAAATGGTTCTGAAATAGACAGAGAGTTTAGTTTACATCTCTTAGCAACAAGGTATCAACCAGCTAAAATTCTTGCAAAGACTCTTACATATTCTTCCAGAGAATTTACTCTGATCTCCTGCATCAAGATTTGAATTCGTTTGTGATACGCAAAGTTTCTGCAAAAAAGAAGCAAATACATCGAATGTTATCCTAACTACATTTTTTAACCTAGTATAAAAATTAAACACGTAACATCAACCAGATAACTATCTCCGGTGAAGAGATTTAATTTAACCCTATCTATCTACTATTTTTAGTGTGAAGGATATAGGATATACATGTTAAGAGGGTGTTTGTGGAATACATGCATAAAGAAACATAGGCATGTCCGAAGAACGACTGTAGTTAAATACAGCTATTTTGCTCAAATGATGAAAAATGTTTATCAGTATGCATAACGATGATGATAATGATTATGACGATATTGGTTGTGGTTATGATGATGATGTTCATGATGATGATGTTGATGATGATTTTGATGATGATTTTGAGGATGATGATGATGATGATGATGATATGATATATTTCTTTTTTTGTTAGTTAAAACAGATAGTGATGTACACTAATTCATACTAACATTAAGCAACCATAGGAATTGCATTAATTTAGTCATTTAGTGCAAAAGTAACACTCGCATTTTTGCAAGGAACAAAGTTTTATCAAATTTTAAACTGTTTAGTGTTACTCGCCGTTTTGATTTCATTAGGAAGGGAATTCCATATTTTTGGCCCTTGATAACATAAGGACTTAATAGCAAAGCCTGTGGTTCTAAATTTTGGTATTTCAAGAAGATTTGTGCTCTGTAGATTGTGCTCTAGGGTTTTAGGTAAAAAAATAGTCCTTCATGAAAACAAGATTAAGGTTGCACATGGTTTCACTTTTGAATACCTCTAAAGCAAGGAGCCTTATCGCCTGTATATGAATGGTAGTCTCCTTTGATTCAGATAGTAGTTTTTCGTATGTAGAAGTATAGTCAGAATATGCAAATCGTAGTGCCCTATCATTTATCTTTCTAGTTTGTCTTGGCTTCCTTTAGTGCATAGCATCCAAATAAGTTGACAGTAATTAAAGTGACATAAGATAAACGAGTTAATTATAATTTTTCTCTCTTTTTCTCCCATGAACCTAGCTAAGCGTTTTAGAGAATTAAGTTGTTTTGCTCCTTTTTTACAAATTTTATCAACATGGGCATCAAATTTTAAATTTTCATCTATCTCTATACCTGGTAGAGTTACATTAGTTTAGACTTTTATTTTCCGATTCTCATTAATTTCTAAATGCTCTATGTTCTCGTTTTTATTTCCAATAGTTATGGCTTGGAATTTAGAACCATTAGCAATCATTTCGTTTGACTTAAACCATTCAAGACATTGATTGGTGTTTATTTTTATCAAATTTAATAATTCTTCAGTGCTTGAGGTAGTCACTGACAGTGTCTTGTTATCGGCGAAATTACAGAGAGACCCATCACTGAGGTTATAAAAAGTATCATTTATAAAGGAGTTGAAGAGAAGAGGTCCTAGTATTAAACCTTGTGGGACACCTTGTCCTAATTCTTCCTTTTACTATATTGCCCTTTTACTTTTACTCTTTGCTTTCTATTGGATAAATAATTCTGGATGAATAAGAGTTATTTTTCTTTTATCCCGTAAGCATGTAATTTTGCCATTGGCCCATCAGTTGGGCAATTGCAATTGGCTAAAAATTTCGACTATGTACAATCAGAGAAAAATTGTTGAAACAAACAAAACCGAAATAATAAAATAAAAATAATAAATAAAACGCAGGATTCATAATTTTCATTGACAATCACACCATTTTCCATTTTTCAAGTAGTGTGAATCATGTCAGTTAGACCAACAGTTTGAACTGAAGTTAATACGACCAGCAGGGGTCCTTCTCTTATTGAGTTGTTAGGGCGCCGGACACTTCATCAAGTCCATTCCCATGTCGAATAGCTGTCATAGAGGATTAGTTTCGTATGAGTTGGTGGGTGCATTTACTTGATGTGTGGCTTGCCGACTTTCAGTCGTCAGTAAATCAAACAAGTAAGGTCACACAGAACTTGGTTCACTCGAAGTTTGCCCTCCCTCCGCCCCTATCTTCTGTACCTGCTTCTCTATTTTGGCTTATTTGTAGTCTGTTTTGCCCTTAGCTTCATTGAGTATAAAAATACTTTTGGTTGGCCTGTCCCTGTATCTTCCTGCACTGCTACTCTCTGCCTCATATCTTCTCGATTCCCACGGCTCTTTCTCCGTGGTGACTGGTGCATTGGCCGGAAAATTGCATTTTTCCCTGTTTTCAATCACCGATGTAAGGCGTTGTCTGGTACTCAGGCAGTTTAAGGGCCGATGCACTGACGCCCACTTCCTGAGATAATTCTTGGCGGGTTTTTGGCCCCGATGGGTAAGTATTAACTACAATTTACTGATCGCTGTTCGTTTGAGGCCGATCAAATCATTTCCTTGCCGTTTTAAAGGCAATTTCTACCCTCGGTGATTGGTTGTTCACTAGAATACACCTTTTCAACTAAGAGCCTCGTTTTCAAAATTTACGAAAATTCGTTCGTACGAATATTTTGACCCCAGATTCAGATTGAGCACCTTCATTTTAGCGTTGACGCAAATTTTTATGCTTCTAGTCTTTACGATGTTGATTTTATACGACGAAAGTTTGAAAATCTATAAAGGATTTGACTGTGAAAAATTGCTCAGGGTGAAATTTACACCCTCAGTCATTTTTCACGGTCAAATCCTTTATAACTTTTCAAACTTTTAATTGCTATATAATGAACATCGTAAAGACTAGAAGCGTAAAAATTTGCCCACACAGTAAAACGAAGGTGCTGAATTCGAATTTGACGTCGAAATCCTTCTGTGACACAATTTTATATTTTTTTGAAAACGAGGCCCTTAGTTGAAAAGGTGTATACCATTGGTCAACCGACACAATGGGAAATATTTTCTTGTTCAAAGATAAAGAGATGTGCACTGTGCACTTGAGCCAATCTAATGGACTCCAGCTGTGCCAAATTGATCAAGATCGGGCGCCTGGTCAAGATGGGTTCAGCATTAGCATGAGCAGCGGCGAGAGCTGGTCTTAAACAAGCAGTACGAAAAGGAGGACAGATTGCCGCAAAAAATTAACTAAACGTCGCTGTCAACGAAAACGGTTTTGGCCTCCTCGTTTTGTTCCACTTCTCTGGTTGGTCTAGAACTCATTTCCTTTTTAAGTTCTGCCATCAATGAATCTACGGATTCCTGTTGGAAATTTGAGAAAACTAATATTGGTGGCTCTACACGTTTTTTTTATAGGAACCTTTGGTCTGAGTTGAGGCTGGAGTTCCTTAATTTTTCAACAACATGAGGCTGAAGTTCCTTATGCTGTTCCTTGCCGTGGGATATGTATAAATACCAATTTTTACAACAAATTCATAGAAACTATTCTTCATTTCTAACTTCAAGTATAAAAGGAGCCTTTTGGGGAAGAACGATGGGAAATATATTGTACTTCTGTTCTTTTTCGTACAAACCGTCTTGCTCTTTAAAAAAGAGTTTCTTAGTTTTTCCTCCGAGCCTGGACAGTTCCTTTAAGTTCCTTAATGTTTTGGGAATTTCAGCCTCGAGTTAAAGGTAGAACTACTCAAATATTCCCATTTTCGGGCTGAGTTGTTTAAATGGTTCTGAAATAGACAGAGAGTTTAGTTTACATCTCTTAGCAACAAGGTATCAACCAGCTAAAATTCTTGCAAAGACTCTTACATATTCTTCCAGAGAATTTACTCTGATCTCCTGCATCAAGATTTGAATTCGTTTGTGATACGCAAAGTTTCTGCAAAAAAGAAGCAAATACATCGAATGTTATCCTAACTACATTTTTTAACCTAGTATAAAAATTAAACACGTAACATCAACCAGATAACTATCTCTGGTGAAGAGATTTAATTTAACCCTATCTATCTACTATTTTTAGTGTGAAGGATATAGGATATACATGTTAAGAGGGTGTTTGTGGAATACATGCATAAAGAAACATAGGCATGTCCGAAGAACGACTGTAGTTAAATACAGCTATTTTGCTCAAATGATGAAAAATGTTTATCAGTACGCATAACGATGATGATAATGATTATGACGATATTGGTTGTGGTTATGATGATGATGTTGATGATGATGATGTTGATGATGATTTTGATGATGATTTTGAGGATGATGATGATGATGATGATGATGATGATATGATATATTTCTTTTTTTGTTAGTTAAAACAGATAGTGATGTACACTAATTCATACTAACATTAAGCAACCATAGGAATTGCATTAATTTAGTCATTTAGTGCAAAAGTAACACTCGCATTTTGAATACCTCTAAAGTGTGATGGCAGGCAGTTCGAGCGGTCAAAAAGACAACAATTTATTTCTTACAAACTTGTATTAGAACAAAACGAACATGAACTCCCGAAAGAGAACATGGAAATCTAATCTAGCTGATCGCATAGAATAGAATTAAAAATAAGCTACAATTCTACGGTTTAAATAAGAAGCTACGCGAAACATGGGATCGAAATTAACCAATAAGAAATAAGAATAACAGGAAATATGACAAACGTGATAATAGCATGGGTGTGTATAGATTAGACAAGAAAATAACTAGTCCTGTGCCAAAAAGTGGATGCCGAAAGGTATGAAAAAGAGACTAAGACGTCAGTGAGGAGGCATTAAAGTTAGTCATGAACTATTAACGAAAAGCGGATAAAATCAAAGAGGTAAAATATGCAGTGACGATGTGTAGGAAAAAGAAGAAAATACGTCCAGATGAATGAGCAAAAAGGGGGTATCGTGACATACCCTCCCCCTATGTTGAAACGTCCCCTGTTTCAACGCGTAAATAAAAGTTACAACTAATCAAGATACAATCAAAACTAATCAGAATTATTACTACTTTCTACTTCTGGTGCAATAGTGTCCGTAACATTGTCCAGTTTATCCGTTGGTCTAGGCTGACGATCTTTAAACAACTTACAGCGATTTACATGTACGATGGTTTTCCTACGTGGACCTTCATCTAACTCTACGTTTACATCTGACAATTTTCTAATTATTCGATAAGGTCCATTCCAAAGGTGTGACAATTTACTTGTTAAACCTTGCTTAACTTGCGGTGTATACAACCAAACACGATCTCCTACTTTATAGTCTACGTCTTGAGCATTCTTACTGCTATCGTAATTAGCTGCTTGATTAAACTGAGCTCGTTCAATACATTGCTGTGCTACGTACCTAGCTTCTTGAGTACGTCTAATTACCTCCTGCTTGTAATCATCTACGGATGCATATTTACTTATGGGAGCGGAAAGAACAACATCTAATGGTAAACATGGATCTCTACCGTAGATGAGATAGAAGGGTGTTTCCTTAGTAGATTCCTGCGTAGCGGTACGATAAGCGAACAAGGCAAAAGGGATAAAACGGTCCCAGTCCCTTTGATGCTTGGAGACATACATGGACAGCATACTGCAGAGTGTGTGATTAAAGCGCTCTGTAAGGCCATCGGTTTGCGGATGATAAGCGGTGGTGTTGATCTTTTTCACGACGAAAAGATCGCATATCTCCTGAACTAACTTGGATAAGAAATTCTTACCTCGGTCAGACAAGAGGGTGCGTGGAGCTCCATGCCTACTTATGATTTCCTCAACAATAAGCTTGGCGATGACGTCGGCGCCTGCGGATCTAATTGCAAAGGCTTCGGGCCATTTGGTCAAACTGTCTGTGACCACAACAACATAGCGGTTCCCTAAATCTGAGGTGGGTAACGGTCCTAAAACATCTATACAGACGCGATCAAAAGGTCCTTCAACCGGGATGCTTTGCATAGGTGCGGTTGCGACGCGTTTAGGCGACTTCTTAGACGCGCAGTCCTTGCAAGTTTCTATCCAGTGGGTTATGTCCTTGTACATACCTTCCCAAAAATAGCGCTGTCTTATCTTATCATATGTCTTCGCGACTCCTAAGTGACCTGCAGAAACGTCGTCATGCATACTAGCGAGAACTTCGTCTATCAAATTTCGCGGAATTACAAGCTGGCAACGCGTCTCCTGCCTACGATAGGGCGTTGTAGGGCTATACAAATGGTACAAAATGCTATCTTGCAAAACATACTGGTCGGCTTTAGAAATAACCTTGCGATCGTCTGAAGAATTACCTGATATTTCGCCTGTTTGCAAATACTTAACTAGCTGCGCTAAAGCCTGATCTTTACTCTGTAATTCTGCCATGTTAGCGAGCTCAAATTTTGGCGGTGAAATCGCGCTGATTATAGGCATACGCGACAATGCATCTGCGTTGGCGTTGCTTTTACCTGGCCTATACTCTATCTTAAAATCGTACGCTTTTAGGGTCTCGGTCCAGCGTGCTAATTTACCTTCGGGACATTTAAGCGTAAAAAGCCATTTAAGCGGGTTATGGTCCGTGTAAATAGTAAAAGATCGACCATACAAATAATGCCTGAAGTACTTCACGGACCAGACTATCGCAAACGCTTCCTTCTCGATGGTGGACCAGTTAACCTGCGAAGAACCTATTGCTTTGCTCGAATATGCGACTACAACTTCAGAATCATTTCGCATCTGTCCTAGAACTGCACCAAATCCCTTGTCGCTGGCGTCAGACTGGATATAAAAAGGCAAACTAAAGTCTGGAAATTGCAGTACCGGGGAAGAAGTAAGCGCTTTCTTCATGTAAGAAAATGCCTGCTCCTGCTCAGTTCCCCATACAAATGGTACATTCTTCTTACTTAGGCGGTATAAAGGCTCAGCATGCATCGAAAAATCCTGAATGAAACGCCGATAGTAACCTATAAGTCCTAGAAAAGACCTAAGCTGCGTGAGATCCTGCGGTACTGGAAAATTTTGCACGGCGCTAACTTTGCTTGCGTCTGGGCGCAGACCATCCTTCGACACCACATGGCCTAAGTACTTGACTTGGGATGCGCAAAAAGTGCATTTCTTAACCTTGAGCTTTAGACCACCTGTGCGCAAACGAGACAAGACTGAATCAAGTCTACCTAAGTGCTCTTCAAAAGTGCGCGAGAAGATGATTATGTCGTCCAAGTAGACAAGACACGACTCCCAATTTAAACCTGCCAACAAAATTTCCATTAAGCGCTGAAACGAGGCTGGTGCTCCGCAAAGGCCAAAAGGCATGACATTAAATTCCCAAAGAGAATTCGCTGTACCTGGGGTGGTAAATGCAGTTTTATGCCTGTCTTCTTCCTTGAGGGGTAATTGCCAATATCCTGAGGCTAAATCTAGGGTTGTAAAATATTGTGCGCCACCTAGAGTGTCCAAAGTTTCATCTATGCGCGGAAGAGGGTAAACATCCTTGCGAGTAACTGCATTGAGCTTGCGGTAATCTACGCAAAACCTAGTGCTGCCATCCTTCTTACCTACTAAAACTATAGGGCTTGACCAGGGGCTCTTAGATGGCCTAATTACTCCTCTATTAGACATATCGGTTACATGCGCATCTACTACCTTACGCTGTGCCTCCGGAATACGATATGGCCGTTGGTAAATAGGGGGGTTGCCTTGCGTATCTATCGCGTGCTCAATAAGATCTGTGCGGCCTAAATCAGAATCGGATTTGGCAAAAACATCAGAGTACTTATTTAAAACGTCACGAAGTTTAACCTGTTGCTCTGGTGATAGTTCAGCTGATGACAAATCTAAGCTATCAACGATAGAGTTCTTGCTATTGTGGTCTAAATGCGTTGTGGCAATATCTGTAACTGACGTCACTGTACCAATATTCACATTGGGCTCTATGGTTACAATGTCGCAACCGGGATTAACCAACCTTACAGGGATTTCCCCATGCTCTGGCCTAACAATAGACCTGGCAGCATAAACATGTGAAGATTGGCACAGCGACTCATTTACTTCGAACAAACCAGTGGAACATCCTGGGCCTATGGGCAACATGGCGAACATTTCAGACCTGGGGAAGCTCTATCTTTTCCACTAATGAGATTTCCCAAGTTGGTTCTGGTCCAGTGCCCATTGAAATTGTCTCTGAATTCCATTTCAACGTACGAGTGGACATATCAAGGGTTAGGCCCTCCCTGGTTAGAAAATCTGTCCCGAGCACACAGTCGTGCTGAAAACCTGACGCGACGTAAAAATCTTGGAATGCTACATTGCTACCTATCCTAAGGCTTGCCGAAAATATTCCCTTAAAATTTACAGGCTCTCCCGTTACTGATGTAGCATTCATACTCTCAGGACGTAAAGGGACATTGGGCATGTGCGTACGTTGAAATGATTCATTGACAATAGTCATTGACGCACCAGTATCTACTAACAACTTAGCAGGGTGTTCATTAATAAAACCAGTAATTACACTAGCAGGACCACAAAGCAAAATTTCCTGCGAGTTATCAAAAGATACCGGAATACGAGGAGTGACGTCTGGGTTAGCATTAACAACGTTATAATCTACACGATCTACATCGACCTTCTCCTCAATAACGCTAACCGGTAGAGGGTTTAAAATGTCCTCTGCTATCTGACCTCTACGAACAGTAGCAGGTTTTAGTTTTCCGAACCCGTTTTAGTCTTGGCACCCTTCAAATGTGGAAACTTTGTGAAACATTTCCTCTCAATATGACCTGCTTTACGGCAAAAATTACATACGGGACGGCCCTCCCGGGTAAAACTATTCTTGGTGCCATTAAAATTTCTTTGGGGACCCTTAAAGTTTACTCTGTCACCTGACTCTTCTCTCTGGAGCAGTTTTCCCAACAGTCCAATCACCTGCGTCATCTGGTCTTCCTTCTGCGGCTCCGCCTCCACAGCATTTATTTTTCGGCCAAAGCTCTCCTCCAAACTTTCCTCTCGGAGTGCCACTCGTATTGCGTCGTTGAACGTCGTCGGGTCCGCCATGGTAACACGCCTCATCAACTCTGGTCTTAATCCGAGTATAAAGTGTTCCCTGGCTGTCATCTCCACCACTTCGTTGGAAACACTACTTGGGAAGGAGCGGTAGACCAATCTTTGAATATTCGATGCGAATTCATTGACTGATTCCGTCTTCCTTGCTTCTTTCCAGCCAAGTTGCTATAAGCAGAACGTCGCATGTCTGCCGGGCAAAATCTCTCCGTCAACGATTTCTTGATGACAGCATAATTTGCCTTATCGCCGTCGGCTACTTTCTCGTAGTGATCTCCAGCCGGACCTCGTAGGTATGCTGAGACCATCCTTCCTTGCTTGTCGGTACCCCAATCGTTGGCTCTTGCGATCCTCTCGAAGGAACAAAACCAGTCCAGAACATCATCGTTCGGGTAGCCATAAAATTTGTCGGGGTGAACAGAAATCGATCTACCAGTAGCTTCATGTCGTTCACCACTTCCAGTGGCTTCTTCGGTTGCCATTCTTCTCAATCTTAATCTCAGTGGCTCTATTTCTCTTGAACTCCAATTCATAAATTGTAGGCTAGGCACCTTAGATTTTAATTCATCTAGGCCCTATTTAATCAGATCCCGCTCCTGTCACCAATTGTGATGGCAGGCAGTTCGAGCGGTCAAAAAGACAACAATTTATTTCTTACAAACTTGTATTAGAACAAAACGAACATGAACTCCCGAAAGAGAACATGGAAATCTAATCTAGCTGATCGCATAGAATAGAATTAAAATAAGCTACAATTCTACGGTTTAAATAAGAAGCTACGCGAAACATGGGATCGAAATTAACCAATAAGAAATAAGAATAACAGGAAATATGACAAACGTGATAATAGCATGGGTGTGTATAGATTAGACAAGAAAATAACTAGTCCTGTGCCAAAAAGTGGATGCCGAAAGGTATGAAAAAGAGACTAAGACGTCAGTGAGGAGGCAATAAAGTTAGTCATGAACTATTAACGAAAAAGCGGATAAAATCAAAGAGGTAAAATATGCAGTGACGATGTGTAGGAAAGAGAAGAAAATACGTCCAGATGAATGAGCGTGACAAAAGGGGTATCGTGACAGTTTTTCGTATGAGGTAGTCACTGACAGTGTCTTGTTATCGGCGAAATTACAGAGAGACCCATCACTGAGGTTATAAAAAGTATCATTTATAAAGGAGTTGAAGAGAAGAGGTCCTAGTATTAAACCTTGTGGGACACCTTGTCCTAATTCTTCCTTTTACTATATTGCCCTTTTACTTTTACTCTTTGCTTTCTATTGGATAAATAATTCTGGATGAATAAGAGTTATTTTTCTTTTATCCCGTAAGCATGTAATTTTGCCATTGGCCCATCAGTTGGGCAATTGCAATTGGCTAAAAAATTTCGACTATGTACAATCAGAGAAAAAATTGTTGAAACAAACAAAACCGAAATAATAAAAATAAAAAATAATAAATAAAACGCAGGATTCATAATTTTCATTGACAATCACACCATTTTCCATTTTTCAAGTAGTGTGAATCATGTCAGTTAGACCAACAGTTTGAACTGAAGTTAATACGACCAGCAGGGGTCCTTCTCTTATTGAGTTGTTAGGGCGCCGGACACTTCATCAAGTCCATTCCCATGTCGAATAGCTGTCATAGAGGATTAGTTTCGTATGAGTTGGTGGGTGCATTTACTTGATGTGTGGCTTGCCGACTTTCAGTCGTCAGTAAATCAAACAAGTAAGGTCACACAGAACTTGGTTCACTCGAAGTTTGCCCCTCCCTCCCGCCCCCTATCTTCTGTACCTGCTTCTCTATTTTGGCTTATTTGTAGTCTGTTTTTGCCCTTAGCTTCATTGAGTATAAAAATACTTTTGGTTGGCCTGTCCCTGTATCTTCCTGCACTGCTACTCTCTGCCTCATATCTTCTCGATTCCCACGGCTCTTTCTCCGTGGTGACTGGTGCATTGGCCGGAAAATTGCATTTTTCCCTGTTTTCAATCACCGATGTAAGGCGTTGTCTGGTACTCAGGCAGTTTAAGGGCCGATGCACTGACGCCCACTTCCTGAGATAATTCTTGGCGGGTTTTTGGCCCCGATGGGTAAGTATTAACTACAATTTACTGATCGCTGTTCGTTTGAGGCCGATCAAATCATTTCCTTGCCGTTTTAAAGGCTATTTCTACCCTCGGTGATTGGTTGTTCACTAGAATACACCTTTTCAACTAAGAGCCTCGTTTTCAAAATTTACGAAAATTCGTTAAATACGAATATTTTGACCCCAGATTCAGATTGAGCACCTTCATTTTAGCGTTGGCGCAAATTTTATGCTTCTAGTCTTTACGATGTTGATTTTATCGACAAAATGTTTGAAAATCTATAAAGGATTTGACTGTGAAAAATTGCTCAGGGTGAAATTTACACCCTCAGTCATTTTTCACGGTCAAATCCTTTATAACTTTTCAAACTTTTAATTGCTATATAATGAACATCGTAAAGACTAGAAGCGTAAAAATTTGCCCACAGTAAAACGAAGGTGCTGAATTCAATTGACGTCGAAATCCTTCTGTGACACAATTTTATATTTTTTTGAAAACGAGGCCCTTAGTTGAAAAGGTGTATACCATTGGTCAACCGACACAATGGGAAATATTTTCTTGTTCAAAGATAAAGAGATGTGCACTGTGCACTTGAGCCAATCTAATGGACTCCAGCTGTGCCAAATTGATCAAGATCGGGCGCCTTTGTGAATGAGGACAAATCATTGCACACGGAAGGCTGAATATTACTGTCTTACCTTACTTTAATACCTTACTTTTTGCCGAGCCTCGATTATTCTTACAATTTTTCGATTTTGAGCCCAAAATATTCTAAAGGTATTCTAAATTTACAATGTTAGCAATCGGATCGGAACAATTGGTCACGTGATCTGTTACCAAGCAACCAAATGAGAAAGAGTAGTAACAGAAATTAACTTTCCTGCTGAAAATTCGCATATTTTGTCGAAAATGCCAAAATTTCGCAGCAAAAACAATTCTACTCTGCTTTTACCTTATCGGCCCTTTTACGCCGGCCCTAAATGGCGTTAATTTTAGCCTAGAGGCGTTATAAGGGCCGGCGTTAAAAGGGCCGGCGTTAAAAGGGCCAAAGATTTTGAATTTTTCTCAAAAAGCGGCGTTAATTTCCAAGCACCTATTTTTGCTACCACACACTATATTTTAGGAATTTTCATAAACAGCATGAAAACAAAGCCATCTTAGCAAAAATGGAAACTTTCATCATCATGGAAATTTGATTTTGAACAGCAGCGGTTTATAGGAGGAAGAATATGAAGAGGAAATAGACAAAGATGCAATAGAAGTGAAGTTCGATGATGAAGAAAACGTAGATAGCAGTGAGACAATTGTAATTTATTACCATGAATTATATTCAAGGTAATAAAAAGTAATAAAAGACGCAACATTGCGTAAAAAAATGTTGTTGTTTTTTCCTTGTTCTTCGAGTGGCGTAAAACACGGCCCTAAATGGCGTTAAAGCAAATTTTAAGGCCGGCGGAATTAGGGCCGGCGTAAAAACGGCCGGCGTTAAATTAGGGCCGGCGTAAAAAGGGCCGATAAGGTAGGTAGAAAGTATTGCAATTTGTTTTATGTAGGAAAATAAATGAAAAATGCGAAGTAAATATGAACATTACCAGTTTATAATGAACACTGTGAAACGGCTATTTGCTGAGTTGTTTTTCCAGCTTGATGTCATTCAACACAAGTTTTGGCACCTGTTCTCGAGTTAAGATATTTGATATCTGTGTGATTGCATCATTTATTTTTATAGCTATCATTTGTTAATTAAATTACTTATGTTAAACTTTGTAGAATTCGTTTGGCATAAAATCAACGACAAATATGTTTTATACTATTAATAATATAAGGAAAGTTAAGTTTGGTTTAAGAGAATCATTAGCCATGTGTGATGGGTTGCACTAGGTGCTTGTCAAAGCCCTAGGTGCCTGCGAAAAAAACTGTCTCAAGATTGTTCATCGAAAAGTCTCTTCTCCAAAAGCAATAAAAATACCTCTAACAGAGCTAAGCCCCTCCTACCAAAGGGTCATAAATCATACGACAAAAACGATAATATAAGCACTAATTCCACTAATTCGATGCTTTTAAAAACATATTAAAAACTACGCAAACATATAACAATGTAGGAGACATGTTGTCTCCAAGAAGTTGGATTGATTTGTCCAGGTGCAATGATTTGTCCTCTTTCACAAAGGCGCCAGATCTTGATCAATTTGGCACAGCTGAAGTGCTTTAGATTGGCTCTAGTGCACAGTGCACATCTCTTTATCTATGAACAAGAAAATATTTCCCATTGTGTCGGTTGACCAGTGGTATACTAGTGAACAACCAATCACCAAGGGTACAGATTGCCTTTAAAAGGGCGAGGAAATGATTTGATCGGCTTGAGACGAACAGCGATCGGTTGGAAATGGAGCTGCATGATAATTATTATGATAACGAAGTCGATGTCGACATCGATGATCGAAATATCACTGTCAGTGATAGTAGGCTTAGAACAATGGTTAACATTGCCATGATATTGTCTTTTTTTTGATAATAACATTTTGTTCCACTTTTGCGGTGGCAATCAGGAAATACCATAATATTGTAGATATACACCAAGTCCTAAATAAAAAATTTAGGAAGTTAGAATTGAAAACCTCAAAATATGGTTAAACCAGCAAGAACCAAATTAAATTGCAAGTGTCAGCGTGCATGGCGCGAAAACCTTGATGATGGTGAGACCTGGCGCTACCCAGAAACCGCAAAGCCATCGATGTCAACTGAAAATGTAAGCATTTGGTTAATAATTTTTTTAAATAAACAAAAATAACAAAAAGCAATTGCACTTGAAGCAGGTAGAAACCGTGTCGTTTTATGTTGTTGACATGTTGTTCTCCACCTTGTCAATGAAAATGAAGCCCGTGTGGAAGAATTGTGAAACATTGCTTTATTTTCTACGGATTTGTTTTGATGGAAAATTTTGTTCAGATATATATAATTCAGTAGGATTACTGAGGCTTATTTTACGACAAACATATTAAAGTTATTCAGACGTTATCTTTATTATGTTGATGGACTGCGAAATGTCTTTATTTGGAATACAGGAATTTTGGTTTTCTCGGTTTTTACAATGTTACCATTTCGTTCCATTACGTATGTTTCAGATAACATTAATTTTTGGCTGCTTTGATCTTTATAGTTAAGAATGCTAGGCTAATATTAATTGAAAACACAGTGTCTGAAATAATTCAGCACTTGATAGATTTTTAATGACTAAGGTTTGTTGATTATTTTGTTAATTAAAATGCAAGGGAAAACAATTCGCAAGTCACCAGCATGCGTCACCAGTCACCCAAGAAATGATAAGAGAGACGCAAATAGCAAAGAGATACGAGTTGAAGGGATGAACCAGTCATTCTATTCATCATTAGATGAAACCAAAAAACCCTGTTTTGTTTGGTTTATGCCGATCTTTTTTTTAAGATTTCACCTTCAAAGTATCATCATTTCAACATTTTTACCCGCAATATTTATGGCGCCAAGTTTTTCGTAGCAAGTTGAATACAGTCTCCATGATTACTTTGTTATTAGGTGTGAAGACTAAGCGAAAACTGATAATCCTCCACAACTGGACAACAGGTTGCGGTGCCCATGATCAGATTCTCAAAGGACGACTTTCCATTCATAAAAAATGAATCGCGTATTGTTTAATAAAGTATCATGAGAGTTGTTAATGAATCATATTTCGACCTTGTGAATAAGGCTCTGTGATTGGTTTACAAACAATAAACCATTCAAAAAGTTCTTCTGCCCGTCCATCGCTGGGCAGTTGTCTGCCCGTTGCCCGAATTGATAGGCCATTGCCCGGATTATAACCACACTGTGATGGCAAAAAGAAAACAACGTAGAAAGAATAAGCTATATAAGTTAAGAGGAGATGGATTATTTGATAATATCCAACATTGGATTCTTAAAACTGTAACGAAAATGGTTGGGATTCCTCGTTTGCAAAAAGCTTTAAATGCTAAGGTTAAAATGAAGGGAGAAAAGAAATTCAAGTCTTTACAGATACTACCGAGAGAATTTTGGAGAGCTGCTGGCGCATCAAAGAAAAAATTAGATAAATTTACACATGCAAATGATCTTATAAAGAAAGGACTCATAAAAAAGAAATAAGATTTTTTCTTGAATTAGTTGAGTTTAAAACGATTAGATGACAGAGCTTATTATTATTGTATGAAAATTTAAAAATAATGGCTTCTTTAGCAGCAAGCGTTGTAGCTTCTATGCTAATTGATGATATGTTAAAGGATGATGGGGGAAAAGAAGTAGATGATATGATGGGAGAAGGATATAAATTCAATGGACGTCTTTTTAAACGTCATTTATTCAAGATGGGTTCAGCATTAGCATGAGCAGCGGCGAGAGCTGGTCTTAAACAAGCAGTACGAAAAGGAGGACAGATTGCCGCAAAAAATTAACTAAACAAGCTTTAAAAAATATGGCAATAAAAGGTGCAAAGTCTGCAGCAAAAGCTGGAGTAGCAGCTGGATTGGGATTTGCTGGTGATGCAGCATTAAAAAAATAAATGGTAAAGGTTATAGTAGAGCACGTCAAGGTATCAAAAAGAAAAGGAAGAAGAAATACGCTAAAATAAAGAGACTGCGTTAATATGGCGATATGTTAATATGTATCTAGAAAGATATTTTAGAAAAGATATCTTTGATGAAATAGTCAAAGTATAAAAAAATATTGTTTTTATTTTATTTTTAACTGCCCTCTTTGAATATTTTTATTTGCGCTGTTAACCATTCAATATACTTTGTATTTGGGATATCACCAAAACACACAACAGCAAGTTCAGCATCTAATTCATCAGTTAAAAAATTACAATTGTGCAATTCATCTAAATTCGGTAATCTCTCCACATCTTGTTCAATATTCAAGTTTAAGTAGTTCATTTTACTTTTTAACTCTTCATGTTTTTACAATATAAATTATAATCATATAATGAAAATATTGGGTCGGTTCCCCAAACATTATTTTTAATTTGACGTAATTCATTATTCAATATTCTTAGAAGTTTTTTGTTTCATCCATATTCTTTCTTTTCCAAAGACAAATAATCGCCATTTATCTCTGTAATTCATTTCTTTTACTAATAATCTATTCAAATGTCTAAAGGTACTGTACTTGTTCCATCTTCCAATACTATGTGCTTACAATAAAAATTAGTTAAAGCTCTTTTTTCTTGCTCATAATACTAATAATACTTGAATGTTTTCTTTTTAGCCCACGATTAGTTGCATTTATAGTTGTTTTATTGTCCAAACTATCTTTATATAGTTCAAATTTTTCCATCAAATTGTTTTTTTTGGATACCTTTCATGCTGAATTTATATTCATTATTTTTCTTGTTTTGAACAATATAAGTTTTGCTATTTAGACTAATCATTTCAGTTCCTTCGAATACCAGTTTGAATTTTCCAGGCGTTCTTTTGCCGAATTTTGCTGAAGGAGTTATGAAATATTCTTGTTTTAATTTATCATAGACTCCATTCTTTTCTAATTCAGGCTTCACATTATCTTCAAACGATTTACCATTTTAAAACATATGTACAAACTGTCAGTATCCATTTCGCATAATTTGAATGAGCTGGGAATGAGTACAACTTTAAAAAAGTCATGATAACATTCGAGCATTCTAAGTTTTGCATAACAGAACACATTCCAGCCGATGTAGTGCGTCTGATTTTCTGTTATTATTCGTTTTGGAGAGATGACTTCAATTACTCCATGCTTCATTAATTGACCGTCTAGTACCTGTCCGATATTTAAGCTTCGTCTATTTGGAATGCCCTTTACAAAATAATTTACATCTCGCTGTTTTGTTTTATTCATAATTGTTATTCCAAATGCAGAGTTGCTGATTAATTTAGATGTTTTAGCTCGCATACTTGAAGAAGGATCTTTATCACCTCGCACGCAGTCTCTAGCAATATTTTGGACAAAATCATTGAATATTACTTTCGGCTTGTATTGAATAAAATAGATTTTCGTAATTTCTAATCCATGATCAAGGTACCATTTTGCCAAGACGCTATTTAATCCGTATTTTTCACCGAAGTAAGAATTAATTAATAAACGACGATCTGCAGTAGAAAACCCGCATTCGTCAACAACATTTTGCATATATTCTCCAATATCACCGAAAGAGACAGTAGCATTTTTGAAAATCGGCGTAAACTCTTCAAAAGTTTTTTTAAATTGTCTGCAGCATGAATATCTACTTCTAGCGCTCCGAATGCTCTTTCATTACGAATGTCATCCAACAGCTCTTATAAAGTTAATGAAGGCAAGGCTTATTACTATTATACATTTTATTTTGCCTTGTGAATGAACGTATTTCTGCTCCAGCTTCAATTTTTACCAATTCTCTCCATTCACATTCTTTCATGTGAATTACAGTATATTTTCTATTTTTTAAAAATCTATCTCTCGCTGTATCCATGTCCCGTACTTCTATAGCTGTGAAAAGTCTTTCATGTTTGTCTTTACGTTGAGCAAAGCCTGAGATCTTTTTATTTTTTAAACAATCTTCACAAGCATGAAAATAACATCCGTCAAACTCATAAACTGTTCTATTTAGTTCATCGACAGCATCAACATATATATGGTTTATATCTGGAAAGTCTTGAAAGAACTCTTGTTTCTCTGTTATAGAAATGCGAAATAGATGCTCACGTTTGAAATATAATTTTGAGTCGTCATCTTGATTGAGGGAAATTTCATCTATCCAATCTGGATATTCATCTGCAATTCTGCTTTTGCATGCAGCTAAAAAATAAAGTGAAAAAATAAGCACTTTGGTGATATATAGAAATATAATAGTATTCATTTTTTTCAAAAGAATTTTATTACCTTTAGGAGCTTCTTCTTGATATAATACATTTGATTCGTGATTTCGCAGTTTCCAAATAGTTGCTTTTGTTGTAGGCATTAACTGACGTAGACAATTTAGGTAAAGAGCAGCACAATCATGTCCTTCTATTAAACCGTCAGCACATCGATCAAATATAATTGACGGTCCTCCGACTATGTGCTTTTTATAAAAATCAATAGCCCATTTATTTTCGACATACATAAGTTAAGCCTGCTTATTTGATTTGTACATGATTTTATTTGCTAGTGAAGGTAGACTGATTCCATCTAAAGTCAAATCAATATCATATCGATGAAATTCTTTTGAATAAATTTTAATCGCATCTTTAAAAGGAATGACATCCCTGCAATTGTACCATTCAAGATAATCTGCTAATGTTTTCCAGCCTTCATTTCTCCATAGATTTTTTGGGTTTTCGTAATTTTCCACTCCAGTCAAAGGTTTTTTCTTCCATTTCAAGCATTTTAAAGCTTCTTGTTCCATTTCTTGTATGCTATAGCTAGAATAGTTTTTATCTTTTTTAATACAAGTTAATTCTTGTTCATATTTGCTATACTGGATATCTAAAGTATTTTGATTTTGCTGTAAGGAACTAACAAAACTATCATATGGCAGCAAGCCGTCAATATATAATTTATCATATGAATCAAGATATTCATATGGAAAAAACGATTTCTCAATTTGGCCATTAGTAAATGATTTGATAAATGTATCGAGGTTGTAACCAGCCGCTAGAAAATTTGAAATGTCGAGAAATCTTAATCGCCTTGTCAT
Organism: Chrysaora quinquecirrha; assembly: GCA_014526335.1. Lineage (NCBI taxonomy): Eukaryota > Metazoa > Cnidaria > Scyphozoa > Semaeostomeae > Pelagiidae > Chrysaora > Chrysaora quinquecirrha. Next base: position 426,730 of record JACTAT010000091.1, on the reverse strand, counting down.
ATTTGATCGTTCATATCTATGAGGAAAAGAAGCATTGCAATCAAATGTCAAATCAAAATCCATTGATTTATATTTAGTTCCATTGTTTATCACTTTAGGCTGCCAGTCTTTCTTTTTTAACATTTCAGGAAATAGCCAGCTTGCTATTAATGGTAAATCATATCCACTACTATTGAAACCGAAAATAGGTAATGTAACGCACTCATGAATAACTTTTGATATGCTTCAAAGTGTGTAGAGTATGTTTTTAACACTGCCATCATGCGATATCTTAATGCTTGAATCACTTCTGTTTTTTTATGACAAGCAATCTGCTTTTCGAGATTGGGATTATTTTCATTTTCGTTAATAAAATTTGACAAATTTTCTTCGTCTTCATCATCAAAAACTTCATGTTCGTAAATTTGTTCAAAATCATATTCTGGAGAGGATAATATAAGATCTTCTATAGCATGCCAAGCTGCATCAGCCTCTTCTTCTAAAAATTCAGTAACATCTATATTTCTCAATGTATATATTGAGATACATTGTTCTTTAGTTAATTCTTTCATTATTTTATTGTTAATGCAAGCAAAATCTTCATTTGACATATATTTTATTTTATCAAAATGATAAAATATTTTGTCTTCAGCAAGCAACACAAGTTTTTTGTCGAAGAAGAAATGTTTAATTTCATCTAATAAAGCGGTGTGTTTTGCGAAGCAAGTTTTTGATTTTTGAACTTGTAATTCTAAGAGATGTTGCATCAATTTAGCGACTAATTTGTTAGGATCTTTATCCAGTTCGAATATTGCAGAATTAGCATCATTTTCTTCGTTAAAACTTTTAGACAAAGCAAATGAAACTGGCACTTGAATTCTGATTAAATCTTCTTGACCTTTCAATACTTGTTCGGCTATAAAATCTCGCTCTAATATAACATTACCTTCATCACCATAGCATTGATAACAAGCTATATTATCTTCATCAAAAAACTGACTATTACAATTTTCATCTTCGATAATACTTTCAACACTGTACAAAAATTCCTTCCCATAGAACAGATCAGAGTTTGGAACTGTTGTCTTGGAGTTTATTGATTCAAAATCAAAAACAGCGAATGCATCATTGTATAAATATTCATTATTTTTTTCTTTGATATCCTCATTTCCTTCTTCATTATTTATTTCATACAAACCTAATTTTTCTTTAGGTATATTGTAAATGTTTAATGCATTTTTAACAGTTCCAATATGCCGTGGTATTTCCCCTTTCGGGTATATTATTTCCGTTGTTTGTAATTCACATTTTTTTATGTGACATTGTAAATGTGCAAATGTACTATAGCAATTTAAGCATCTAGAACATATAAAATTTTCAATGCCGATTTTTGCCATATTGCTAATAATGCAGAAAAGATCGTTGCTAAGCAATAGATTTAACTTCAAATCAGTTTTGTAGTTCAAGCAAGAGATATACATGTCTTTCAATCCAATTAAGCGAATATCCTTATGTTGCTCATCAGTTTGAAATTTACCTTCGTAAACATTTAGCTTTATTTTGAATTTATATTCCATAACCAGAATATGATGTAAAAAGAAGCCGTCAAATTCTTCAATATTAGCAAATTGACAATAGTCATGTATCATCTCTTCCAAGTTTGGTACATCATTGTCACTTAGATTAGCTTGCTTTTCATAGTCAAGTTTTATTTTCCTTATAGCTGGAAAGAAACAAGCGTTATCTAGCATTGTTCTTTTATTTGTTTTATTTTGTGAAAAGCCGTTAATGTCTATATTCGGATTGTGTATTAAACACATGGCTAAAGTTTCCATACATTCACCATTCGCTTTAATTTTCACATTCGGTCCATTTTGCCAACTTTTATCACCGAAACGCTCATGTTTGTAGCTCTGATTAAACCCCACGAAATGTCTTGAAAATTTTTTTTATAATATCAATAAAAGGCATTTCGCATATTGAGTTTATGTTAGCCTCCATTTCTTGTCTATTACGTATTTCAAATTCGGTGAAATGAATATTACTACTTTCTCCAAGTGAATTATTATCCCAGTGATTTAAGGAGTAATCCGAAACATAAAAATAACGTAATGCTCTAGTTTCTCTATTCTGTAACATAAAGCCAAATGAAACTCCAATTTTAATAGGTAACATATCTTCAAATTCGTCGGATATGCTCCACAAATGTTCTTGAATCTGATCATGTAAGAGCTCATTTCTTAACAAATGAAAATTAAATTTTTATAGCCAATTGAATGAATGCGAATAAGAATGACTTGCCATATGTTCGACATATTGTTTATAATGATTGATTAATTCACGTTTTTCAGCTTCAGTGAATTTATTTTCATTTACTGTCAAATCTCTATCCCACGGTCAATGGAGATAAAGACATTCATTCCAAAATGAACAAATATGACCAATCGAAGGATGAGGATATTGACATATTTAATCGTCCATGTACAGCAATTTGATGTCTTTGTAAATTAGCTGAATATTTAAATGGGGCGTTACAAAAGTCACATCTGTAAGGATGTTGATTAGAGTTATGTTCTTGCAAGTGTTTATACAAATTTTGGTACGAAGGGAAAACTTTCCCGCATCTCATACAATCCCATTTATCATGAGCAACAATCTTGTGATTTTGAAGTTTTTGTTTACTTTCAAAATTTTCATTACATATATCACATTTTTCGATCTTTCTTTTCCTGCGCGCTTTTTTCTTCCCATAATCATTCGAATCAAATGCTGCTCTTTGTAAACGTAATTGTTCTTTATTATGCCATGAATTTATGTGACTTTGTCTGCATTTGACTCCTTTAAATACACGTGAGCAATGGGGACAAGGACATGTAATCTGCTTTTTCTTTTTACATTTAGTTACATGAGCTTTAAGTTTTAATTGAGTGCGATAGCCCTCTCCACAAATCATGCACTGGTAAACTTCTCCATGCTTATCATAAAGGTGAGTTGTTAAAGACTTTTTAGTGCCAAATATTCCTTTGCAATACATACATGTAAATTGTTTGCTACTGGTCGACTGCTTATGCTTCGATTGACCTGCCATGTTTTCGTTATATAAGAAAGTTGAAAAGAAATGAAGATTTAAAGAAATGTTAAAAGGGCAACTCAGGTCAATCGCGAATTTGGATCATTCTTACACTTTAAACTACGCAGAATCCGAAAAAATTATTGAAACACTTTGTTTTTCACGTTTTCGTGCTGTTTTCCGGCTTTTTTCCGGGAGCAGTCATTGAAAAAGCCGCGCAAAGAGGAGGTTTGGGACTAGCAAGGCTGTGACGTAAAGAGATGAACTCCAACTCTTCTGTCCTCCCTCTGTTGTTGGATCTGATCGCTGCTTGCTCTGCAAAGTCGTAGTGCATGTCCTTATTTAATATTTAAGTTTGTTTCCATCGAAATATGTCAGACATAAGCTTATTAGAAGATTCTAACAGTGAATCCAACAGTTGGGCATCATCACTATATTCCTCAGAGGTTGAAGACCTTGAACAAGAAGATCTAGCAAGCGCTGCTGATGGGCCTAGAGCAAGAAATGACGTTGTTGGTGTCGAGCCCTACGCAGATGAGCCGATGGCAAATGCCAAATGGGTGCAAAATTACCAAGAAGAACAGCGTCGGGAGAATGAGTTAATGGAAAGGCTGACAAGACGCTAAAATGGCAATTTATCTCTTGATGCGTGGTGCGTGTGTTTGAGTTATCTACGTATATATTCCCATGGCCATGCTCTGCTTCTCTCTTTCTCGACAACTCAAACTTTTGATAGCCTTCTGATACATACTAGTATTGAATCATGCTCAACTGACCTCAGCTTGAAAACTGATTTTTTTGTCAAACTCATAATTTTATGTGTTTTTCTTATTACTTGTTGTCTTAAGTTCTGTGAAAAGGCAAGACAAAGAAGGAAGGAGATTCAAATAAAGATATGTGCATGCACAAATAGTGCCAATTTCAATTGAATAAAGCAGTTTCACAAGCCAACCTATTAATTTTAGGTGAATTCAGTATAGTATTACTTTATATATACAACATAACTTTCATTTCACACAAGTTATATACTTTTATGTATGACATACAGCTTATCAAACTTCTTCTTATCAAGGTGTTCTTGTGGGCAGTGTCAACTGCATCTTCTGGCAAATGCAAAGGAGTGCATGTGCTGCACTGAAATCCCAGAATGCAAAGAAGCACTTCAAGATAAATGGGTACTTGAAGATGTTGGGGATGAAACACCCTGGATTTAAAGTAGTTTGTCTGGAGCGATGGTCATTAAAGCTGGCAGCTGGTAAATACAAAACATTACAAAATAGAAAGTATACCCAGACTGGAGCAGAAGAAAGGTATAAACAAGTATTAATTTTTCCTCTTTTCACTGATTCTATTCTGTCATTCTGCACAGCCACCTCCATCCCAATATTGCAGGTTTTTCCAAGGGAAGGATAAACTGCACAGTGAACCTCTTTTCACAAATGCCTAAAAAAATGCTATGATATCTGAAGTTATAGTGTTAATTTACTTTTCTGCAGATTTCTATGGGCTGTAGCCTACAGAGAGTTTACCCGACTAGACCATGGAAGGTTGGGAAATAGAAGACTGCCACTGCCAGCATGTGCCTATAACAGTATCCGAAAAAAATTTGCTTTGCAAAATGAAAGACTTTGAGGATTTGAAGATGAGTGACACTGTGGTTTGTAGCCCAGAAAAAAAGTTTTAAAATATAAAATAGGGAAAATTTTAGTGTTAAAAGTTTATTATATACAAGAAATGTCAAGGCTTTTCTCTGTTTCTTGGGCAGTCAACATTTTTATGCCCCTTCATGGGTTTCTTGCATACAGAGCAGCAAAGTGATTTCTTCAACTTTTTGGCTGTTGGTGCAGTGTTTGTAACTAAAAGAACAAATGACAGAGATGAATGCAGTGTAGTCCAACATACAAACGGTATCAAAAACAAAAGAGGTGAATCTAAATGCTCCTACCTTCAGATGTTGGAGGTACAGCCTCTATCACCATTTCTATGCGGTTCTGGAATCTCCTAAGGGCTGACTCCTACTTTCTTTTCAAATGTGCTGCACGGTGGTGGTGGGGCTTTACCATTTAATTCTTTGAAAGCATCACTGAGTTGGCTGTTCTTTAGAACATCAAGCAAGGTTTCAAAAATTTCATCAACATAATCTGCCAACAAAGATAGAGATTGATATGTGTGAAAATGAGAACATTGAAGAAAATGTGCATTGATTGTACACATAGTCTTTTGAAGAATACTAACCAAAATTTGGTTTCACACGAATTTCTTTTATAGTGGCTTCCCCATTTTTAAATTTTGGGTAGTGAACAGCTATTCTGTTTGATCCATCATCCTTTTTTACTAATTCACGTTGAAGATTGCAATTAAAATAAATTGCAGCTAATGCATGCCTGCAAAATATTTGAACTTCTTAGTTTAAAAACACAAAGATCAGAAGAAATTTTAATGAGATTAAATTGTTAAAAATTGTAAATTATCTCCCACAAGTTGGTTTCATACCGGCAGTACATCCCAACGAAGGAAAAAATATAATAAAAATATTCTATTAAGAAAAACATTAGAATCTTTAAAATAAAGTTAAAAAAAGTCAATGTTCAATATATATCAAGAAAAAAAAATACTTTTGTTAAACTTTAGATATTCTGTAATGCTTGTAAATGATAAACATCAAGCATTTGTCTTTGATGAAATTCAGCCCGCATTCTCTTTCTGAATTCTGCCGCTTTTGCTGCACGTAAACTCTCTTTATCTGAACAGTCATAAAACAATTCTTTATAGTTTTTTTTCACGATGCAATGATCCAAGTCTTCATCAATACTATTTCTACATTTAAATAACAAAGTAATAATTTTTGCTTGGAAATGTTTTTTATTGCCTTCAAATTCATGCTGGATCATATTTTTCCTGACTGCTTGCTCGCAAAATGCGAAATCTAAATTTTCTTCGTCGAATTTGTAGCATAGGTGTCTCATAGGTATTTGCTGCAACGGAAAATTTTTAGCTTGCAGTGTTGTTTCAGTATTTGCATGCCAATCTTCTACTACAGCGCAAGGACCGATATTAGGGAAATATGATTTAATTCCTTCAAGTTCAATTTTCCCATGATCTAACAATTCCCTACTTTGCTCATATCCTTCTTTTCCATCATCTACATCCCATTTTGTCTGTTTAATAATCCTCTTAAAAAGTTCTGTGCCTTTTAAAAGCAAAAGTGGAATAAAATAATCAGGATCAGCTTTCCTTTTCCTGTTCCATTCTTTACATTGCGGATTGTAGACAGGGATATATTGCCTTTTTACTGCCAGATTTTGTTTTTGTGCAATATATCTCTTCGCTATTTCTTACAATTTTATATCCATATATATGTTGGCCGATTCCGGTACAAAAGGTACTCCACCTTCTCGCCTTTCTTTTGCCATATCTTCAGCAGTGCAAATTATGCCAAGATCTTTACATTTCATTTTCCATAAATTATTTAAGCCGAACACATAATAAAAACTCTTGCAAAGGCTTCGCAATGTGAACAAATCATTCTCATTACAATGCTGACCGATTTTTCATAGAACATCTTCTCGTTGCAAGGCTTGATCCATGTTTCGTTTAACTGATTATTACTAAGTATTCTTCTGATTTTATAGTCTTTCATAATTGACGTTTAACATTTTGATTGATCACTTGATTGATTGATTGACAGTTCTATTGTTAATAAAATTTATTTAAAGTCCAGAAACATTAGCTTTTTTTAGTTAACTTTGACAAATAAGGAAATATGGATAATAAGAACGCTCAGGAAGAAAAAGCTGAAAATAATAAACAAGAAATACAACGCTGTACTGTAGATTGGAAAGATCATATTCAATATTGTGGAGAATGCCTACATTTCGAAACCTTCGAAGTTTGCCCGGATTGACTCAGAGACGTAGAAGAGATGAGGAAAGCAGAAGAGAAAGAAGAACAGAAGAACAAGAGGAAATGGCAAGCACTCTTGAAAGCAGAAGAAAAAGAAAGACTGAAGAAGAAGAAGAAAATGAAAGTACAACAGTAAGAAGAAGATGGGAAAGAGAAGATGAAGAAGAAGAAATAATAATTCTACATGAGGAATTTGATGAAAGCAGGAGAGAGCAGACAAAATTCTTTAGAGCATTAAACACTAGATTGGTTCGCGTTCAAATCAGAAGAAGTTTGAGCAATGCTTTTCTTTCAATTTGTCTGATTGAATAAACTTTGTGAAATGCATTTTATATTAATAATAACATTATCTTTTGAATAGTATCAAATACTATCAGACACTATCTTCAAGAGTTTTTTTTCACAATAAGAAGGCACAAATCTAGGAGGGGGGTACTTCCATTGAAGCCCAACAGGGGGTCCAGATGTTTTAAGCGTCTTACAAATGACAACCAAATAACCCATTTGATAGAAATTATAGTGCATTTTTCGTATTTTGAGAGTTACTAGCCTTCGGATCTAATTTTCTGATGTTTTAAGCTTCTTTTGCTGCCTTTTGTGTACTTGAATACTGCAAACTTTTAAAGAAAATATTTTATTGCTGTATTTGATGATATAAAAATGGCTTGATTTTTAAATTCTTACACTAAAATTTGACAATTATTTGAGATATATTTTGAAAATTTAGGCTTTGGTCCTCTTTAGCCCTGACTAGGCCCCCTGTTAGGCCTCAATGGGGTTGTGATAGATGCAGAATGTCTATCACTTTGAGTAGTAAAAATAAGAGCAATCACATGTACGACTCAAATTGAGATTATAAACTGAGCAACTAATAATTGTTCATACAAAGATTTATATACACAACAGAAATAAAGAATTAACATAATTTAGAATACATTACTAATAGATTATAACGACTAGTCCTGTTACAGGAGTCCCCGGGGGCACAGATTATCCAGAAGATATATAGGTAGAAAAACGGAGGAAGTGTAGGGAATAATTGACCAGAGCAACAACAACAATAGAGTAAAAAGTTAAATTAAGGGACCAGTCATTATTAATGCCGGGTAGGGGGCCAGAGGAAATTTATATTTTCAGCAAAAAAATTTGTAGCCCCCCATTATTGTTCACCTAAAATCTTGTGGCCCCCCTTTTATTCTTAAATATTTTTTATAGCCCCCCATAACAATACTCCGTGTTTGTTCATAAATAATAAATTGGGTTAAAAAAAATCACATCTATATTAAAGCTCCCTTTATTTTGTACCCTGTCATGGCAGTACATTCATCTTGTTTTATTTTCAGCTAAAAAAAATGTAAAAATTGCAAAAATATCCATTTGAAAGGTTTTGCGACACATAAAGAGCTGTGCCAGTGCCTTGGAAATACTATTACTTCCTTCAAAAACAGAAATTGTGAAAGAAGTTGAAAAGAAATTTTACTTTTTTACTAACAGATGCAGACATTAAATTCGAAAATGCCCCAAAACTAAAGGCTAAGACCCATTTGCCAGGACTGTGACTTTTATTGCATAAGAAAGTGTGCAGCACAGAATCAGCAGATAAATATCATTAGTAAAATGACTAATCCTGGAAAGCGAGCAAAGGTAGCTAAGCCATCAAAATATGAAGCACAAGCAACTATTCTGCAATGCTTTCAGAAGAAAAAAAGCAGTGATGAATTTGATGATGGTGATGGCAATGCAAATTATTTTGATGAAAGTGGAGATGGTGATAGTGACTATGATAGTGACAGTGACATTGGTTGTGACATGTAATTGTCAATGATGAAAGAACTGTTTTTATGAACTCGCACATGATTTTTTTTTTGAGACTTTGTATGGTGACATTTTTTGTAGCCCCCCTAAGATACCTTCATATTTTTTGTGGCCCTCCTTTTTGAGGCCAAAATTTTTTGTAGCCCCCCATGATTTCCTCCGGCCTCCACCCGGCATTAATAATGACTGGTCCCTAAGAACATTGTTTAATCCATTTTCCTAGTATGTCGAAGTGCATTGATCGTCAATAGCTACGTGGCAAAATGAAATGATGAATTAAGATTGGTGCTTAGTCTGATTACCTGAGTCCTACAGTTATCACTAATTATTGAATTGCTAGGACACTCAAACTTTACGGGTTTCTATTTCTGCCTCGCTCACAAATTGGCATGACGACATGGACTTCAATGGCAAGTGGATGTGATGGCCTAAATCTACCGTGTACAAAATGACTTGAAAAACAATGTTTCTTTGTATAGCAACTTAACTAAACATTTGTTTTACAGAAGGCTTCTACTAATGCAGCTTTCTCGATATTCAAAAAGTTCTGCAATATTTAGTTCTTGAAGGCCTGCCGAAGAGTGCTGAGTGCTCCGGTGTCTCACTGTGACGTTGAAATAGCAAGCCTCATTCAACGCAGACCAGCTTTTTTGGTGCGGGCCAGTCCAAAAAATGCTGTAATATTGTGAGCCCCAGTTTGAGCGATCTCGGTTCGCTGTTAGTCTAGGTCTGATGAAAGATAACTGGGACTCAGACTCAGGTAATAAGTCTAATTGGCGCTATGTCACTTCAGACTGTGAACTTTAAGTCACATTATTTTCAAAATATCGAGATAAAATAATCTTTGCAGAAATGATTTCTGCTACATATTTTTTCTGAGAAATTGGATACAAATTTTTATTTAAGGAACCTCAAACGTAAACCCATTTCAAGACACATGGTCACACCCGTGAGGAATCAGTCCTTCTTTTTCAAGAACAGAGCTCGCATCAGGCTTTTCATAGCACACGATTTAGAATAAAATTGAATAGAATGAGTATGGTCGTGTAAGCTAAATTGAGTAGAAACAAAAGCAACGAAGCCTATTAAGTCTAAATCCATCTTGTTCTTGAAATAGAATTAATCTTAGTTTTTACCGTATTTATTCGTTTAAGCGCCGCCACCGAATGAGCACCCCCGACCCGAACGAGCCCCGCCCCCGAAGAGCACCGCCCCCAATTGAGCAACTCCCCAGAATGACTGCCGCCTCTGAAGTTCTGAAAATCTCAAAGAGGCCGCGACGCTAAAACGATTAAATACGGTACTTAATTTTTGGACATTTTCAGCAGCGACTTCGCTATAAAAGTTTATAAGTAAAAACATGAAGAGATGGAAATAGGAACAACATCAGTAGATAGAGTGAATTTCATATTCCGAGGAAAAGATGAAAACAAGACTCAGATTTTTGGGGCAGTTCCTAATCTTTATCAATTAGCTGCAGGCCCTGTCCGGACAAATATTTCACTCGATTTCACTGGGTAAATTTTGGACTTTCTTAAATTTTTGGGCATTGGAGTCTGGATTTCAAAATTGCGAAGAACAGCGAAAACATTTTATAACATATTTAAAAGCCTTTTTGCCTGACACTACCCAGAGTAAAAACGTCAGAAAACGACCAAGACAAAGAACTAAGGCGAGATGTATACCCTGATGCGACTCGAAATGTACCAATGAGAAAAAGAAGCCGAATTGGTATTGTGTTTTAAATACCAATCACCCTGGGAGATTAGGCGGGATGACCAATAGAAAATTGATTGAAGAATCCTAGTGAGAAAACGAACTCTTTCTGTCGTCACACAACTTGCATTTTGGTTTTGATGTGGACGGATTCGAAAGTCTTGATTTCTCCTTCATTTAAAAGGTTTTCTCTTGTCTTGCACTTCTTTAAAGAAACTTTTGCATTAACGTGTCATGTTATCACTCGCTGTGGTGCTCACTGTTCCCTCAAGCGCTTGTCAAACGACGCTTTGGTGCTTATTGTACCAATTAACGCAGGTCAACCGTTCATCCAAAGAACTAAGCAATTACGTTTGTCACTCACCCCAACCACCATCTTCATCCTTATCATCTTCATCATCATCAACATCATCCTCATCATCATCACCATCATCATCATCACCATCATCATCACCACCACCACCACCATCATCATCATCATTATCGCAAGCATAATTCTTTTTTTATTCAATCCGCAATACAACACTACTTATTACAGGCATGGCTGCTAACAATGAATGCATGAATACATACAAGCTGTCGGGAATACATAAAAACTGAAACCTTGTGCTACCCGCGCACCTCACGCGCTATGATCATGATTATCTAGGATACTGTATGGTATTCATCTTCGACTTTCCTGAGATTACACTTCTGATGTCAAAGCAACTAAACTCTTTCATATTTAGAGCAACAACACTACAGAGTTAATTTTCCTGACTTATAAGAAATTGAAAATGTATTTTTTCCTAAAACAGTACGTAGATGAAAGATAAGCGCAAAAGAAATGTAACCCGCATTTTCCCACTAATTTCTAACAAGGGCGTTCATGGTTTTCTTATTATGCATGCACACTTTGTGACACTTAAATCGAAACTTACACCCTTTTCCATTTGGGGGGCCGAATTTCGATCCCCAACCATTTTTTCCAGATTAACCTTCTGCACTCTTCTCTTAAGCTTCATTTTCCAGTACCCAAAGTTTCTTAATTTTTTGAGAAATTTGGATATTCATCACATGTCACAATGATATTCACAGCTAGTAAACAATTATAGATGCTGTTTGGCCTCAAATATATTGAGGATGATCAATTGATAGGAGTTTGCTGTTAGGATAGCTTGGTGAATAAATTTGAACTTGACTAGAACGACTCCCTTGTTCCTTGTTCACTGTTCTTTACTCTGAAATACCTGAAAATTATAAATTGAAAAATGTTTCAAGCAAATCTTCAATGACTTAGCTGTTGAAAATTGTTAAAAATTGCTGAACAATGCTGCTGGTTAGAAGCAAAATGCATTTGTTTAATGGTAACAACAAAAAAGTAATGGGTAGTGGCTAAATAATAGATAAAAATCTGTTGGCAGAAAAACAAGCAATTGATCACTAAAAAATCTCCGATCTATTATTTTATAAGTCGTTTATGCACCATCAAAACAAAACACTTTTTTTCATTAAGTGTAGTTTTTTTCATTGCTTCAGTTTATTGATTAACTTTATGTAGTTTATTATTGAAGTAACGCATTCTAATTTTTATTTCACTATAGGCTGAAAAATGTTTGGATTGGAAAATAATGCAGGTGTATTTATAAGAAAAAAGGCTTCAGAAGCTGAAAAGTTAAGAACATGCTAAAATCATTTAGAGGCTGTATGCTCGTGCGAAAAATCTTATATTGCTTATTTTAAACTTTACACAAATTTTGTTTTATAAGAAACTAAAAAAATGTGCCAGTACAGAAAGTTTCTTAAAATTTTAACATTTTGAGTACTGAAAGTTTTTTTCATATATATACTGGCAACGTAGTAGCTAATTTTATCTCAATGGTATTTTAAACCTATTTACCTATCGTATTTGACTGCTTGCGGTTCTAAAATTCGTCTGCATGTGACAAGAGTACTTTATTTCAGACGAAAAACGGGGAATGAAAGAAAATATTTCCTAGGTTGAGGTGAAAAGTTTCTTTCGTAAACATTTTCCCGTACTGGAGTATCTAACATTTTTGGCCATTCCAGAGTCTGGGTTTCTTATAAAGAGTTTCTTATAAATCGTTATAATACATGTATATTATTGAATGAAACATGTGTGTCCCTTTTCATGGCAATTACCACCTAATTTGAAATCAACAGTTTTTTAAGAGCAAGAAAATTAAGCCTGGTTTCCATATAGCCGTAAGGTGCCGTAAGGTTGCCTGCGGCTGCTTTCTGCCATCTGCCATCTTCCACTCTCCCGGCATCTCAGGCAATCATTTTGTAATGGAAACGTTTCCTTACGGTGCCGCAGGCAGGTGTTTGAAGTGCCGTAAGAGGGTAACGACTTCATGTTACAATCACAGAACTCCTGAAATCATTACATACATAATGATTTTAACTGCACATAATTCCCGAAATACATAAGATTGGTTGAACAGATCACAATACTCCTGAAATCAACTCCTCAAATCCTTCCACCAATGGCATAAGAACATAAGGTCAGAGAGCCAACTCAAGCGCACATAATTCCCGAAATACACAAGATCGGTTTAGCATACATCTCAAATCCTTACACCAATGGCATAACAACATAAGATCCAAGGACCAGTTCAACATAAGATCCAAGGACCAGTTCAGTATACTGCATGATCTTACGGACCTAAGAAAAGACCGCTAGAATCATAAATTGTATCGTTTGGCACTTTAAGCTGGAGACTAGAAATTCTCACATATGCTTGGGTTGACGGGTTGACGGGTTGACGAAGTATACACAGGGTATTATGATTATGATGACTGAGGATTGAGAAAACTTTGAAATTCTCACATATGCTTGGGTTGACGGGTTGACGGTTGTGAAGTATACACAGGGTATTATGATTATGATGACTGAGGATTGAGAAAACTTTGAAATTCTCATATATGCTTGGGTTGCCGGGTTGACGGTTGTGAAGTATACACAGGGTATTATGATTATGATGACTGAGGATTGAGAAAACTTTGAAATTCTCATATATGCTTGGGTTGCCGGGTTGACGGGTTGACAAATATGATACACAGTGTATTATGATTATGATGACTGAGGATTGAGAAAACTTTGAAATTCTCATATATGCTTGGGTTGCCGGGTTGTGGGTTGTGAATATGATACACAGTGTATTATGATTATGATGACTGAGGATTGAGAAAACTTTGAAATTCTCATATATGCTTGGGTTGCGGGTTGTGGGTTGTGAAGTATACACAGGGTATTATGATTATGATGACTGAGGATTGAGAAAACTTTGAAATTCTCATATATGCTTGGGTTGCCGGGTTGACGGGTTGACGAATATGATACACAGGGTATTATGATTATGATGACTGAGGATTGAGAAAACTTTGAAATTCTCATATATGCTTGGGTTGCCGGGTTGACGGGTTGTGAATATGATACACAGTGTATTATGATTATGATGACTGAGGATTGAGAAAACTTTGAAATTCTCATATATGCCTGGGTTGACGGGTTGACGGGTTGTGAATATGATACACAGTGCATTATGATTATGATGACTGAGGATTGGGAAAACATTGAAATTCTCATATATGCTTGGGTTGCCGGGTTGTGGGTTGTGAATATGATACACAGTGTATTATGATTATGATGACTGAGGATTGAGAAAACTTTGAAATTCTCATATATGCTTGGGTTGCCGGGTTGACGGGTTGTGAATATGATACACAGTGTATTATGATTATGATGACTGAGGATTGAGAAAACTTTGAAATTCTCATATATGCCTGGGTTGACGGGTTGACGGGTTGACGAATATGATACACAGTGCATTATGATTATGATGACTGAGGATTGGGAAAACATTGAAATTCTCATATATGCCTGGGTTGACGGGTTGACGGGTTGACAAAGTATGTAGTCTCGCTTTCATTACAAAGATGAAAGTAAAACAAAATGGCGGCGAAGAGCAAGTGGGGATGGAAGGAGGAGACAGGTTATTAGGTATAATCTATGAACGAGCTATGAATATAGTGTTTGCAGTATAGGCAGAAGAATTCTTTGCATTATCTTTTTACTGTAGAAACCTTGAAAGTTATCTATTACTTAGTACCTACTACCTAGTACCTAGCGTAACCGTAAACCGGGGTGACTTCGGACGAAAATATTGTTTCTGCTTTTTGCTTTTGTGTTGGCGCTTGAGAAGCTTATTGAGTTTTTTAAAGTTGTGTGAGGGTGAAACTTTTGCTTTAACTGGAAACGTAATTACCTACCGGCCACTGTATTAGACATGATAGTCACCACTTATCATTACACGCCTTTGATATTTAGTTGGGCAACGTTTCGGGAGAGATCCGTCTCCCATCATCGGGCAATGAGAAATGTGGTTTCTTGCCGGCCAGGGTTGCCGATTGGCAACAAATTATTCAATTGAACGTATTTGGTTCCAGCTGATTAGGCAAGCCATAATTTTGAGTACCTATAGTATGTTTAGTCACCCTCAAAGCAATGAATGAATAATTTCTTCGGCCTAGCAATGGCTCCAGAGCGAAGAATTTTAAATTTTTTGATGATGATGTCGGAAATTTTTCGGAAGGGCCTAAGTTTTGAGCTAATTTGAAATTCGAAACATTTAATTTCTGTCGATCTAGATGCTTCAGAAATGGAAAGTAAGTACTTTTCTTGAAGCATTTTTAACGTACTATCATTTGGCCTATAGTACATCAACATCCAAAATGTGGTTGGGACTGTTGGAAGAAAAATGCTTTTTGGGGGGCAATTTTTTCGCCGATTTTGTTTATTTCTTACCTATTTATATTTAAATTTGCTATTTTGAGCTGTCTGTGTTGATTATTTCAAAACTCGGCCGGTAAAGGGTTAACAACTCAACCCAGAAACTCTAAAAAAACTCTTAATGTTCTCAAAAGCTTTGGAAAGAGGCTTTTGCAGAGACAGATACGCAAGAGCAGACAAAACAAAAATCACAATGTGCCATATGAAATGTCTAGTGCATATAGATATTAATAACATCATTTAATAGCATTTGATATTGTAAAATACCTCATGATACAAATACTAAGATTTTTATTTAGAAATTTACATATTATCTATTTTAGATTTAGATAACCAAACTACAGCAATTTTACACTCTTCTACTTTGATATAAATTTCAAACTAACATTTTATTTTGCTTTCCATCTGTAACTAGGCCTTTGATTGTCATTCTCTTATAACAACTAGGAATACTTATAGGTGTATAACAATAATATGAAGATATTTAGATTTTATATAATTTTTTTTGGTAGGATTTCCCTTCAACAATGATGTAATAAGGTGAACTGCAAAAGTTGGTTTGCTAGACCATGAACAAACATAATTCAAAGCAGTCTGTAAAAATACTGTAAAAATGCCATGAGTTTTCCTTCTCCAACAACCAGACAGCAATATTTTGGTTAGCTAGGAGTTTTCCTTCTCCAATAACTTCAAAAAAGGTCTATAAAACTATTTAAAAAATTGGTTTGCTATGAGTTTTCCTTCTCCAACAACAATATTTTGGTTTCCTAGGAGTTTTCCTTCTCAAAAAATCTATACAAAGAGGTCTACTGTAAAAATTGGTTTGCTAGGAGTTTTCCTTCTCCAAAAACTATATAAGAGGTCTACAGTAAAAATTGGTTTGCTAGGAGTTTTCCTTCTCCAATAACTATTCAAAAAAGGTCTATAAAACTACTTTAAAAATTGGTTTGCTAGGAGTTTTCCTTCTCCAACAACAATATTTTGGTTTCCTAGGAGTTTTCCTTCTCAAAATCTATACAAAGAGGTCTACAGTAAAAATTGGTTTGCTAGGAGTTTTCCTTCTCCAACAACAATACATTGGTTGGCTAGGAGTTTTCCTTCTCCAATAACTATTCAAAAAACGTCTATAAAACTACTTTAAAAATTGGTTTGCTAGGAGTTTTCCTTCTCCAACAACAATACATTGGTTTGCTAGGAGTTTTCCTTCTCCAATCCAGCTACATTGAGACGTGTGCTGCGTGGAAGTTGCTGTTTTTAATTTTTTGTTGCTTTGTTTCTTTCTTTGCAGTCTTTGCATATCCTGAAATGAGAAATTTCTATCTTAACGCTCATCTCACTTGCTTGCACATGCATATGGCATTTTTTGTAGCACTATGACACCATGTCAAATTATTTTTATTTATCTAATTATGTTTCTGATCCCCCCTCCCGGACAAATCCTACGGTGCTCACAGGGCTGCCAGATAAAAAAACTGCGCATCAGTAGCCGAGACATTGGCTCTTATAGCATTCTTGAGATGCTAAGTTTCTTTTTCCATCTTTCAAGCGTTGATTAGTGAGTTAGTTAGTGAGTGAGTTAGTTAGTGACACTCCACCCCACACCAATATGCTTGAACCCACATAAAAATTGGTCAATCAAGCGCAGAAAAAATCCAGATCAATCCAAATTTGAAAACAAGGTCACAGAACAATAGAAAACATTTTTTTTTTTATAAGGAATACCTTTATAAAGAACTCGAGGCTGAAAATTCCCAAAAAATTAAGGAACTTTAAGGAACTGTCGAGGCTCGGATGAAAAACAAGAAACTCTTTTTTAAAGAACAAGACAGTTTGTACGAAAAAGGAACAAATATAATAATAATAATAATAATAATAATAATATAATAAGTACAAATATAATTCCCATCGTTCTTCCCCAAAAGGCTCCATTAACACTTAAAGTTAGAAATAAAGAATAGTTTATATGAATTTGCTGTAAAGATTAGTATTTATACATATCCCACGACAAGGAACAGTATAAGGAACTTTCAGCCTCATTTTGTTGAAAAATTAAGAAAGTCCTGCCTCAACTCAGACCAAAGGTTCCTTATAAAAAAACGTGTAGAATGAAAGCGAGACTTCATTCTTTACGACAATGGCGTCGATTGTTCAAGGTGTATTGCTAATTTGTGGGACTTCACACAGCCAAACAAGTTTTCAAAAATTCTGATTTGTGGAATTTGGGTTAGAAAAATCAAAACTGGCAACCCTGCAGCGCTGTGCCTGTGGATGGAACGCAATGCATCTTGGTAGATTTGTAGAATTGTTTGTTTCACGCCCGCCCATTTGCCCCCGCCTTGCTGCATTGAGCGAGTGCGAGTCCTCCATCTTGACAGGAATTTCAAAATATTTTAGAGCAACAGGAAGGTCTGAGAATAATTTCTTCAGGTATGTGTTTAAGAAATCCTAAATCTGATGACGTATGGCTGAGATTTAGGCCAGAGAATATATAAGAATATACAGCGAATACTACAAACTTACCAAGGATCGTCTTCTGGCACAGAAGTTAGACCCAAGCAATCTAAGTGAAACCATCCTTTTCCAGGGCACTTGAAGAAAGAAAAAGAGAACAATGACAACAAGAGAGGTCTGAACTTCTTTCGCCATGATGTTTTGAAATAAGGTAAGAGCACAAGCACAAGCTCGGATTGGTTTCTGTCGTTTAGTGGTTTCCACGCTGGGTCAATTAAAGTTTTTCGAAATCGCAAGATATCAATTTTTCTATGTCAAAGCCTTATTATCGGAAATTTTGAAAACTGAAATTCTAACCGATTATATGATGGCTCATCTGCTGGTGAAATATGTTTTTCTTTCGGGCAAATTTCAAAATTACGCCACAAGATATCAAGGAAATGTCTGCTCCCAACTCGTAAGGCCGGGCCGAGTTTTCAGACCAGTTACAGTTACAAACGGGATGAAACCTCTCATATAATCGACCCCTTAGTCATTTGATCGCTTAGGCCTATTGGATTGAGACCTTTTGCACAGACCTTTAGCAGTTGGGTTTGTTTACACAAGGCATTCCAGCTCAACGAAGATAGAGTTGCGTGAATCAATTGCTTTGCTGGGCTGGCCCACTCACCAAGTTAAATGTAGCGAAAAGCAAAAAAGATTCCTTATTCAAGATCTCTTATGACTGCCTGGTTAATTGCTCATTGAAATTCAAGTTTTAAAAACGAAATAATTTATTTTTTGTCAGATCTAGCAGGTAAGACAAGCAAGCTTGCTTGACAAGCAGGCTACATATACTACATTCTGTAATGATATAAAGCTTACATATTTTTTTGTTGCTTCACACTCAATCATGTTTTCATTTTTGCCTCTTTTCTGAAATAAAACAGAAGGTAATTGACACATGAAACAGCTAACAAAAAATTCTAAAAAGTCTAAATTTGAAAATATTGGTTTTTGTTGAGAACCAAGCTCAAGTTCTATTCAAAAGTTAATCTCACTGTTTCAGTTTCATCAATCAACAAGTAGATCAAAATACAGCTTAGAATACAAATTGGCGGACATTGCTTGTGAACCCAAAATTAAATTTTGATCAAAAATTTTTTATTGGCTAGCTGTGCCTTAAAATGGAACACACAAAATAAGCTAAATGAACATTTTTTTGAAACTAAGCTCATTACCCTATACCATTGATTTATTAGATGCTCTTTGTTTCCTAATATAGAATATATTTCCTAGGTACAGAACCTGTTCACTGGACAAGTCCCTACATTGTTCAGTGAGAAATTTACAGTTCAGGGACTTCTTCTGTATTTGTGGATAGGCCTAACTCTTAGTGTTTGTCAATAAAATTTGATCATAAGCAAAAATTTGAGAGAAGAATAAATTTTTTTAGTTTTTAAGCACCCCACTGGAAAAATCAGCAATAAACATGGCGGTCAAACAAGGCATTCAACAAAGGCTCCTTCAATTTCACCAGAATTTTGATGTCTTTGGCCACCTTCTCTACAAAACTGAAGGATATTGGAACTTGACAAGTGAACATGCTCTGTCTTTTTGGCTTTAAATGGGTAACTTTTTTATCTTAACATACATTTTAATATTAGCTAACTTTACCTTTTTACAGTGGCAATATGCAGACTTTATTGATTTGCCTCTCTGCTCTCTCTGCAATTCTTGGTCTAGAAAAAAATTACCAAAGTCATTGATTCTTTTTGTATGAAAGAATAATTAAGTGAATGACTTTTAAAAATTAGTTATTCACGCCCAACACAATCTACATATGTTTGCTGGTTTGTGATTTTTTTATTTCTTGCTTAACTGAGTCCATTTCTTAAAATAAGCTTGGCTCCAAGAATTGAAACTAGGGATAGTTGTACATTTGGCATTTCTACATGTTGGAATTAGTCAGAGCCACCAAATCATGTGTGAGCCATCCAAAACTATGTAACAGTTTTTGGTGCCTTTGGCTAGCTCTTGCTGATTCCACTGTTTAGTAATGCTTCTGTACATAATTGCACTTATAAGCAGATTTGCGAGCAGTGAAGGTTAATATGATATTTACCATTGAAACTTGTGCCTTGTGCAGCTGCCCTCATTGGTATGTGATGAATATTGTCATCAGCAACATTTTCTACAATTGGATTTGTTTTATTAAGTTCTGTCACTGCAGTTAACACAAATTTTAAAATATGTTTGCCTCCTCTTTGAGCCTTCTAACTTAATTATCTTCACATACTAATTATTATTTCTTACTGTACTTCAATTTTGACATTTCTTAAACTTATACAATGCCTTTTTGTTCAACAAGCACCTTTCTCTATAGGTTATGTTCCTGTTTAGTTTAACAATTGCAGTATTCAGGATAGCAGGCTTTGGTTTTGTAAGATTCATTGGATCATTTTTACAAAAGGTTATTTAACTTTTTTAAAATAAAAATGATTTTTACCTATTGATGTAATTTTATGGACATGCTGAAAAGACACTCCACGGGTGACAATGACGCTTAGGATGTCGTCTATTGCCAGCTGAGTTCCATCTTGGTGAAATGCTGTGACGGTTGCAAATCCTTCCCCAACACACATCCCAAATGACCACTTGTTCTTTCCTCCTAGACGTTGCAACCTGGTCTCTCCTGCAATTTTTATATGCAAAGTTGCATCTTCATTGGTTGCATTTTCTGCTAAGAAGTTAGCATCAAAAGAGTCATCTACAAGAAAAGAAAAAAATTATTAAAGGTAGTTGATATTACTTCATTATTTCGTGATCATTCTATGCAAGGTATCATTGTTGACCTCAATTAATTCTCATTTAGTTTTGCAACATAATCTACAGGATTTCAGAGCAGTTTTTTGTTACAAATTAAGATCTGTATAATGGCAATTTGTGTAATTTGATGGTTTTTTTGTAGTTTCCATGTTTTTAGTTTGCAATTTACTTCAGCTTCTCACTAATATATTAACTAAGCTCATTTTGCTTATTTGTCCTTCAAAATAAGACATCTGGTTAATGTGTGTTTGGCAAAACTCGTACATATTGTCATGAAGATAAAAAAATTGCAAGGCCGGCCTGAAATGACAGCTAACAGTCCCCAAAGGTCTAAATAACGTGCTGGCCAAACATACTGAACATTTCTAATTAAACAATATTGGGGCTGTGAACATGTTCGGCAAGTTTTGCAAAGGCTTCATTGTCACAAAATACATAATGAGAATGATACCTTTACCACTTTTGTTGTACCGATGAAGGCAGTCATTGTAGCCCTGTAAAGTAATAAGAATAAATCAAGTAATGTTAAAAATGTTTATGTTTGTAAATTTTTCAGAGGATCTGCAGAGCATGCCATTAAAGCAATCAGTTCAACCATGTAAGTAGACAAAAAGTTTTATAATTTTCATTTACGATGAATTGGTGATGGAGAGTGTTACAGGCTTTAGCTGTTGATTATCATTTCAGTCAAAGTCAAGTTATTCAACTTTTTTTTACTGTCAAGTGGGATATTTTACTGTTGTAATACCTGTTCATAAATTGTCCTTTTTCTTGGACTCAGTCTGAGAAATCTTTCTCTTGCATTGCCAGAAAGTACCTGTTAAAAAGAGAAAAATATTCATGCAGGTTTATTTTTTCAGAGCTATATCCAAATGTAGAATTTCTATTTAGATATTTGAATATCTTGTATAGATATGTTTTAGTTTTTGTCACGACAAGTCGGAAGAGACTTAAAGCAGCAAATCTTAAATAAGCCTTTGTGCAGAAAATTTGGCATCAATTACTTGTGACTTTCGTTAGTTATGGATTGGATTGATCTATTTAAGAACACTGAAGACCCAAATTTTTTAAGTTTTCTTGGCTTGTCTTGTAGTGGTAAATTATTCTTAGTAATCAAATAAAAAACCAGTACTTGTCTTCATGAAAATTATTTTTAGTTTTTGTGCAACTTGTTTTTGTGTTTTGCATTGAAAAAAAACCTAAATGCCTCCTCCCTAATGCAGCTAGATATTTAAATTTTTCTCAGTCGGAAATATATGTTTCAAAGAAAATTGTGAGGGCAAGTTATGAACAAAAACTAACAATTACTTTCAAGAAGATGAGTTACAATTGTTTATTTCATTCCTAAGCATATTCTGCCACATAAAGACAAACTCAAGACAAACCAAGGCATACAGTAAGTTACCATCAGTAACATTTATTAGCCTATTTAGGCCTCCTGTGTTTAATTGTGAAATGTTAACAGCCTACCTCACCAATTGATAATTTTCTGTTGTCTTCTGCTCTTCCAGGGTTTTGGACAACATTTAAAATTGCTGTCAAAGAAAAGGTATGAAAAAAATTACTAAAAATAAGTTTTTTAAAAAATCAGTATTTGTTTCCTACATGACATATAAACATGTGAACATGAGTGCTGAAGAATATTTTGTTTGAAAAATTCAAAAGTTAAGTCTGTAAAGTTGGAAAAACCCTTGATGTCAGAAATCTTTTGAAAAGATGATAGAAAGAGACTTGCATGACCATGATCAAAAAAAATTTTGTCATGTTATCAATTTCTGCAGGGTTTGATAATGTTATTTTTGGGTTAAATATTCAAAACGAAAATTTTACTAGAGTCTTTGAATAAGAATCAATATTTTGTTGTATTTATCATTCTCTAATGAATAAGATTACTAACAATCCAATTCACCTTGAATGTGCAGGCGGAATCTGTGCTCAATTGAGGCTGCTATATTTTGCAGTTTTGGCATATCCTCATCCCTGATATATTGTACAGAGGACTCTGTTGAGGATGTAGCCAATGCCTCATCATCATCTTCTCCTTCAACTTCTCCCATTTCAATTCCACAAACTGAGTGAAACAAAAAAGTATCAGTAAGTATTGTATTTTCACTGAAAATAAATTTGCTCATATAACATTGGAGAACTGTTGCAATTTACAGATTATAAACCCAGCAACAAAATTGACTGGGAGGATGCTTACATTTGAAAAAATAATTTAAAGTACAAAGCATCTTTAGTAAAGGTGAAAATGTTGACCTCTTCAAGTGCTGTCCTGAGTGATTCTATTCTATAAAAATTCTATTCAACTTTCCTTATTCTATAGTGGAGGCTTTAACTGAGAGAAAAATGTTCACAGTTGAAACTTTTCACCCAAACTTGTCCAAGCCCTTATAAAAATTTTTACTCTGAACACTCCTAAATCAATGGTACAAGCACTAAGAAAGTAGAACTTTGAGATGTTTGGTGCATATTTGGGGTATCAAAAACAAATTATCAAGCTCCAATTCAAAAGGTCTACTGTTGTGTTGATGCTGATTGAACTTTTTGCAACTATAATGGGTAGTGTACCTTCATTAATTAAAGCATTTGTCGACTTCAGCAGCATCTTTCTTGGAACTTTATGTGCTAAAATAGGAAATAGATGACTGTCAACTAGCGCTAAGTTGCAATTTTTTAATGAATTTCAAGATGAAAAAGCAGGAGATGGATGAAAAAATTATTTAATGTTATCCTTTTGATTCTAATTAAGATAGAAACAATAACTAAGGACCAAAAAGGTCATGACTAAATGTTTTATTGAAGCCATTTTTGTCTACTATTTTTGTCTTTTTCTGTTAATCACGCTAGTATAATGTTTGTCACAACCAAATCAAATTGATAACTTAAAACTGCTTATTGTCTGCTTTTTCATCTTGTTCACATCAGACAGATCTATCTTTTTGCTTTGATGGTAATTAGGCCTACAAGACTGGCTAACATAGCATTTGTTATTGTTGGATATTTCAAGAAAAGATTGTTATCCTCCTCAATGTTTTGCCAAAAATATTTTCTTTTTTTAAGAAATTGTTTTGTTTCGAGAAAACGTGTCCCGAAAACTAGACTTTACCACACCAATTAAACAATTTCAGATATTTATTGATTTTTTGATATAATTGATAAGCAAGAATATAATTTCTGTTGTTATATATCAAGCAAATCAAACACCCTACTTACACCTGGACTTGCAAGTTGACTCTTTTGACCTTAAATCTGCCAAATTCTTTGATGGAGCTTTGCAAAATTTTACACTTTCTGAAAAACAGTTGTTGCCAAAACTGTTTATTGTTGCCTTTATGTCCTTTTAAAAGAAATATGTCTTTCTCAGTAGGAGTTAGAGAGAAGGGGAGATGTTATTGAAAGAAGAAACAATGCAGATATGGTACGTTAAAACATTAAAAAAGATACATGCTTACTTTATGGCTGTCTGCTATCAAGTTGTTGAACTGTATGGATTTTATTGCCACTGCATCCATGGACTTGTCCTGCTGGTTGTTTTGGTTTTGTATTGAAACATTTGGATTTAGCCATGTTAGTATCTGTGAAGTTAGATTTTGACAAGGGTCAGGATTATGATTCAATATAATTGAGAAGAGCAGTTTGTGGATATAAATTGCTTTAAAACGCCGATTTATATGCCTACCCATTTATAGGCCCAACCATCTATAAGCCTACCCAAAAGAGCTTATGATATGAGCGCATACAAGCCCAGTGCATATAATCTGGTTTGATCAAAACTGTTTTGTAATTGAAGTAACATTTTAGGGCTGGCCTTGATTGAAGTTGACTATGAAAAAATGTTTTTGCATTTAACAATTGGGTTGTAAATAAGATCTATCTGTGTGGCAAATGCTTCAGATTGGAAAAAAAGACAGTATTCACTATTAATATTCTTTGCACATTGCTTATTTAGAAGGACCTAGCATTTACAAAATACCTTTGAATAAATTGTATTTGGTGGACTTCATAAGGCAGCATCTAGGTCATGTTGAATATAATTAACTTCAAACTTAATTCAAGTGGAATCTTTTCGTTTTTTTTTTATTTAAAAGAGGCTCAAAAGGTGCAAATTTTAAATTCAAAATGGCTGCTACAAATGCACTGAATTGATACGACCATATATAGCAGCACTGCATTCCTTGAAATTGGGAATTAAGTTTGGCAGATCCTGCTGCATTTAATAGAATTGCCACTTGATATGGGTGAATTTGGTCGTTGACACAACCTAAATGCGGCCTTATAAAGTGACCCTTACTTACCTCATCAGGGTTTTCATTTATTTTCTCCTTAAGTTGAATAGAGACAGTTCTCATGAACTTTTTTCTCTCTTTCTCCATGCTGACTTTCTCTGTCTTGGTCTCGATGATCTCACTGACAATTTTTGTGAGGTCAGGCTTCTTCTCCCCGCTAAGAATCAGCTGAAAGAAAAACAAATACGTATTTGGTGCTGTTGAAGGAGTAAGAGTTATCATAATTGAACGTTAATAATACATTATGCATCTGGAAAAAAGAGTTTTGAATGTTTTAGGTTAGTTTTGTTTTCCAAACGATTTTTGCTGCAGGAAGATGTCTCGAGTAGATCTTTTCCAAAAAAGGCCAGGATTGAAATTTTTCAAACTTTAAGACATCAAATTTTGCATGTCTAAATTGTAAAGCGCATCTACAAGGGTATTACTAATACATGGAAGCAGCCATAATCAACCAAAACAAGCCAAAATGACTCATAATGATCCAAAGTGATCCAGGGCAACCTAGAGTGACCTTGAGTCAGCCAGAGTGAGCCATCTAGAAATTCTGACAAGCAAGTGTCCAGGCCATCTGTGTTATCAGTTCAACTTTGTGGTATTTGTTTATCAAAAGCAAAAACTCTTTTGTGAAAAGGAATAAAAGAATATCAATAATCTTTGCCAATTTGCTAGAATTTGCGTTAAACTTTCTGAAACTTTTTGAAATAAAGATTTCTGTAGGTGGGGTCTTTGGCCGTAAATAGATAGGCGAGTGCATAGGCCACTCTGAGAAGTGATTGTACAAACATATTCTTAAATAAGCAAATATTCAAATTCATTCTACAAAGTTTAATTTAGGAAAATACTGTACTTTTTTTGAAGAGTCTTTTTCACATATAAAATTGTAACTCAAAGTAATCAACTTGTGGCTAGACAGTCACCCCTTTTACGGCTAGAACTGATGCTTGATGATTTTGATAGCACACTGGGTGCTTTTGGCTCATTCTAAATGACTGTAGGTTGCTCTGGGTCATTTTAGTTCATTTTGACTGCTTCCAAGGTTTAGTAATACCGCATCCACAACATATCAAAAAACGGTTCAAAGTTTCATTGTCCTAGTGCTGGTACTATTTATTTTATAACCATGCAAAGTTTAAGTGTCCATTGTTAGCCCTGACTTTAATTATAAGATGCATAGCATAGAAACCTACCATGCAGTATGTGAACACTGTGTTCGACATTCCTTTTGTCCACCTTCGCTGGGTTGTCTTTGGCAGATTCTCGCGTAAAATGGTGTCGATCATGTCTCTGAAGTAGCGACCATGTTCGGTCCAAAATGATCCCATCTGGATCACCCAAGCAATTATAAACCCCTTTAAAAAGAGAAATGAACAACAAATTTACCATCTTGCTAGCATTACCTGTCGCTAAATAGTGTTCCTTAATTCTGTGTAAAATATGTTAATTATCGTGTCTTTTTCCTAGAATCCATGCATACTGTTCGGTAACGAAAAAACCTTCCAAAGAAGCAAGTACGCTATTTCTGGAATTCCGAATCTTGGAGGTTTATTAAAGGGAAAAACATTAACTATAAGATAAAAGCAAGAACACCGCATCGCAAGATAAACGAAAGAAAACTATGTTTTTTAAATAATAATATTTCGCCTTGCCAAGCAAAGCTTCTTTAGAGTTTGAATAACGAATAGATTTAATCACATTATATACAATAATGTGATTTTTGTAAATATACGGATTGAAAAAACCTAGTTTTCTTTTGTTTCTATTGCGACGCTGTGTTCCTGCTTTTATTTTATATTTTGTTTTGCCGCAAGAAGATGAACATTTCTTCAAAGCAAGCAGTAAGTTTATCGGGTCTAGATTAGAAGAAATAGATTAAAGGCATTACCACATTCTCTTTCACAAAGGGCTTGAAGATGTCCGTCAAAATTGTGTCATTTCTCAGCGAAAAGTCTTCTTCAAGATTAAATCGAAAGTTCAAAGTACGTCCTTCATACCTAAAACAATATATTGATATTAAATAGTTGGCTTTAATTTTTTAGGTGTTTGCAATTCAAGGAAATAAAAAATCATCAACTTGGCTAAAAGTGTGGGACACCATACCTTTCCAGCGTAGTTGCATTAGATGTTGACAATACTTTTGCCCTTGCACATTTCAAGCCACTTGACTTGGATCCTTGCTGGAAACCATCGTGCGCTTGCAACAATGTCTCCAGAAACTGGGTTGAGTTCTGGGCTTCATTGATGAACACCATCATGTTGCTATGTTTCAGACATTGCAGCAGAGCTGTCCTTTTCATAAAGAGAATATAAACATAATTCAGCAAGTTCCATGGCTTCCTTTATAATTTCGATTTTTGCATCACAAAAGATTGTTAAAGTAAACTTAAGAAAATTTGTGAAACTGAAAGTGACAATGTAGGATACAATCATGAAGATTTATTGGGAACACATGCTCCATTGGGAGGAAACTTTTTAACTCTGACTATATCAGAAGGTTTCAGCTGGTTTCCCATTCCTTGCTGCTTTTCAGCTCGAATTAGCTTTTATAAATCCGAATCTGTGTGTCATGATAAACAGGGTTTTTAGATATCTTAAGGGAGAACCAGTGCTTCTCCGTCAAGATCATTCGAGTCAAGGTTTGGGAATTTTACCATTCAAGGTTGATAAACTTTAAATTTTTTGTGATTTGGTTCATATCAGTGGAATAATAATAGGCTTAAAACATCAAATGTCTCACGGTGAGGTTCCAGTGATTGTTGTTCCTCCTGTTATAACCATTGGGTGACTTCTTGTGTCAAGAACACCAAACGCATGGGCAATGATTTCGAGTGCCAAAGTTTTGCCCACATTCTGTGATTGGCACTGGATTACAGCGTGGGACGTTTCATCTAGGCATAAGAAGATGCTATTTAGTCTTATAGAGATGCATACCCTTGCCGCTAGACATGAACTGCATGGTTTTGTTTACACATTTTTTTCTTAAGAACCTTGATTAGAAATCAGCATCAGAATCGAGTCTTTTCCCATCTCAAAACTACCTTAAACATTAACTTGTTCATCAACAGATGTAGAGCATTTGGTCTAAAAAAGCTTCTGGAAGTGCTACTCAACAAATAAAATGTAAAATTTTGTTCTTAGCAGTCAAAATATGGACATTTTGTTTCTCAGATTAATTTCTACAGTTACATTATGTAAATCAACATCAGTAAAAAGAATTCTGAATTACAGAACAAAATTTTTTTATAAGATGTTTTAGATGAAGAAATGATTGCACTAAACTTAATTTGTTTGAATGTTTTATTAGAGAGCATGACATTTTCTGGAATATACTCGTTTTTGTTTTGTTAGAGGCTTAGTACTTAGATAATACCGCATTCGCGCTGCGAGTAAAACTAGTTTGTGCATTGCATCATTTTGAGAAATGTTGCTCTCTTATCGGTAAATTCAAGAATTTGAACTTATTTGGTGGACGGAAATATATTCTGGTTTAAATAAAGATGGTTTAAATAATAATCGTGCCAGTGTGGAAGCAGTTTTTGGTTGCAAAGAAAGGTCTCGAGTCCGGCTTCTTAGTAAAAAGAAAACAGGCAAGTTATGGGCATTAAGTTGCTGCCAAAATTTACCTGTTGAGTTGCTTCCGTGCATCCTACGGAATAATTGTGTTGCACAAAATGAAATGGCAAGAAGGAATGAATCCTTATTTTGGCTGAAGGATGACGAGAGCTCGACAAATCTGAAATAGAGAGTTACCGAATCAAATAGGCGAAATGACACATTCTTTGAAACTATACACGCATTTTTGATTACAAAGAACCCCCTAGTAGAGAATCTGCACGAAGAAGGTAGAAAGTTTTGAAAAAAGAACTCTTATTACACATAATAAATATCTTAGATATATTCTTAAAATCATAATTTGTGTTAGGCATGTACACGTTTTTTATAAGAACAGTTTCGATTTCAGCCTGCCTGTTTCTTATGTTTGAAGTGATTTTCCATTAATTTGTCACCCCTTCCCTTCTCAAAGACATGTTTAAAATGCGTTCTTGGGCAAGGGCTTTACACTGGTGAACTTTGCTTTTGCGTATATCAAATAGTTTTAGAGATAACAAAAAATGTTGACCCAAGTTTCAGCCTGGTGTTTCTTATAAAGGTTGTTCTTATAAAAAACCGTCTATGAACTGTTTCAAACTAGTTTACAGCTTTCCTTGCATAGAATAGTGTAGTTATAATGAAGGAACTCTTGGCATTACGATCAAATCAAAAGAGAACCAAAATAAGGAACTTTATAAACTATAAGGAACTTAACTTAAGGAACTAGGCTCTTTTATGAAATAAAAAGCGTTTAACATCTAAGAAACTTTGTGAATCAGAAAGAAAATCAATTTTACGATTTCCCGAAACTTAAGTCCCTCGTTGCTTTCTCAGCTAAAAGTTATTGGCGTGAAGCAGATTGTTTGTTGTCCAAATTGTGGCTGCTTAATAAGCATTTTGTATTTAAGAATAAAAATATTGAAATTTCGAAAAATTTCAATAATTGTGGCCTTTTGTCATGAGGTCTGTTTGGTCCAATGGAATAGCAAGTTAAAACAAATTATTATAAGTCAGCAGACTTTACGTACCTTGCAATAACAGGAGTGGTATAATGTATACCCTTGAGGAGCTCTTCTTTAATGCTGGTGCACATTTCTTGCACCTCTTTTGCCAGAATATAAAACTGCCTATCAGGCTCTGTTAGGAGTTTGCCATTTTTTATTTGGACCTATGAAATGAGGGGAAATATCGTAAGGCCCCCATAATCTTGCAAGGAATACAGTCAATTCCAGTAATTTATCGCTTAAATAACCCTTATGCTCCTCTGTCAGCTACTGGGACACGTAAACATTTCTTATGCACTTGCAACAAAGGTTATTTTATGACTAGCACGAAGTTTATTTCTGTGTCGCATGGTATTACAAAGATGCATGATAACAGAATCAGTCGACGGAGTTTCTAATGCCATAAGTGCAATCAGCCAACTGTGGTTCATGATTCTCTGAAATTACATCAGCAGAGAAATGCCAAAATTGATATTAAAACATGTATGTTAAAACAGTATGTTGCAGGGTTGTGGACCTTAATGTCGCTCATACAACAGCTTAACAGCCACGTTATAATTGTGTTGCGGTAACGAAAAAAATCAATGTTAATCGACTTGAATTTTTCTTATATGGTTCGCAAAGTTTTTGATAAAAATTGTTTTGCGTCAAGTGTTAATCTTTGGGACACAAGGATACATTGACCTGAAAACGCAACTGTTGGAAACGTATCCGTGTAGACGTACACGCTTTTTTTTTATAAGGAACCTACCTAAAGGCCTAGTTCTTAAAGTTCCTTATTTTTGGACCTCTTTTGAGGCAATTGTAGTTCAATAAGTTCCTTAATAGTTCCTTAATTTTGACTGCACATACATTGGTCTTAACAATAAATGAGATACATTTCCATGTGAGCAAAGCTCGAGACTACTCTTGGAAACATTTGATACATGCTTAACGTACAATTTATGTGATTTTCGACTGCAAATGAATGGAGCCGGCTTTCTAATTCTTGATTATTTGCAGTGATAAAACTATTAAACAATAAAAAGTTCTTTAGTTATTTTCTCTCTAATAGTATAAGTTCTTTAAATTTTCGGGCCTTCTACGTGTAGGTTCCTTATAAAGTGGTTCCTTATAAAAAAAGCGTGTAGTCTTTGATATAAAAAACCGAGTATATTCAACTAAAAGAAGAATCTTACGTCTTGTGACAAAACCCACGTGTCAGGTTCGTGAAAGCCAATGTATCGGCAGCTGTAAAACTGGCGCTGGACACCACTATTTTGATATTCGTATATAAGGTTTCGCATGAAGTCAGTTAGATCTTCGGGTCGAACACGTCCATCCATATTAACAAAGGACATATGGGCTCTAACTTTCACTACAAAATTGTTTTTGCTATCCAAAAAACTTGCTGGTAGTGGAAATATCCTATGTAAAAGAATAAATACGATAAACAACCAATACAGAGAATACAATGAGTTGCCTGCCTATTTTTCTTTTCTGGGTGTCCTTTCGCCATCACCACAATTTTTTACTTCGATAGCTGTGAAACCGGAGTTCAGTATTGCTCCGAAAATGGGCTTACTGACTTATGAGAAATGGAAATGGCATGGTACACAAACGCCGGGACTGCACTTGCATATATTATTGGGGGCTAGGGCGTGTCCTAACATCCAAGAAAGGACTGTTTTCACAAGTAAGCTTAACGTGGTTCTCTTTCTTATTCAGACCTTTCAGTTAAATTTCTATATTGACCAATCTCTTAATTTCTTTATTAGTTATAGTACTAAAAGTTTCTCATCACAATACGCTAGTTACAAAACTCTTTCAATATGTCTCTAGTACTCGCATTTTTTATTAGGAAGTGCTTTATAAGGAAGGTAGTACTCGGAAAGGCAAAAATATAAGGAATTTCTATTACTGGGTTGGAGACTATGAACTTAGGAATCTGGCTTTTTCTTTAACTTAACATTTCGGTTAAAAAATATAAAGTTTTGCATTAACAGAGCAAACAATGCTTATTCCAATTGTTTTCAAGCAGTATTCATTTCTATTCATCTCCTGACACCTTTATGAC
Organism: Chrysaora quinquecirrha; assembly: GCA_014526335.1. Taxonomy (NCBI): domain Eukaryota; kingdom Metazoa; phylum Cnidaria; class Scyphozoa; order Semaeostomeae; family Pelagiidae; genus Chrysaora; species Chrysaora quinquecirrha. The sequence goes on along the minus strand of JACTAT010000091.1, from coordinate 395,259 downwards.
CTATATTTCCTTGACCATTGCTTGTTTTGAAGAATGACATAGTAGAAAGTTAAGGAATTGCTAAGGAATATTGAGTACTGAAAGTTGTCTATCAGTTAAGGAATTTTCAGCTCTGAGCCTGAGCCGAACTTCCTTATAAAAATTGCGTGTAGTATGAATTCGTTAAATTTTCTGGTCTTACACATTTAGATACCTAAGCAAATAGTTCTTATTTACAAAAACCTGTATATGCAAGATTAGGGCCCTGTACTCTCGTATACGGATATTTTACTTTTTTCAATACAGCCCCCTCCCTGTTCAGAAAGGGCTGGAAGAGAACGTCAGAAAAGACAGAACCAAAATCTTACTTTGTTAAGAGGCCATCTGTTGCAAATTTATCTTTTCTGCTGCACTGCACCACCCAGTACCCCTGATGATCGTCTTTCTCCATGGTGGTAGAGGCAACAACCGTACCAAGCAATTTCAGGGTACAGCTGCAGAAGAACTCCAGCTTCGCACCTGGTTTCCGTCTGTACCGGGTTTCGCCATCTTTCATTTGAAACTTAGACGTCAGCGAGAATTCCGTGGTCTCCTTATGGAAAAAAAGTCAAAGGTATATTACAATGGTTTAATCAGAAAATATAAATACTCGCGGCTTTACAGATATTAAATAGTGGGGATATGCGGCCAGAATGTGTGACTTTTTCCTTCGTTTTTCCTGAGGATGGGTATGCTTTTCAAGTACTGTCACCTGAGAATGGTTGAATTTTTTCAACAAGTTCACCTGAGAGAATGGTCGCAATAAGTTAGAGTGTCTCAAGCCATTTTTGAGTTCTGGTCAGTTGCTTCTTTTCATCATTGAAGATGTACCCCATTCTGGAGGAGCTTAATTTATGCGAATAATCACCAGACAACAATAGAATAGCGTTGACCCCATTCCTACAAGGCTATTTTAATCTTACATACTTAACTCTCCCCCCAGTTCAGAAAGTTCCATCCTGAGCAATGAAACTTGGCAACAGGCATTGGGAAATGCATAACAACAATTTTTGGTAAACTGGGCGTTGGCATGACCCCTTTCCATATAAGGGAATGTCAAGTGACCAATTGCTGTTATCATGATGGGATTTTTTAGACCACTTTGTAGCTTAGTATGAGAATAGGCTTTTAAAAGCCAGCCTAGTGTGGAAGCTTACATCCATCGCGCAACAGGGCAGTTACAAGATAAGATTGAGGAAGTGTTGAGCCCCCCACCCCTCTCCGGGAGGATTAGGGTTTAAAAAAACTGAAAATGTCAATTTTGGCGTGGTGTAGACTCCGAAAAGGGCACTGAAAGGCGTCTACAACAGTGTCTACATTTGTCATTCTTTAACAGATCGGGTAAATGTTCGTAAAATACCGCAAGACAACTTTCCAATACAAGAAAAAGTTTAAAACTCAACCCAAATCGGAAAGGGAAAGTCTTTTATGCCTAGTTGGCTTCAGTAGGAATGTTCGCAATGAGATGAAAGGGACTCGCTTAATTTTGATTTGCCTGCAGGAAAAACAGCGGGAAAAAATGAAATGTCTTTAAACAATTTTTGGAAAAGATGGGGTAAATAGAAAAAAAGAAGCAATCGTGTATTCAGATTGAAATATAATTCATACCTGTTCATTGCTTGTATTAGCTGACGACGCCCCGCCCGTTTCTTGATTTTCTTCAGACATGCCTTTGATGCGATTCGGTTACTTTGCTAGGAATACTTGGCGGTTTGAGCACCTCACACAAAGTTGTACTTTGCCTTCTCAACCCGGTTTCCGCGTTGTTTCCAGATTTTTATCATCCACACGCATAACAGCAGAAAGCTAATTAACAGTAACTGCCGTTGACAGAGTTTTCCTGTTGTCTTGTATCACGTATGATACTGTGTATGGTACTGGGTAATTAACCATAAACGGCATAATTTTTCACTTTCTTTGTACTTTTGTCCTTTTGGCTTTTTACCCTAGAGTCTAAGGGGGTCTGAGTAAACACTTGCTTCTCTTAATCCTTATCTTTTAATACCCTAATACCTTATCTTTATTACGAATACGAAGTTGGTTTTTCAGGGGTTGTACAAAATTTCAAATTGCGATAAACAAGGGAAACATTTTCAGGCATATTGTGAAATCCAAGAGAATCCGTATCCGAGGCATTCGCATTTCACTACTCGCAAAGACGTACAACATGCCAGTTGAACAAAAGGATTTCTAAGGACTTCAATTAAAATCATGGAAAAATCCCAGCAAATGGTGTACGAAGTTCAAAGGAGTGAATTGTCCCTCGTCCGTATCCATGCGTTATTCCGCCATTCCTGAAAACCCCCTTTAAACCCTTCCTTGCGGACGAGGAGCAAATCACTTCAGGAATCTCGTACACCCCTCCGATGAATCCTTCGGAATCTTCAAGAATCTTAAGAATTTTCTGGAATCTTTTGCAATCTTTCAGAATCCTCTGAAATTTCTAAAATCTATTACCATCCTTGCAGGATTCTAAAAAATCTTCGAAATTTTGGATAAATCTCAGAAATCTTTTTAGATGTACAATAAACCATCTTAAAAAGAATTTTCCACCTCTTTTTCAACCGAAAACTCCGCCATAATTTGCCACGTGGCCACGCTTGCCAGGTTACGTTCTCGTTTCGTCACGTGGCTACTGTTGAATAGACCATTTCGACAAAGGGCCTCGTTTTCAAAAAAATTGAAAATTAGGTCACAGAGAAATTTTGACTTCAGATTGGAGTTCAGTAGTCAGCACCTTCTTTTTAGTGTTGTGGCAAAGTTTTATGCTTCTAGTCCTTAAGATATTGATTTTATAGTTGTTAAAAGTTTGAAATTCTATAAAGGATTGGACCGTGAAAAATCTTGAAATTTTACACTCTCAGTCACTTTACACGGTCAAATCATAGTCCATGGTCAAATCCTTTATGTTTCAAAAATTGTCAAAATTTTAGTTGTGATTGAATCGACATCGTAAGGACAAGAAGCGTAAAAATTTGTCTCAACACTAAAAAAAGGTGCTGAATTGGAATCTGAAGTCGAAATTTCTTCGAGACCTAATTTTCAATTTTTGAAAACGAGGCCCTTGGTTTCATTTTTCATTTCATTTCACATAATTTTTACTACATTTATAGATATCTAATACAGCTATTAAAATATTGTTCAAATTACTAGGATACAGAGTTTCAAAAAAAAATTTATATACGCTATAGTATTTATTAAGCGCATAGTTTATGGTTTTATGTTTCTTAGTTGAAATGGTCTACCGCAGTGTCAAAACCAAGAACAGAGAAGACGCCAGAGCAAGACGGGAGACATTTTATTGCTTTGCAGCATTGCTTCATTGATGGACCATTTCGCATCAGGTGCCTTAAGAAATCAAAGTGTATGATTTATTATTGAAAATGTCTCTTGTTTTTCACTATTTCGGCGCGACTACCAGCAGGCGTTAATTACTTTGGAATGTATGCACCGCAATCACCTCGAGGCACAATCATAACGGTGATATTGAAATTTGAATACACGTAATTTTTTTATAAGAAACCGGTTTATAAGAAACCTAGAACTAGACACCCCAAAAGTTAAGAAACTTTTAGAACTAGGAGGAAGGGGTCAAGAAACTTTTAAGAAATTTTTATGCCAGCTTTCCAACATACTCATTTCACATTTGTGGACGTAGTAATCAATTCTCAAGCATTTCCGTGCGATTTCTCGCACCAGCATGGCTAATTCTTTGTAATACAATAATATTAGTAATTTGCTTGCTATATTCACGTTTTTTATCGTTTTTACTGCAATTTATTTCAATTAAGTTGACAAACTGTTAAGAAACACACCTCGACGATAAATCTTGCTAAATTTCACAAATCTTTTGAATCCTATAAATCCTCTAAATAAAATAAGTTAAATCCTTTGCTTTAGCTACTGCGCATGTGCACAAGTTTTGACTTTTCACTCACCTGTGCAGGATGTTATAGACCGATTGGAGGAGAAGCGGGTGCGTTCTTCAAAGACGTACACTCTTCTTGTCCCGCCCTAGATAAAAAGTAAGAACAAGAAATGTGTTGTTTAGGAATTTCATCTCGTGTCAACAAAACAGAACCATACAGTTACTAAATAAAAGTATTTTAAAGATATGCTGTTGTTTAGTTGTCAGAGAAGCAATATATTGTGTGTTGTAGAAAAATCGATGATGAAATAAGAACACCCTTAAGAATAAGAACACTCGAGCCTCAAATTATCCCAAAAATAAGAGCATCAAGCCTCGGCAAAAATTGCCTGGTTCTTATAAAAAAAAGGTCTAATCTACAATTGAACAAATGTTTTTGTTTTGAATTTTAGACTGGCAGCTTTTTGCAAATGCATTTTTCAAAATATCTAGACAAATTAAACCTCGATATATCTTTGTAACTTTCACTAAATCCCATAAATCTCAAGACAAAAGACAAAGACATTTGTAAATCCCATAAAATCTCTTACGCAATTTTAGACGGATACACCCCTCGAGCCTTACGACATGTGATATTTGGCACCTCCGATTCCAAGGCGTCTTTTGACAAGCGACAAACAACAGTTGGCATAAGATAATTAAGTATGAAAAGAACACCGTCGTGCAACAACCGGAATGAAAGCGCAACGATGACATATCCAAAGCAGGGCCATGAAAATAAAAATCTAAGATAAAATCAATCTTCACCTTAACATGGATAAACAATACAGTAACAGTACAATGAAATCAAGGAAACTTTCAATTTTCTATAAACAAATTAGGCCAAGGTCCTAGTTACACTATGCTGGCATGCCTTCGTCGCGCCTTGAATTTTGTATGGGAGTGGGTTTTCAAACTTGTAAATTACAATTGATTACCAAGAAAAGGGCCAAAATAGGAGTTTTAAGGGGCTGAAAGAATGCTAGAAATTTTAAGCCGAGGGCTGTATCACTTCATGAATCTTTTAGACCTGAACGATAAATCTCCATAAATCTTACAAATCTTATGAATCTTATAAGATTTGTAAGATTTATGAATCTTACCTACGTCAAAGCCTAGTTTTTAAAGTTCTTTATTTTGGACCGCTTTTGAGGCAATTTTATAGTTCCAGAAGTTTCTTAATAGTTTCTTAGTTTTAACTGCACATTCAGTGTGATAACAATAATAGAGAGACACTTGCATGTAAGCAAAGCTCGAGACTAATTACGGAAACATTTTATAACTGCGTAATTTATGTGATTTTTTGGACTGTAAATAAAGGGAACCGCCTTTCTAATACTTTATTGTTTGCAATGATAAAAGCATTGAACATTAAAAAGTTCCTTAGTGATTTTCTCTTTAGTGGTAAAAGTTCTTTAATTCTTTAACTTTTCGGGTCTGCCATGCATGTAGGTTCCTTATAAAGTGGCAATTGTACTTTAAAATCAAAAGGAAAAATTTAAAACAACACCAACAACAAAAAGACACCAGGATAAGCTGAAGCCAGCAGCCTGAATACTGTACACGCATTTTTTTTTATAAGGAAATGCTTTATAAGGAAGGTAGTACTCAGGCTGGCAAAAACTTAAGGAATTTTTAGTACTGAACCGGAGACTACTAAGGAATCTGACTTTTTCTTTAACTTAGCATTTCGATTAAAAAAATGAAGTTTTGAATTAACAGAGCAAGCAATACTTATCGCCAATGGTTTTCAATCAGTATTCATTTCTACTCGTCTTCTGAAACCTTTATGACCTATATTTCCTTGACCATTGGTTGTTTTTAAGAATCGCAAAGTAAGAAGTTAAGGAATTGCTAAGGAATATTGAGTACTCAATTTTCACCATCAGTTAAGGAATTTTCAGTACTGAGCCTGAGCCGAACTTTCTTATAAAAAAAATGCGTGTATGTATACTTATTAAGAGAATAAATGGAATGCAGATTTAAAAATATTTCAGCAACTGTTTTATTTACTTGTTTGTATTAAAGAATCAGATCTTTGTTCCGATGAGTAATGAAGAAAGTAATTGGGTAGACTTAAATCTTTTTTATAAGGAACTCGAGGCTGAAAATTGCCTGACAAAAAATAACGGGTATCAAGAATTGCTCTCATAATACAGTATCTAAGTCAATTTTTCGCTTCAATAATATTTTCGGCTCGAGGATTCGAGCCCGGCCATTATTCTTTATTCATACTCGAATTTTAGCAATTTTGTCTGAGCCTCAACATTATTCTAATTAACTTTAACTTGTTCTGTTAATAGGTTAGAGGCCCTCTTGGCCTAATACCTTTGTTTAAAAAAAAAAAAAAAAAATAAGAAGGCAGTAGGGTTGTTTTCTTTATAAATGTCATCATAATCATCATTACCATCATCATGAATTTAAATTTAACATCGTCAATTCTAGCTACAGTAATGCACTTGGCACAGATCAAGCAATTGTTGAGAGATGCTTGAAGCCAAACGTAATAAGATTAAATGCCAAAAAAAGCAGTACACAGGAAAGGATTTCCCATACAATTAAATTCAATTCAACAATCACTGACATGCTACACTAGGAGCATCGTCAAGCTAAAATGTAATTAATTAATTAACAAAAAGAAAGCAAGTTTACAGCAGAAAAGCCCAAAAACCGGCTAACAGCAAACAAATAACTAAATAATGTTAAGCTAAAATTAATATATAAGGCATAAGCAAAAATAGAAAAAGACTAACGAATGGGGTATGGACGTGTATGGCAAGCGAAAGTCACCAAAATCAGATAAACCCGGTTTTTCTCAGAAAAACCCGGTTTATCGGCTAGAAAAACTAGGTTATTCTGATAAACTCGGTTTTTCTGAAGAGAAAAACCTAGTTTTTCTGATAAACTCAGTTCTTCTAGTGAAAAATCGGGTTATTCAGAAAAACCAGGTTTATCAGAAAAACCAGGCTTTCCATAGACGTGCAACCAGGGTCCAGAGACATCGCGGACACCTAAATTAACGAGTTTATGGCAAGGTGTACAACATAACAATTTCACGCTCGACTCTATATTGGCTCATTATCTTGTTAACACGTTTGTCATCACTCAGTGGACTACAGTAACAGTGACACGCATCCAATACCTACGGGTGTGGTATTTCCATCATTATCATCATCATCATCATCATCATCATGAATTAAAGATTGTTGTAAACTCTACATCACTATTGAGCGATTGCTTATTGAGCGATTGCTTATTAATTAAACAAGTGTATGCAGTCACAGCACAGCTTTCCTCACTGTGCACTGATTTTTACTACATAAAGCACAAAATTTCTAATTTCGTGTTACTAGAAAACGAAAAACCGTGTAACTAGCTACATGGTTAAGTAACTTCGTTAATCACCAAGCAACGTAACGTAATAGAACAAGTATATCTAAAGCATTGCAATGCAAAATATCGAGGGTCTATGCCATCCGTGACAAGGAAATCAAAAAAGCCTTGAAACGGAAATAGTAATTTGCCCCGCAATCCACCCATAGCAGCTTGAAACCGGCAACCATATTAATCGTTAAATAAGTAATCACGCTCTCAATCGTGCTCACAAATATTCGGTTGGTAAAGAATACGTAGCATCGAGTCCAAGGATGAAATTGTTTCAGCATCAACTACTACTGACCCTTGTGTTTCTGGATCACGTAATACAAGGGATCATACTGAATAAAGAGAGTGATGCCTATTTAAAGAGAATAATTGAAAATTTCGAGAGAGATCCATTGAATGATCGCTTTGATAATATAATCGAGCCACCACGCCGGACGCCTATAGAAAAAGCAAGCAAGAATGACTTTCTGCTGCCTCGCGTTTTCTTGTGGTGCCCATTGCAGCATCACAACGTTTCGATCAAGTGTCCAACTCATAACTGCGTTGTTCAATGTGGGACCTGGACCAATTCATTGCTCAAGAAGGGAACGCGCAGCCCAAGGTTAGTTTATGATGTTGGAGAGAATTTACTACTTGTTCAACGCTTTTACAACTGTCGATTTAATCATGAATTGCTCTCGGCAAGCACTGATATACTGCAGAGTCTCCCTCTTGAAATAAGAAAGCTGTTTCCAATCCGTATCTACTTCAGAAGTGCAGTTACTGAAAACCTTATTGATATGGTAAACGAATGGGTACAGCATGGCATGACATTTTCACAGATGTCTGACACAATCAGCGGCTTGAATTACCGGGTTTATCAACGAAGATTCGGACAATTCTTGATAAGATCTTCAAACAGGGAATCTATGCAGTGCGAAGACGTTACCCAATTGACAGAAAAACAAAGCGACCTCAATGGAGACGATTTTTTGCAACGGATTATGTTTAGTTTTCCTTCTTCTGACAAATTGATACAAATATTTTTGGATGACTTTGAGAGGAACAAGGCATTTTATAGAGGTGTGATGGATAAGATGCTGGCCCATGCCTTCATTTCAACTAATCATACTTTTCGTGTCAGCAAATCTGTCGGTACATTCCGCCAATCTGATGGAAAATATGTAAAACAATTTAATAATTTATTTATACTTTTAAATGAGAACAAAGAAGTTATCGATTGGCGTTTAACACGTTCAACGTCACACAACGACATAAGGGATCTACTGGAAAATGTAAGAGATAGGTTGGCAACTAAGGGAATTTCTCTAAATTATATTGTGGTGGACAAGTGCTGTGGACCTTCAGGAGAAGAAAAGTTTTACAAATCAATTTTCGGTGAAAAAACAAACGTAAAACTTGATCTTTTTCATGCAGTTCAACGTGTTGTGCGACAGTTTCCAGACAAAACCTCTCCGGAGGCGCTCTTGTTTTGTAAAGAATTTGGACTTATTTTTCGTATGAATGGTGATGAAGAAAAGAAAAGGAAGAAAGAAACTGCAGAACCTGCACTCATTAACGAGAATTTAAATAACTTTTTAACAAGATGGAGTTCAAGGATTGATAATTTGCAATCACAAAATAAAGAGAACATTTATGATGAAATTAGAAAGTTACAAATTCATATTGAGAAGGGTTGCCTTTCGGATCTCTGTGTGGGAAGTGGAACAGAAGGTAACGAACGCTTGCACAAGCTACTAAATAGTTCAGTTCTACGGGGAGTAGTGAATATCGGTCCTGAACTGATACAAGCAATATTAACAGTGCTCTTTTTCACATATAATTGCAAAAAGCTGGGAAAGAAACATCACTGTAACAAAAAAATAATGATCCATCCACCTATTGAGGCATATGTCACAGATTTTTTTTTAGCAGACAAGACTAGTGCAAAAAACTATGAAAGTAAATCAAACTTTTCTTCATTTCATTCTAAAGATACAACTGAAACTATAAGCATAACAAAAACAGTAGAGAACATACCTGATTTAGAGAATTGTAAGTCAATGAATGATGTACTGTCCGATGGTATAATGTCACGCATAATAAGCCATACCATAACTTTTTTCAGAGTACTGACTAATGTTGAGAATCGTTCCAGTAATAGAAGCATTGATGTTTTTGATGTACCATTAACAATGCAATCAAATGTAAACTTGTTGCATTGTGCCAGCACTGATGAGATTGACCAGAATTGTGCAAGAAGTAAGCTCAATAGAAATCTTGCTAGTTTTGGTCTTGAAGTTGATCAAATACCAGCAGATGGTAATTGTGCATTCAGGGCTATTATCAGGCAATTAAAGAAAACTGTGCTTCTCCAACAAGACAAAGATGAGAAAGAGGTATTTAAAAACCATTTAAACTCTTTGGGTCTTACTTTGCAGTCAGAGGAAAATGATTCCTTCAAATTGAGGCAATTGTTTGTTGATGCAATAGAACACAATGAAAGTTATAAGGCATTCATAGCTAATTCAGAGCACGCACTGGGTTCAGTTGCAAAATTCAGAGAATCAGGTGTCTGGGCAAATAATATCGGTGATTTGGTAACAAAAGTTTGTGCAGATATACTTGGAGTTGCAATCTTTGTGCTGACATCATCATTTGAGATGAATATGGTACCATTTGTTCCTGACAATATCCTGACAGAATCTGTTTTGTTTGTGGCATATACACCTGGCCATTATGATGCAACTTCACAGGCCACTGAAGCAACAGAGGTAACAGCAACTAAAAATGGAAAAACAATCTCATCAGGTAATGAGCTTCTTTTTCTTAGTTTTCAAAAACAGTTTATTTTTGTATGATATTTCAAAAAGTATATGTTTTTGCCATTGAATAATGATGACATGTTGACATTTTGGTAGAGAGAAATGTTTTATTCTTTTTCTAATCCAATTTAAAATCAAATTGCTTATGCAAAAATAGTTAAACATGATGAAAAGAGCTTCCTTTGCCCCCTTTTTTTTCTTCCTTTATTTGAAGTTAGTTACATAATAGCTTTAAAATAGTACAAGCTAATTCACACTAATTCTTAAAGAGGGCACTTATTCCTGTTATCAATATGATAGGCCTAGCATTTTGGATTTATTCATGAATATAATGCCAATTTGGCATACAGTCATACATCAATAACTTCACTGAAAGTTAGGCATTCCAGTGGCAGGAGAAGTAGTGGGACATATGTTGATTTTTAAAATATCATGTGAGTTGAAGAAATTTGATATGTTGACACTAGTATTGAAACATGACAACACATTGTGCCTTTTGTTTCAGGGTCTCGATGCAGCTGTGGGAAAAACAAAACAGTTGGGGTAGCTTGCAAAGATACGCAGCAATATAAAACAAGGTGTCCTTGTTACAAAAAGCAGCTTCCGTGTAATATCAAATGCTCTTGCAAAGGCTGTGGAAATCAAAAAATAAAAGAAGAGAAATTAATGGAATTATCCTGCAGATGTGGATTGGGACACCGGCGGACAAAGCAGAATTTCGTTTCTTGCACTGACCTGGCAGGACAGAGAAAATGTAAATGTCCATGCTTCCAACATAGCCAAAAGTGCAATGAATATTGTGCTTGTTTGAACTGCCAAAATCAATTTGGAAAGAAAGACAATACAGACCAACTGATGGGACCAGCTATAAAAAGAAAACGCCGTTCCCATCTCTCATATAAAAAGATGCGAGGCAGCAGTTTCTTGACAGCAAATGAGCTTCCCCAATCAGCAGGGCCATGGACAGCACTTGAGTCTGTGCTGCTGACAGTGTGCATGGAGACCATGGATAAAGTAAGTTTCAGCACTACTATCCAGGATCTTGTGGTTATATTCAACGAAGCTCTTTCAAGAATGGATGATAAAGCCAGAAATGTGAGCTGCAAAACCAAGGCCCAGATTGTTGGCAAAATAAAGCACCTGGAAAAGAAGAAACGTCTGTTGGAAAGTTTCTTTGGACTGTAAGTGTCAATTAAGGACTTTTGTTAGTTATTCTACTAAGTCAGTATCTTTAATCATGCTAATTGTTGTTGGAGAAGGAAAACTCCTAGCAAACCAATTTTTAAAGTAGTTTTATAGATGTTTTTTGAATAGTTATTGGAGAAGGAAAACTCCTAGCAAACCAATGTTGTTGGAGAAGGAAAACTCCTAGCAAACCAATTTTTAAAGTAGTTTTATAGACGTTTTTTGAATAGTTATTGGAGAAGGAAAACTCCTAGCAAACCAATGTATTGTTGTTGGAGAAGGAAAACTCCTAGCAAACCAATTCTTTTTTAAAGTGGTTTTATAGACGTTTTTTGAATAGTTATTGGAGAAGGAAAACTCCTAGCAAACCAATGTATTGTTGTTGGAGAAGGAAAACTCCTAGCAAACCAATTTTTAAAGTAGTTTTATAGACCTTTTTGAATAGTTATTGGAGAAGGAACACTCCTAGCACACTAAAATATTGTTGTTGGAGAAGGAAAACTCCTAGCCATCAGCATATTAATATAATATGCCTAAAATTATTTTGAAGTTATTAGCGGAGAAAAACAATCAAAGACCTATAAAGGCCTAGTTACAAATCTACCTAGCCTAGATCAGCCTAATTACAAATCAAAGCCTATCTACATCAGAGCAGACACGAACTGTTGCTTTTTCACATGAGTTAGAAAAGAAACATTAATTATAGTTATACTGTAGAAAAAGTGATGTTATATCTAACATTTATTCTTTGTTTAATAAAAAAACGAAAACTTACTTCCTTGTATGATGGTGTTTTTCTTCTCTTCATCCCAATTTTCAGGGTTATATCTACAAGAAAATAATGCGCTGAATACAAATTTGTGAACTCGCGCCATTTGCCTAGGCACCCTGAGTCCATCTCCTAGTCTGCACGCGCAGCTCCGTTTCGTGGCTTCGTTACTGCGCATGCGATTTTCCTTTACCAGCCCCCCATATATATTTGGTAGGATATTTAGGTTAAAACTTTGATACTAAGAAAGCGGAGGCAAAAAAACTCAGAATTTGGCACTGAAGTTGTTTTGGAGTTATTCATAATTCTGAACAAACTTCTACTGCCAGAATCTAAAAAATCTGTTCTTGCTAAACATTTTATGTATCCGGGTGTTTCGCTGCATACACTCTTTTTTTTATAAGAAACTAAGATTTTTGGTCAGTACTCAAAGTTTCTTAGTTTTGGGACAAATTTGGTACTGAAAGTTTCTTAGCAGATTCTTAGCATCAAAATTTTTAAGTGCCAAAACGGGCAATTGACACTTAAATTCTACAAATAGAAGAAGCAATGCAATTCAAGTTTATATCAGCTGTTTTTCAGTCAAAATAGCCACTTATGGTGCAACAGAAGTTGTTTTCTCGATGCTTTATTTCTAATTCTAAAGATTCTTGAGACCTGCGAGTTTCTTACCATTTTAGGTCGAGTACTGAAAGTTTCTTAACCAATATTGATCTCAGTACTGAGTTTCTTATAAACGGGTTTCTTATAAAAAAAATGAGTGTATGCGAGTGTTGGAAATGAACATTGTTTGGGTGTATAACCGAGAAGCAACCAAGTCTAAACTAAAAATTCACCAAAAATCAAAGATATATATTCATTCATACATTATGTTCATATAGAAGTGAACAATTGGAAAACTGTATCTATAAAGAGGGATACTGACGTAGGTACACCTCTACACAAGTCGTTGCCCTAACTTTCCTATTTCTTATCTCGCTGGGATCTCGGTAAATAACGATTGACTCTTTTAAATCTAAAGTTGTTTTGGAGTTATTCATAATTCTGAACAAACTTCTACTGCCAGAATCTAAAAAATCTGTTCTTGCTAAACATTTTATGTATCCGGGTGTTTCGCTGCATATGCGAGTGTTGGAAATGAACATTGTTTGGGTGTATAACCGAGAAGCAACCAAGTCTAAACTAAAAATTCCCCAAAAATCAAAGATATATATTCATTCAAACATTATGTTCATATAGAAGTGAACAATTGAAAAACTGTATCTATAAAGAGGGATACTGACGTAGGTACACCTCTACACAAGTCGTTGCCCTAACTTTCCTATTTCTTATCTCGCTGGGATCTCGGTAAATAACGATTGACTCTTTTAAATCTAAAGTTGTTTTGGAGTTATTCATAATTCTGAACAAACTTCTACTGCCAGAATCTAAATAATCTGTTCTTGCTAAACATTTTATGTATTCGGTGTTTCGCTGCATATCACAGTGTTGGAAATGAACATTGTTTGGGTGTATAACCGAGAAGAAACCAAGTCTAAACTAAAAATTCACCAAAAATCAAAGATATATATTCATTCAAACATTATGTTCATATAGAAGTGAACAATTGAAAAACTGTATCTATAAAGAGGGATACTGACGTAGGTACACCTCTACACAAGTCGTTGCCCTAACTTTCCTATTTCTTATCTCGCTGGGATCTCGGTAAATAACGATTGACTCTTTTAAATCTAAAGTTGTTTTGGAGTTATTCATAATTCTGAACAAACTTCTACTGCCAGAATCTAAAAAATCTGTTCTTGCTAAACATTTTATGTATCCGGGTGTTTCGCTGCATATGCGAGTGTTGGAAATGAACATTGTTTGGGTGTATAACCGGGAAGCAACCAAGTCTAAACTAAAAATTCACCAAAAATCAAAGATATATATTCATTCATACATTATGTTCATATAGAAGTGAACAATTGAAAAACTGTATCTATAAAGAGGGATACTGACGTAGGTACACCTCTACACAAGTCGTTGCCCTAACTTTCCAATTTCTTATCTCGCTGGGATCTCGGTAAATAACGATTGACTCTTTTAAATCTAAAGTTGTTTTGGAGTTATTCATAATTCTGAACAAACTTCTACTGCCAGAATCTAAAAAATCTGTTCTTGCTAAACATTTTATGTATCCGGGTGTTTCGCTGCATATGCGACTGTTGGAAATGAACATTGTTTGGGTGTATAACCGAGAAGCAACCAAGTCTAAACTAAAAATTCACCAAAAATCAAAGATATATATTCATTCATACATTATGTTCATATAGAAGTGAACAATTGAAAAACTGTATCTATAAAGAGGGATACTGACGTAGGTACACCTCTACACAAGTCGTTGCCCTAACTTTCCAATTTCTTATCTCGCTGGGATCTCGGTAAATAACGATTGACTCTTTTAAATCTAAAGTTGTTTTGGAGTTATTCATAATTCTGAACAAACTTCTACTGCCAGAATCTAAAAAATCTGTTCTTGCTAAACATTTTATGTATCCGGGTGTTTCGCTGCATATGCGAGTGTTGGAAATGAACATTGTTTGGGTGTATAACCGAGAAGAAACCAAGTCTAAACTAAAAATTCCCCAAAAATCAAAGATATATATTCATTCATACATTATGTTCATATAGAAGTGAACAATTGAAAAACTGTATCTATAAAGAGGGATACTGACGTAGGTACACCTGTACATAAGTCGTTGCCCTAACTTTCATATTTCCTATCTCGCTGGGATATCAGTAAATAAGGATCGACTCTTTTAAATCTGAAGTTGTTTTGGAGTTATTCGCAATTTTGAACAAACTTCTAATCAAGAATCTTAAAAAACCTGTTCTTGCTAAACACTGTATGGAGGGGGGCATTAGGGGGTATCAAAAAACCCGAAATTGCGGGAGAAAATTGGGACAAACCCGAAAACCCGGATGACCTTAGTTTCGACAACTGTTTTTAGAAGTTTACGCATTGACATCCTTTGTAAGGTTGAAAACCCGAAAACCCGGACATTTTTTACTACAATATCCGAAACCTGGGCTAGAAAAGTGGCAAAACCGTTGCCCGTTTACTATGCTTGACCGAAAACCTTCACAATTTTTGGAAAAATCCGAAAACCCGAGGCGAAAACGTCCAAACCGGAACCCGCGAAATCTCAAAGCCCCCCTCCATATTTATCCGGATGTTTCGCTGCATATGCGAGTGTTTGACATGCACATTGTTTTGGTGTATAAAAGAGAAAGCAACCAAGCCTTAACTAATAAATTCATCAAAAATAATAGATATATATTAATTCATACAAAATATCTTTGAGTGTTTAAATAGAAGTATTGAGTCTGTGAAAAAACATCTTGAAAGAGATACTGAAACATGTGTATTTTTCAAATATTCCATAAATTTTCAGGCATGACAAGAAAGGGAAAAAATTAAACAATACATACAGAAGTATTTGCATGAATGCTCAATTAGCAAATGTTAAGTTTTCAACCAAAGAAAACTATTGAATAGTTGTGATTCGAGATGATTGGAGATTTAGCAATGTTTGAATATTCTTTCTCAGTGTGTCCACAGCAAGGGCTTAAAGTTTGTTTTTCCTCTACATTTGAAAGCTTAATTTGCTGCTTTCTTTTAAAGATCAATATAATATGTTAAAAAATAGATTCAAGAGTATGACATGTCCGTCTCAAATTAAAATATCACATTTTTACATTTTCTACAAAGAACCATTTATTTAGAAAAAATGCCCATTTTATGATGGCTTTGAAATGGAAGTCAAAATAAAATCAACAAATGAAATACTATTGAAGGTTCAATAAGTTAATTCCTAAGGGTTCATTGGCATTACTTCATCAAGTTGCAAATCAGTAGTAAATCATGCTCCAAATTGATTATTGGTGGATTTTTTCAGAACAAGATCCATTTTCCTCTGTCTTTTGATCTGAAACAAAGACATAAACATTGAAAAAGCTAGACAAGAATTGAAACAGGATTAAATCCAATACATAAATCTGAAAATAGACAGCATGACCATGGAATAGTGAATAGGAAAGAAAGAAAAGGTGCATAAGAAGAAAGAAAGAAATGTGCTTGTGGTACAAGGTAGATAGTTAGTGTGAGTTGAGTTTGGTTTGGTCTTGTGTGTAGCCTGTGGATAGTTTTTGGTCTATTTCTATGAATATTACAAAAACTAATGCTATTATTCTTTTAACTCTTTGATTGAAGTAACAAAGGCCCTTAATTAATTTGAAAACTGATGTCTGTTATTTGCTTGATCTTATCTCCTTCGCAGTAATTAAAGAACAAATCGTCCAAAGTCACCCCAGCTACTCTGGGGTGACTTCGGACAGACGTAATGTTTTTGCATTGAAAAAACTCAAGACATATTTCGAAGAGGAAAAAAGCTACAAAAAATTTCCAAAAGAGTCAAAAAAAGAAGATCTGACAAGAAATTTTGCAGAAAGTTCCATCTGTTCGCGAGAAAAGACATCAAAACAAATTCGATAAATTTGCGAGCGGTTTTTTAGAGTTTCGGATTGAGTTGTTAAATTTAAAGTCAAAGCAAGAGTTTCACCTCAAACAACTTTAAAAACTCAATTAATGATTTCTTAAGCTTCTCAAGCGCCAACACAAAAGCAAAAAGCAGAAACAATATTTTCGTCCGAAGTCACCCCGGTTTACGGTTACTCTAGGTACTAGGTAGTAGGCCTACAGTTTACAAGGCCAAAAAGGCCAAA
Source organism: Chrysaora quinquecirrha (assembly GCA_014526335.1). Lineage (NCBI taxonomy): Eukaryota > Metazoa > Cnidaria > Scyphozoa > Semaeostomeae > Pelagiidae > Chrysaora > Chrysaora quinquecirrha. The sequence goes on along the minus strand of JACTAT010000091.1, from coordinate 378,428 downwards.
AGTAATAGATAACTTTCAAGGTTTCTACAGTAAAAAGATAATGCAAAGAATTCTTCTGCCTATGCTGCAAACACTATATTCATAGCTCGTTCATAGATTATACCTAATAACCTGTCTCCTCCTTCCATCCCCACTTGCTCTTCGCCGCCATTTTGTTTTACTTTCAACTTTGTAATGAAAGCGAGACTACATAATTTGTCAACCCGTCAACCCGTCAACCCAGGCATATATGAGAATTTCAATGTTTTCCCAATCCTCAGTCATCATAATCATAATGCACTGTGTATCATATTCGTCAACCCGTCAACCCGGCAACCCAAGCATATATGAGAATTTCAAAGTTTTCTCAATCCTCAGTCATCATAATCATAATACACTGTGTATCATATTCGTCAACCCGTCAACCCGGCAACCCAAGCATATATGAGAATTTCAAAGTTTTCTCAATCCTCAGTCATCATAATCATAATACACTGTGTATCATATTCGTCAACCCGTCAACCCGTCAACCCAGGCATATATGAGAATTTCAAAGTTTTCTCAATCCTCAGTCATCATAATCATAATACACTGTGTATCATATTCGTCAACCCGTCAACCCGGCAACCCAAGCATATATGAGAATTTCAAAGTTTTCTCAATCCTCAGTCATCATAATCATAATACCCTGTGTATACTTCGTCAACCCGTCAACCCGGCAACCCAAGCATATATGAGAATTTCAAAGTTTTCTCAATCCTCAGTCATCATAATCATAATACCCTGTGTATCATATTCGTCAACCCGTCAACCCGGCAACCCAAGCATATATGAGAATTTCAAAGTTTTCTCAATCCTCAGTCATCATAATCATAATGCACTGTGTATCATATTCGTCAACCCGTCAACCCGTCAACCCAGGCATATATGAGAATTTCAAAGTTTTCTCAATCCTCAGTCATCATAATCATAATACCCTGTGTATACTTCGTCAACCCGTCAACCCGGCAACCCAAGCATATATGAGAATTTCAAAGTTTTCTCAATCCTCAGTCATCATAATCATAATACCCTGTGTATACTTCGTCAACCCGTCAACCCGGCAACCCAAGCATATATGAGAATTTCAAAGTTTTCTCAATCCTCAGTCATCATAATCATAATACCCTGTGTATACTTCGTCAACCCGTCAACCCGGCAACCCAAGCATATATGAGAATTTCAAAGTTTTCTCAATCCTCAGTCATCATAATCATAATACCCTGTGTATACTTCGTCAACCCGTCAACCCGGCAACCCAAGCATATATGAGAATTTCAAAGTTTTCTCAATCCTCAGTCATCATAATCATAATACCCTGTGTATACTTCGTCAACCCGTCAACCCGGCAACCCAAGCATATATGAGAATTTCAAAGTTTTCTCAATCCTCAGTCATCATAATCATAATACCCTGTGTATACTTCGTCAACCCGTCAACCCGGCAACCCAAGCATATATGAGAATTTCAAAGTTTTCTCAATCCTCAGTCATCATAATCATAATACACTGTGTATCATATTCGTCAACCCGTCAACCCGGCAACCCAAGCATATATGAGAATTTCAAAGTTTTCTCAATCCTCAGTCATCATAATCATAATACACTGTGTATCATATTTGTCAACCCGTCAACCCGGCAACCCAAGCATATATGAGAATTTCAAAGTTTTCTCAATCCTCAGTCATCATAATCATAATACCCTGTGTATACTTCGTCAACCCGTCAACCCGGCAACCCAAGCATATATGAGAATTTCAAAGTTTTCTCAATCCTCAGTCATCATAATCATAATACCCTGTGTATACTTCGTCAACCCGTCAACCCGTCAACCCAAGCATATGTGAGAATTTCAAAGTTTTCTCAATCCTCAGTCATCATAATCATAATACCCTGTGTATACTTCGTCAACCCGTCAACCCGTCAACCCAAGCATATGTGAGAATTTCTAGTCTCCAGCTTAAAGTGCCAAACGTATACAATTTATGATTCTAGCGGTCTTTTCTTAGGTCCGTAAGATCATGCAGTATACTGAACTGGTCCTTGGATCTTATGTTGAACTGGTCCTTGGATCTTATGTTGTTATGCCATTGGTGTAAGGATTTGAGATGTATGCTAAACCGATCTTGTGTATTTCGGGAATTATGTGCGCTTGAGTTGGCTCTCTGACCTTATGTTCTTATGCCATTGGTGGAAGGATTTGAGGAGTTGATTTCAGGAGTATTGTGATCTGTTCAACCAATCTTATGTATTTCGGGAATTATGTGCAGTTAAAATCATTATGTATGTAATGATTTCAGGAGTTCTGTGATTGTAACATGAAGTCGTTACCCGTAAGAGCCGGGAGAAAGTTGAACGTGTTCAACTTTTTCCGGTTCTTACGGTAGGCTCCCGGTACCACCGGCAGATAAATCACAAATGGAAATGCTTTGCCTGGGGCTGCCTGCGACTGCCTGCGACATCCTTTTGTCCAATTAAGTCACGTGATTTGTTAGAGCCAATTAAAATCGAGTTTTTGAAGCTGCTTGTTGTTGTTCACATCTTTCTGAAAAACATGGCGTCAAATTCGGAGCAAATTGATAATGAAATCAATAATCAAAGGATTATGGAATGCATAAGAAATTATCGGTGTATATACGATAAAACATGCAAAGACTATAAAGTTCCTCAAAAGAAAAAAAAATGCGTGGAAAGAAGTATCTTCACAGCTCGGCATTGATACGGACGAAGCTCAAAGAAGGTACAATAGTATCAGAACCAATTTTGCAAAATACATCAAAAGAATGAGGGTATCAGCAAGATCAGGATCTGGAAGGGCTGATTTGCCAGAAATAAAGGAGGAATTCGAGCATCTTCGTTGGTTATTAACAGACATTAAACACAGGGAAAGTACGACAAACATAAAAAGGAAGCCTAGGCCTTCTACATTTGATGAAGTTGAAGACCAATTTGAAAGTCAGTCAGAGGGAGAGAATTTAAATGAACCTGAACAAGAAGATTTTGAGGATGATGGTTTTTTATCTGATGGATTACAGGAAAGCAGACATGATTCCTTAAAAATAAAGTCATCACTAAATCCTGAAACTTATGAAGATGACAATGCAGGCATTGATGCAGTTTCATTGCAAAGTGAAGATGGAGCATGCAGCTCCAGGACCTCCTCAAGAGCATCATCTGTCACAAAGAAGAGAAAATCATCTTTGGAGGGAGAAAATGGAGAAGTAAAGCAAAATAAATCGCATAAAAAAGCATGGTCCAAACATGTAAAAATGCCTAGCTCTACAGACATGGATCACTCATTTCTAAAAGCAATGAATGGTCTTCACAAGAGACTTGAAGAGCACAAATCTGAAACAGTTTTGAAGAAAGATGAAGATGAGGACAAATACTTCTGCTTGAGTCTAGTGGGTCAATTAAAATCGTTAGAGCCTCCTTTAAAGTCATTGGCAAAATTGAATATTATGAAAGTATTCAATGATATAGAGTGGTCAAAGGCTTCATTTCCTATGACACAGCAGCCCAACCATTATGGAAACGTCCCGCATTCTTTTCCTAATTTTGTTGTACCAAATAATCAACAGCAGCAAAATGTGAATCAAAACAGTCACTTTTTCCAAAGGCCTATGATTGGAAGTTGGATCAGAGGTGAGAATTCTCCACATCAACAACTTAGAGTGCCTTTTCAACCACCAAATAAACACATGACCCTCACAGAAGAGATTACTTCAGAATCAAGTGCACATGGTAGCATTTCGTAATATAATATACAATGATTAAAGCTTTGAACATTTAATGAAAAAATACTATTTTCAAATACAGAAACTCAAACATATAGGAGGAATGTTTTAGTTAATTGATTTGTTTATATTAAAGTGTCACCACAGCTTTGAACATGTTTTATTTGCCAGGAAACTGAGCCCGATTGGTGATTGAAGTATTCCTTGAACGTTTCCCTGGTTGCCTTTGCATTTTTGCTGAAATTGTTGCTACTTTTTCTCTTAATGGAATGTAAAGCTGATTTGTCTGCTGATACAATAGATCTCCAAGTGCCAGGAACAATTATTCCATTTGCATCTTCTGAATCAACAAAACCAGTAGGCGTGTAATGAGCATTTTCCAACTGTTTGAGATAGTTATGCAAGCACACACAAGCTTTGATTATTCTTTCCACTGTTGTGATACTTGCACGAATAGGTCTCCTGAATATGCGCCATTTTGCAGAAAGGATACCAAATGTATTTTCGATTGTCCTCCTGCATCTAGACAGTCGGTAATTGTAAACTGCCCTATCAGGTGTGAGGTTTCTTCCAGGATAGGGCTTCATCAGCCATTTCTCCAATTTGAATATTTCGTCTGCCACCAATACATATGGTAGATTATAGCCATGAACTGTTTTTGGTTCTGGCAAATCGATTTCATCATTGTTGAAAGCCATACCCATTTCCGACTGTGAAAAAATTGATGCATCATTATCTGCTCCATTTCCCCCTATGTCCACCAGAGAAAAACAGTAATTGGCATCGCACACTGTCATCAGAACTAGGCTGTGGAAACCTTTATAGTTAAAGCATGCAGAACCTTGATTTTTTGGGCACTCCATTGCTATGTGTTTGCCATCTAAGGCCCCCAAACAATTTGGAAAGTTCCATTCATGCTCAAACTCACATGCAATTTTCTCCCAATCTTCTTTTGTCTCTGGGGCAGAAAGAAATCTTTCATTCAGGGCAGTCCAAATAGTACTGCATGTTTCTTTTATTATTTGGCATACCGTAGCTTTTCCCAATCTGAAATTGAAGCTTTGTGATTGTGGCTAAATATCACCAGTGGCTAAATACCTAATTGTGACAACCAATCGTTCTTCCGGTGAAATTGGAAGTCTGCTTCTGCAAGTTTTTTTTTTTAGAAGTGGCCCAACCAAAGTCAGCAAATGCTCGAATCGCTGAGGTGACATTCTCATGTACCTAGAACAAAATTTGAGCCGTACATCAAGCTCTGTTAAAAATAGATCTGAAAAAAATTGTTGCAAAACTGTTTTGCAACAAGTTTTTGGTGACAAGAAAATTAAAAATAGCTTTGCAAAATGTTAAAAATTTTGTATATAGCTATGCATCTATTAAAAAACCTGAACAATTTATGATATAAACACCTGAAAAAATATTCTCTGTCTCCCAATTTAAGTTCTGAAAACAAGCTTCTGTACTGTCCATACTGGCTTCTCTGCTGAAAAATGCGTCAAACCCAAAACCTGTGCTTTCTCTTAACTTCATTGCATCTTCTTCTGTGTCTCATGTAAGCAAGTAACAGCAGATATTCACATTGAAGCAATAATCGTTCGTTCCATGCAGCAGCCATGTTTGCGCGCCAGTTTACTATTATACTCAAACTCTCCCGCCCCAATTTAACATAGTTACCGACATGGTTACCGGTACCACAGACAAGATGGTTTCCATTACAAAATGATTGCCTGAGATGCCGGGAGAGTGGAAGATGGCAGATGGCAGAAAGCAGCCGCAGGCAACACTACGGAACCTTACGGCTATATGGAAACCAGGCTTTAAGAAAATGTTAAGAACATTTTAAGCCTTTAAATCGAAACAATCAAATCGAAACAATTAAGAACATTGCATGGCTTTCTTCAATTTCAGTGTTTTTATCAGAAAAAAAGGTGTAATGTTTTCTTCTATTAGCAACTATAATTACTGTGTATTCGCTTGATTATAAATGATACCAGATTAGTAAAAAAACACTAGACTCTTTTGTTTGACTTATTCTCTGCATTGTAATTCAACCGTGCTCGATTAGATGAAAGACTTTTAAATCGAGCTTGATTAAACAAAGAACATTTTATGGCTTGGAGTTTCTCGATCGAGCTCCATTGGAGTGAATAAAGACACTCTGAAACGAAAGCGAGCTTTAATGGCTACACAAATCGAGCTCGATTCAACAATCAAGTAACCTCACACACCTGTGTTTAGAAATTGAGCTTGATTGAACACTCAATGACAGCTTGACAAACAGTGACGCCGCTCATCAATCAAACTTACAAACTATTATATGAGGGTATTTTTATCTCAAGGGAGCTCGATTGAAATCGGTCAATCGAGTACGTTTGGACACTGCCAATCGAGTACGATCAGAACATCCAATCCAGCTTGATTGACGGGATAATAATCTCCGTAGAACAAGCTCGATTGGCAATGTGAGATCAAGCTCAATCAAGGATACACCACACGATTTTTCCAATCGAGCTGGATTTCTCCCTGTAAATCGAGTACAACAACGCAGGGCTCCAATCGAGCTCTTTTTAGCTTCAATCATACCTGTTTTTGTTCAATTGACCACGATATAGCCTCAAGTATATTTGACCCTGAAATTAACTGATACAAAGAAGCATGGGAAACATCGGAGAAGAGAATTGAATACGGTACATGCGTTGCTTTGTGCAAAGATCTCTTTCAGAACCCTAGGGAATGGATATTAGCTATCGGAATTTTTGCCGTAGCAATGGTCAGGTTAATATGTTGCATATATTGCGTATATATTGTATACGCTCTTAATCATGTACAGGAAACGTGGTATATGTGCAAGAAGATGTCATTACAGGGGAAAATAATGAATACAAACCAGAAATTTAGATATAATGTTTAGTGGTTCTTATACTATATGAAATTTGAATAAAAAGTGCACAAGCATGCAAAATAATTGATATTCAGACTTTCGAGATTCAAAAAGTTATTTTACAACATCTGACAAGCTCGATAGAGAAAATTATTCAATATTAAAAAATGCAAGTGTTAGAAATTTTAGTCGCTAACCTTCATCATTTTGAAAGTGTAGTGTCTCCATTCTCAGTGGCATTTTATGAACAACTTTTAGATGCTCTCGTAGTTTGTTGGTTTTATGAAATTGCAGTCCACATTCCAAACACAATGAGTTTCCTTAATCAAGATCTTTTAGAAAGTTGGTATTTTCTGATCTGTGTTGGCTTTGCACATGTCTTTGCAAATTGAATTTCCTTTGCATCTCAAACGAGCATAGCTGACATTTGAAAGTCGTTAATTTTCCATCCTTTTAATCCGATGCAGCCATTTTGACATTTGGAGTCTTCTTTTGGTCATTACCCTCCACTGAGAAATTCATGCGGACTGTGTCTGGCTCAGAATCTGTATCCGAATCTATGTTTGCATTGATGCCATCAACATTTGGATTCCTGTTTTCACCACTAATGCACAACTCTGGGACGATACATTCAATATTTATGACGTCATCTGCAATCCAAGCCATTTTAACTTGTCTTAAGTAGCACCCACATTGAGTTGGCTTTGAGAGGTATATATGTGGAACATGTTTTCCATCGAATCTATGTACTTTGGTGATATAATCAAAAAATGGTTTTGACAAGCATGCAGTGACTATAGCAACTACTATAGCAACTACTCCACAAATGAGTCCGTAGGTCTGCAAAGGAAAGAATGTAGCACACTTTGATTTGTCGCCTTTGGCAAGTCTAAAGTCATAGTCATGTGAAGCGCCGATTGATATTCCATGAGCATTTGTGTTGTAGATACCCAGACAGAGCTGATCAATGATTCTAATAACGTCATTTGGATATTCCCAACCCAGAGAATCACAATACAGTGCATTTTTTAGATGCCTTTTCAAAATAGCACATGCTGAAATGATACCCAGGAGTAGAGTTACTGCCAAGAAAAACATCTCCATTCTGATCTCTCCAAACATTCATTAGAAGAATTAAGTATCGTGGAAGTTGAGAGTTCCTTGCACTAAAATGACGACCAAATCTCTCATAATTGTTTACTTCATTAACATAAACTACCAACGCATCATCCTGCATTTTATTCAACTTCTGTGCAATCCATTGCATATGATCACATAATAGATATTCATTTTGACAAAGAGATGCAAGCGTATCCGGATCCATTCCAAGGTGACCAATTATTTGACCGTAGGGTCCACTTGACCATATAAGATTCTTATACTGGTCGAAGAATTCAATAGAAGGACAGTCAGCATAATTTGAGCGATGGACTGAATTGATCTGATGTTTAATAATCCTGCAAAAATTACTTATTATTAGAAATCTATATAAGTTCAGAAAGGGTTAACTTGCTCATTCTGAGATCTATTAATTTTTTAAGATACTTACCATTATGAGACTATCAAACTTGAGAGATGGAATGTGAGAATTGATCTGATTTTTTCAGAATCCTGCAAAAATTATGTACTGTTAGAAATCTATATCAGTTCGGAAAGGAATAACTTGCTCATTCTGAGATGCATTAATCTTTACAGCTAAGATACTTACCATTATGAGACTATCGAAATTGAGAGATGGACTGTGAGAATCGATCTGATTTTTTAAGAATACTGCAATAATTACGTATTGTTAGAAATCTATATAAGTTCGAAAAGGGTTAACTTGCTCATTCTGAGATGCATTAATCTTTACAGCTAAGATACTTACCATTATGAGACTATCAAACTTGAGAGATGGACTGGGAGAATTGATCTGATTTTTTAAGAATCCTGCAAAAATTATGTATTTTTAGAAATCTATATAAGTTTGGAAAGGGTTAACTTGCTCATTCTGAGATGCAACAATCTTTACAGTTAAGATACTGACCATTATGAGACTATCAAACTTGAGAGATGGACTTTGAGAATCGATCTGATTTTTTAAGAATCCTTCAAAAATTACGTATTGTTAGAAATCTATATAAGTTCGGAAAGGGTTAACTTGCTCATTCTGAGATGCGTTAATCTTTACAGCTAAGATACTTACGATTATGAGACTATCAAACTTGAGAGATGGACTGCGAGAATTGATCTGATTTTTTCATAATCCTGCAAAAATTACGTATTGTTAGAAATCTATTTAAGTTCGGAAAGGGTTAACTTGCTCATTCTGAGATGCGTTAATCTTTACAGCTAAGATACTTACCATTATGAGACTATCAAACTTGAGAGATGGACTGCGAGAATTTATCTGACTTTTTAAGAATCCTGCAAAATTTATGTATTATTAGAAATCTATATAAGTTCGGAAAGGGTTAACTTGCTCATTCTGAGATGCATTATTGAACTCTCTTACGTACATCCGCGTACATGTTACTTCTGATTTTTTTTTGATGAAAAAAATGAAGAAAACCCTCCGAGCAATATTTCATTGGTTAATTTACAAAGGGGGATCTCACAAAAGTACGCATTTTATGATTCACCGGCTTATTAAAAAACTACGCCCTTTTAGAATATAAGCTGAACGCGCATTTTTTCACTCAGATATTTCTTCAACAATAAGCATCAATAGGTCTGACTTGTAAACTTTTCAGAAATTCGAAATGGCAAAAAATTTGAATTTAACTTGTGAACATTTTCTCCAAATGAGCGTACAAGAACTGAAGTACTTTCTCGCGATAAGATCATTGTCCCAGGTTGGTGCAAAGTTGGATTTGGAAGCAAGAGCTCAAGCTTCTATTCAGCAAAAGATTCCCGTCAGGAAGGATCTAGACGAATTAGAGAGAGAGTAAAAGAACACCTATGCGAAGATGCTGACTGATTATAAAATTCCAGACCCTATGAAATTGCCAAGCAGCAGTTGGTCTCATTGTGGACTCCTCTTGATTTGGGTAAAATATTCGCTTTTGTTATTGAAAAGAAAGCTTATGGGACTGTGTATATTGGTCAGTATAAAGCAAAAAAGGGATATTCACATTTTATGAGCGGATTATTTGTTAAGCTGATTGGAGGTGACAAAGTGCTCCTGAAAGGACAAGTAACTCCTTCACAAAAACTGCGTGAAGATCCATGTGACATATGGCTTCTGTGCTTGAGAAGTGGATAAATTCTTTGTGCTTACTGCTCATGTACAGCTTGATTTTTGGAGTGTTGCAACCATGTGATAGCAATTGCCTATAAACTGGAGTTCTCAAAAGCTAGAGGGCTAATAGATCCTGCTTGTACTGATATGGCATGCTTGTGGTACAGAAGCACTCAGAGAGAGGTGCAGTACACGAAAATAAAGGATGTCACAATAAAAAAGCAAGACTTCATGAAACGAGCAAAAAGAAGACTGGTGCAAAGTGAATGGAAACCAAATATGATCCTCGACCTGTGGACGTCAGAGATAAATGTGCAGCAAGAGGTGATCGCTTGTGTTTTGAAGGAAGAGACGAGCAACCTATCACAGTTGTGTTAAAGTGTGAGGAGCCCCCGCAAAACATGGATGCCCGAAAGATCCACAAGGGCGCAGACAGGCTCGCCGGCTTGGAAGGAACAGCGAGTAGGGTGCATTACTGGGACGAAGGTAAAAGACATTTGCAGCAAAGTACAAGAAATTGCAAAAGCGCGAAGCAAAACAGCCAAGATGACGCCACTTCTTTCGCGTATGTTTCAGGACAGCAACATCGATTTCGTTCCTGTGGTGAAATATGGGAGAAGCCATGAAAAAGACGCAAGAAAGGCTTTTACTGAAAATGAAGTGAAAAAACATCAGAATGGAAGGCTGTTAGATTGTGGACTCATTGCAAGTAAATCATTTCCATTCATCAGAGCAACACAAGATAATATATTTTTTTGTAGATGCTGTGCTGCTGGTAATGTGCCAGTGGAATACAAATGCCCCTTTAAAATAAGAGAGGAAAGTGTTGCTGAGGCATATGGGGAACTTGACTTTTTGGAAAAGATTAATGGCAGCCTTCAGCTGAAAAGAAAACATAAATACCACAGTCAAGTCACTGCGCAGACAGCATTACTTGAGGCTAAACATGCTTTCTTTGTTGTTTGGACCCCAGGAGGAGAGCTCTTCGTGGAAAGAATTCATTTCAACAAAGAATATTGGTCGTTGCTTGAAAGAAATGCAACCCTGCTTTTCAACGGATATGTTGCGCGAGTTCTTTTAAGGTGGAATTGTAAGCGTGCATTGATAATAAGCCAAATATTCGCGGATTTTGAAACCTCGGTCAGCCATAACCTGGTCATTTGGGAGAAGTTTTTCTGCTAAGCCACAGTCTTCTGTGATGAAAATATCTGAAGCTCTTCCATCATAACAGTCGGACAGAAAACTGATTGCTCCATTTGGTGTTATACTGACCAAATATACTGATTGTGTGGTGGTGTTTGTACTGGCTCTAACAAGATGCAGCGAGGTCAAGGCTTGATGGAGTTTCTATAAACACCTTAGTGCAGTCTATAATAACATGGCATTTAGGATAATGATTCCTGAACCCGTCAGGCATGTATCTCGGCACAGCGGACCTTTCAGCCCATTTGATAAGACATCTGAGTTCCAGTGACATGAGACATATCGATGTGAACAGTATCGAGGTAACAGACCCAAGAGATATTTTGAATCTGTGGGAAAGATCCTGGACTTTAAGGTCCACCCTCAAACGCATCATAACAATCAAAAACTCCTGTTCCAGCCATAAACTTCTTGCCGGGCCTGGGCGCTTTTTAGTTAGCCCACTTTCATGAAAGAGCTCCTAATACTTAAGGTTGACACCTTTTCGTTCCTCCCATCACGTTTCTGATTCTCCTTTCAAATACTGCATTCTTCTTGCAACTGGAAGCAAATGTTCGAATATCAGTTTAAACGTCCCTGCACCTTGGAAATCATTGTAGTAATGAACTTTTGCATCTCTTGAACACACATAACTTCCTTTCCTTTCCTCATAATTTTTAACCCTTTTGTTATCTGTCTGTCCCATATCTTTCTTAAATCTTCATTTTTAGGAAAAGAATGAAAAACAAGCTTTTTAACATGACCTCTTATAACAAGCTGATCTGGTATCCATGATCGGTTATCACAACAACACCAACACAACAGGTTTTGTTAGGCATATCTCAACTATATTCACTACTTTCAATAAACAAGACTTCTTCGATAAACTGTAAAATTAATCTGAGAACTTTGAAGATTTTATGATGGGAAAGGTTTTCAGAAGTTGATTTTCTAAAGTCGGTGAATGTAAATCATAAAGTGTGTACTTTTGTGAGATCCCCCTTTGTAATTTTACCAATGAAATATTGCTCGGAGGGCTTTCTCCATTTGTTTTCCATTAAAAATCAGAAATAACATGTACACAGATGTATGTACGTCTGCGTAACATCCGCATTATTTTTCATGGGTCAAGTGGAATGATGCAGGATGCGCTGGAGTACATGTGATTTGAAAATTTTGAGCACATGTAACTATATGAAAAAGAGGTCTATGATAATGAAATTTTCACAGAAGAGAGTTCAATCCATAATGGTAGGAACAAAGTAAAAAGACCTGCTCTAGATGTCCCTTAAGGGAGTGAATAGCAGTTTTTGCCAATCAATGTTTTGGCTAGGCCAATTTTGGGTCTGAGCAAAGATCGGAGGAAATAGCAAATAAAAACTCAATTCATCAAACTCGCAAGCAATTATATCAAATTTTAATAATTTTTATATTTAATTCTTTTTAAAACAGTAGTTTTACTCTTGCAGATGCGTTTTACCAAGCCTTGGAAGTTTTTTGATTATTCTTGTTTACAGCAAGCCGCCATTATGGCTAGAATTTCTACCTTATTCAAAATGGTAGCTGTAACCATGAAATGGCTTATTGTCTTGTTGATGAATAGTAGAATAGCATATGCTAAACGTCAGCTGCAGAAGGGATATGACTGCTTTGCCAACTTGCGAGATATTCCAGCTCAGCCTTCCCAGGAGTACTCAGATGTTGCAGAATCTGGTAAAAATCAAGATATTGTCCTTGTTCTTTCATCCAATCAGCAATCCTCTGAAAGTTCCAAAAAGGTGCTGCAAGATGAAGCCTGCCAAACGTTGTGAAAGAAGAACTCCCAGTAACATTTAAAAATGAACACTACATATCAACGCTAAAGGGACAGCTTGAGTCTATGCCCGTTTTTGAAAAAAGATTTGCGGCTATTTTTATCTGTAATGAAAAGACATCAGTTTTCTTCAGCGATGGTTCCAGAATTGGCTTTGTTGACACTCACAGACATGGCTATGGGGGTGGAGTTGGTGGGTTGTTGTATGTTTATGGACAAAAGGACTTCTTGATTGCATTGCTAAGTACAATAAACTGCCAGAAAATATTTATGGAAACTTGGTTTTTATGAAATTTATACAGCTCTAGTCATTATTCACTGTGTTGTTTCAAATTAAGTAGTTCGTGCTTCATGTTATCACGCTAGCGAATCTATACGCACTACTGTGGTGGATACGCACTACTGTGGTGGTGTATTTTGGGTACTGTGGTGGGGTTTTTGCGTACTGTGGTGGATAAGCACTACTGTGGTGGGTTATTATGCTTGATGTGGTGGGTTATTATGCTTGTTGTGGTGGGGTTTTTTGCGTACTGTGGTGGATAAGCACTACTATAGTGGATTGTAATGCTTGTTGTGGCAGGTTATTATGCTTGTTGTGGTGGGGTTTTTTCCGTACTGTGGTGGATAAGCACTACTGTGGTGGGTTATTATACCAATTGTGCTCAAAGTTAAGAAACCCTAGTGTATAGCTCAGAGCATAGTTTCTTATAAAAAGATGAGTGTATCTAACCCGGGGGGACTTGCTAAACTATTGTAAGAGATGTGCCGTCCAAGCATCAAAAACATACCTGACCTAAAACTAATTGTTGGAAATTTAGAAGAGGAAAATGTCCCTCCACCAGGGGTACCTGGATTGATAACCATGCGAACAGCACCCTTTTTCCGATGTTTTTTTTCAAGCAAAGGGAGAACGTTAGATTGTGAAGAAAAATAATACTTGGCAACCATTGAAGAAATTTAGACTTTGAATATTTTTTAGCCTCGTTTCTGTGTCGTGATGTCATTGTCATGTGTTCGTAAAGTCTTGTGATCTGTGTCTTTTATCTTGCTTGGAAAATTCTCTCTTGAAATGTACTCTTTGAACGCTCTCAGTTGATGTCGAAATCTAATCTATTGAATTAATTTTGGAGGTATGTTATGTTATGTTATTATAGAATTCGTGATAGTATTTAGTAATTATACACAGAAAATAATACAGTCCTCTCTGAACAGAGTTATCCGTTACGAAGTTCTTTCAAAGAAAAGAACTATATAAACTTACTTTGGTGAATGCCAAAATTCTACAACCATACCTATGTATCAATTTAACTTCAGTTCAGTTTTCTTTTTCAAATTCTGCCAACCTAAATTACAAACACTTGATTCCTAGTTCCCAAAGTTTTCTTGTTCCATCTGATTTAGGGCAACTTGGTATTTAGGTAACACATGTGAGGGGGCTTTGGGGTTTCACGGCTTGCTGGTTTTCATGGTCACAAATCGTGCGGGTTTTCAGGTCAAGTATTTTTAGCGGGCAACGGGTTTTGCCATTTTTATAGCTCGGGTTTTGGGTACTGTAGTAAAAATGTGCGGGCTTTCAGGTTCTCAACCTCACAAAGGATGTCAATTTGTAAAATTTTTTAAACAGATCTTAAAACTATGGTCATCCGGGTTTTCGTGTTTTTCACAATTTTGTTCGGGTTTTCGGGTTTTGATTCCCTCCAAAGCCCCCCTCTTATATGGCATACTTTGACATGGGAATTTTCAAGACGGTTTATGAGGATTTCTGCTTGGAAGGACGCTGTTGTTGTTCAAGCCTTTGATACCCGATAATATGCTTTAAAATAGCTATCTGCCCCCCCCCTGGAGGGGGAGTACTTGTCTATTGGGTCAGACGTGGATGTGCGCATGTTTTTGGTAGTTTTTGACTTGAAAATTCTGGGATTGGGGTATATCGTGGTTGGCAAATTTTCATAATTAGGGTACATTTTTACTTCTAATTTTCTGGAATTGGTATATAAAAATTTTGGTAATGGATATTGAATTCGAAAATTTGTTGCAAACGTTGATTTCAAGCTCAAGGGAGCCAATGAATCTTGGATTATTACCCTAGCCTTCTCCTGTGCGCAGACTGTTGATTGGTTACGCAACACAAAGTTTCGTTTCCCGTTTACATCCAATGTGACCTATATTTTAGGATAGTGTCTCAATGTCCCAACAAAATTTCTAAATTTGGGTCATGACGGAGATTTTTGCGGTGCACACTCCCCTTTGATTTTATAGTGATGTACCCTGGCCCTGCTATCTGCCAGAGAGAATTAGAATGGAAAAGCTCATCGCAAAAGTAGTTAACTTGCCTCCAGTCGCAAATTTTTCACAGTTTTCGTATTAATGAAAAAACAGAAATAGCATATTTTTCACAGTTTCGTATTAATGAAAAAACAGAAATAGCATATTTTTATGAAGCATTTGGTCATTTAGTCATTGAAGTACAAGTAGTTTATCACTGGATCAATATTGTGCTATCATTTGTTCATATTCCCATTTTTCTTCTTTTTCTTTCAGTTTTATTGAAATTGGACGACATTACACCATGAGAGCTCAGCCAGTTGGAGATGCTTTGTCAATTACTATGCAGCTCCCAGCTTTGAAGGCAATCTCCTTGTACAATATGTGCAAGGGGTTTGAAAGTAATGAAGCTATAGCAATCAAGCTGAAAAATCACAAGATGCTGAAAGATATATATGTTTTCAGTTGTGAATCGCAAGATGCTGAAAGATATATATGTTTTCAGTTGTGAACCAGCATTAGAAGATTACTAAGAAACACTTGTAGAATTCTTGATCTAAATTTCAGTATCAGAAACAGATCTAACATGTTAACAATAGAACAATTTATTGCAAATTATTGGTGTTATTAAAATGAAATTCTCTGTAGCATGAATTTTGTTGCATTATATTGGTGTTCTCACTGCAAAAACATAACCATATAGGTAATGTCTGAATCAACAGGCTGTGGTAAAACTCAGCTGAATAGCTGCTCTAATCTGCTAATATCTAAATTCTAGAGTGTTTCTCTAAGGTCCATAGAAATGTCAGGGAAAAGCAATACATGCCAGCTAATCCTTAAAGATACAAGACCGACAAACTGCTTCCAAAGCAAGGCATAGGTATATTTCTGTCCATAAAATAGCAAGACCGAAGGCAAAGTAGGTTGCGGGCCCATCCATCATGTTAGGCCTGTCGAAGTTTCACAAAACTGTGCAGGCGAAGTGGGCCTAGCTGCCAGTAAATAGTAATGCAAAGGAGCTGAAGTATAAATTTCCAATCATGAGATTCAACTTTCAGTCTTTTCAAATTAGCTACTATACTGAAATTTAGCATCCAGCAATCCCAGACCAGCCTAAGATTGCTCTCAGAAAAGATGTCATACTCAGCACATTCGCCAATATTCGCTAAATTTTAGATTTCGCTGTTAAAGAGAAGAAATGAAATGCTTAACCCCCAGTTTCACAGAAAACAATGGCAATGACGACGATATAAACATCATAATAGAAATGCATGGCCCTGGTCAGCCATTGGTTTATTATATGTTGCACGTCACAGGACATTTCTGCCACAGAAGGAAAGACTTGCCACGGCACAGTCGGTTTTACTCAGTAGTATTAGGTGTTCAGCCTGTTCTTGAGAGTTTACAGCTTGTTCTTGGGTTGTCCAGCCTATTCTTAGGGTGTTAAGTCTTTTAGAAACGATGGTCATAATACTTGTAATAATGCAAAGTTAGATGGAGAGCAGTCATTTGTAGTCAAAATCCCCATTGAAAAAGATAACCTGAGTTCAGATTTTGGGGCGATGTTAACAAGACTTGAGAGGAATCAAGGTCATGATAACTGAGCTGGGATGAATAAAAATGCAGTTTAATGAAAAGAAGAACGAACTGGAACTGGTCAAGGGCAATGTCTCCGATTTACAAGGAAAACAAAGAATGATGCAGGACAATCTTGGCACAGTTCAAACTTCCAACGTCCAAAGTTCAACGCAGTTATGTAGGAACAATATTTAGAGCAACAAGTTTGAATTAGAGTGTCTCAGCAATATTCGAGGAAAGCCCCGTAAGATTCCTCAGAATTGCTGAAGAAAGAGATGAAAAGTTTAAAATATATCCAATCCGGCATACAACTTAATTATGAATAGTATTATGATTAGAAACAAACGAAAGATGACAATTGTTTGTTTATTGACTGTATATTCGACTGTACTTTCCAAGAGTCATCATCAGAGTAATGATTTACTTACTGCAACGGTTAAACATAGAATTTGAAATTTGAAATTTTACAATTGTTGTCATAGAGACTTAATTGGATTACTAAGAAAAGGGGAAAACAGGAAACGTAAATGAAGTAAAAATCAGTATTAATTGAAAAGTTTTAGTGGTATCGATTTATCTTGCTTTTTCAATGATGGTTTGAACTTCTTTATTTCCAGAGCCTCTGATATTTTCCTTTTATGATAATAGCGATGATTTTTCGATACTAACGTAAATTAACGGTATCACGTACAGAATCCATTGATTGTTTTAGAACGTGGGAATTACCGTCTCTGCCACTGTGATCTTTAACTCTTTCAACCATCTTCCCATCTCTCCGACATATGATTCATTGCAATTTTAATTCAGGCATTTGACTTTGACGGCAAGATTATGTCAATGTACTGAAACCAATGATGCTTAGACAGGACCCCAGTTTTGTCGCTGAAAATACAACTTTAAATTTTCCGTTATTTGGTATCGATTTTTGTATGGTTCGTTTTAATGATCTAATTACTGTATCACCCTCTTTTCCTTTATAAGGTAAAATAAGCATGCTTTCTTTCGATTCATCATTAGCATTTTCATCATTATTACTCTCTTCCTTTCGATATTATTCCTACCTGTTTCAGACTCCTGTTCCTGTTCAGACTTTGGAACAGCCAAAATTCATAAAATGAAAGAAGGTGACAAAGTTGATAATCTGCCCATACAACCTTTCATTTCAAATATTGGAACTGCATCTTACCATACAGCAAAACATTTAGGAAAAGTGCTGCCACCACTAAGCAACTCAGAATACACGGTAAATTCTACAAGTTACTTTATCAAATACGCAAAGACAATAAAGAGCCCTGAAAATTACAAATTAGTATCATTTAATAAGACTTCGCTATTCACAAATGTACAACTTGATTATACTATTGATCTTTGTCCTAAAAAGAATTGATGATAAAAAAGAGATTAACACTGATATCACTAAAGAAGATATGAAAAACTTGTTAATATTATGCACAAAAAATGTCTATTTTACATACAATGACAAAATATATAGACAGACGGATGGTGTTGCAATGGCTGTATCGTCTGTTTCTTCATACTTAAATTTATTAGAAGTCTGCGGTTTCCATAAAATGTTCCTATTTCAACAAAATTGGGATTCAGAGTTGTCAGAAAAGTTGAAAGAGAAGTGGCTGAGGTGGATAAAATCCTAACCCAAGATAGTTACAGTGCCTCAAAGCATTTCAAGTGGTAAAAACACAATAAAAGACATAGAGGTTCATGTACTTGCAGAGGCAGGTTCGATGTTTATCCACATATTGTGAAAGAAAGAGGAAACTGTAAAGGGCTGCTCACAGCAAAGTATCAAAGAAAGACCTCACCATCCCGAGATTGGAGCTAATTTCAGCTCATATGGCCACAAGTCTAAATGGCAATGTCAAAGAAATTGGCTCTTAAAACAGCAATGGAAGATAGAGATACACTTTAGATCAGGTACATATGAAATTCAACTTAAGGAAAGCAACCAGAATAACTGCAATGGACATACAAAGGGTCCAATAATGACTGAAGAGTTTCACAACGCAAAAGATATGTGGATATTGAGAGTTCAAAGGAGACATGAAAATTCAGAGACATTGAAAGAAAGACTACAAGGCTTAGGGCTGAAAAGAAACAAAACAAGTATCTACATTTGTAACGAAAGATTGCAGGGGGAGAATCCAATATTTCTACCAAGTTCAGCATTGTACAATGAGAAAGTAATAGCCAGTGCCCATTGTTCTTCTTTGTGTGGAGGCATAAGTCTCACAGTGGCCAAAGCAAGAGAGAACTATTCAATACCACAACTAAGGCAATAGACCAAGAGAGTAATAAAATGTGGCCGTGCATGGAAAAGATTGTTTGCTACACAGTTTAGCAAACCAAAGCCTGGAATATGAGCAACAACCAGAACAGAAGGAAACAGACCATTCAAAGTAGTAGACATCGACTTTGCAGGTCCAATGAAATACATAAGAAAGAAGAAGACGGAAGGGAATGCGTACATAGTGATGTTTAATTGTAGCTTGATGAGAGCTGTCTACATTGATCTGCTTGAAGATTCTTAAGTAAACACATTTTCTTAAATCACAGATTTTTTTCTATAAAGATTTATTGCAAGAAGAGGCAGATCAAGAGTCCTCTATTCAAATAATGCCCAAACCTTCAAGGCAGCTAGCTACAAACTGGATAAAGTCTCTTATGTAGGATGAAAAGCTAATCTTATCTGTCAGTTATCTGGCAGTTCAACATTAGCAAAGCACCCTGGTGTGAGGGCTATTCAAACCTATAATTTGATTGTTGAAAAAAGGTTCGTAAAAAAGCAAATATGAGATTTGAGGAGTTGAAAACATATTAATGAAATAATAATGTATTGACCATTTTCTTGTTGCTGAACTTGAAAATTTGCTGATTTTAAGGTTAATGTTTAAGTATGAGTGGAGTAGGGGGTCCAAGCCCACAGATCCTGCCACAGTGAAGTCATTTATGAGCCCCCAGGCACAGAGACGATATCAGCTAGTACTTTAGCATGCTGGTTTTTTATGATTTCATTTGAAACCCTCTCATTTAGGATCAGTGCTGTTCAATCCTCTCACCACAAGAATCCAGTGATACCATGAATGGCCTCCTCTTAAAACCTCACATGTGTAGAATGAGACGAGAAATAATCCTTTTTTCATCTCAACAACTCTGCCAATAAATTAGGTTTTAACACAACACATCCTGTTCATTACACTAGAAGTATCTATTCATCAACAATGAGAAATGTTAGTGTCAGTACGTTTTTCACACAAACTTCAGATGTAATTTTCAGTATACCTTACAAAGATTGTGAGAGATGATTTTTAAGTTAATTTTTTCTTGAACGTCTTCTTCAAAAGATAACAACAATTTTGATGGTGGTCTTGGTAATACAAATGCAGGTGGCGGACATTTCAATTCTGGCAGAGCATATCACATGAATTTGTTTTTAAATAGTAATTGTTTATTTTTGTCTTAAATCCATAATTTGATCGAAAATAACTTGATCGATCTACCTGTTGTATTCTCAACACCTCGGTTGCCTGTGACAATTCATGATCGGGCAAATTATCAGGATTTAGAAAAATGGCCACATCTACAAGAAATCAACTTGATAGACATCAACGCTCAGGTGGGACTTCTTATTGGAAGTGACGTACCCAGAGCACTTGAACCAAGAGAAGTAAAATCTGGACAACCAGGTCAACCTTATGCTACAAGGACAGACCTTGGATGGGTAATCAATGGCCCACTGAAACGATCTGGAAGCTCACGATCTACCGTAAGCTTTATCAAAACTGATGCTGATCTAAGTGAACAATTTCAGAAATATTGTGAAATGGAATTCAACGACTCTTACTATGATTCGAAAGCTGCTATGTCACAAGAAGGCAAAATTGCCTTGGAGAAAATGAAATCTACCATTCAGATGAAGAATGGTCACTACAAAATCAGTCTACCTTGGAAAGATGGGTTTCCTGATCTTCCTAACAACAGATCAATGGCTGAATATCGTTTACAGCACCTGAAGAAGAGACTGGAAAGGAAGCCAACTCTGTTGAAGAATTACACGTCATTCATCGATGATCTATTGCAAAAGGGATATGCTCAAAAGGCACCCAAGTCAGCAGGTAATGGTGGAACCACGTGGTTCTTACCCCATCATCCAGTGTTCAATCCGAAGAAACCAGAGAAAACTCACGTCGTATTTGACTGTTCAGCAAAATATCAAAATGTGTCGCTTAACAGCCAGCTCTCACAGGGGCCAGATTTAACAAGTTCGTCGTGGGAGAACAATGGTTAAAAGATACGGCATGGCAGGGAATTCCAGATATGGCAGGGAATTCCAGATTGGGGGCTGGGGAAGCTAAGCAACTGAAAAGTATTATATGACGTTATGATTTATGACGCCATTGTATTGTTTTTTGAGTTATTGGGGAATTGTTGGGGGGGGGGGGAAGCCAGGCTTGGATTACATAATTAAGTGACGATGTATCTTACATTTTGTTTGGATCCAGAGCATTGTATCATGGTGCAGTCTTCTCTTTCCTATAACAAATTCGAAACGTGTTAAGTTTATTTGAAATCAAAGTGTAAGTTTAAAATGTAACACATGATTTTATAAACTCTACCTTCATAACCCCTTTAATGTATAATACTCTTTGTAATCGTGCAGCAAGTTTTTGCTTATTATGACGTGTATATTTATTTTATTCCTTTTTTCTTAACCAATATTCCTTCTCTAGGTGACTTACCACTTTAATAGGCAGAAGGGATATGTCTTCTTTTCTGCTGACGTCTCTGATGCTGGTGCTGAAGCAGAGTGAAATGCTTTATCATTGTAAATAGCGCAGTCGTTTTCTGCCATAATAAATCTTAATTTATGACCTCCAGCAAGGCTAACATATCCGACGAGCACCCGAGGAATGTCAGAAATGTCTACTTAAAGATTAATTTATTATATAGATTCGTTTTGTTGCCATACACATAAACCTTTTGCACCTTATCTGTTGATTAGTCTGACAGGAGGTATTGGGGTGCAATGGGCGTGTTCAATGCAAATAAGGGCGTGGTTTTAGAAGCACGCAATATTTTCTGTCAACTGTACTCTGTAACCGACAACATACACCATCCAACAAAATATAAGTAATATTAATTTCATTGTTTCCATAATAATTGTATGTCAAATCACAGCAAAAAGGTTGTCCATTGCATGACTTCATACGGCTTTTCTGTGGCAAGTTTCCCAAATTGGTGCACATGAAAAAACTGACGTTGTTAGTTACCTTGATTAGTGCTTTCCCCATAATGCACTTCTTCTATTACCTCCTTAGTCAAGCTGACTGATGTCGTAGCTGCAGGACACAAAAGAAGTTGAAAGGAAATCTTAATGTATTTATTTAAAAGCACTTTTTTATTGCCTAAGTCTTGCAGCAGGATTGCTGCGCTTATCTTCATATACAGAATGTGCGACACAGGAATAACTTTAAGTATTAAATGTTGTGACGGTGAAAAATCGAATTGCAATAAAAGTGGGAGGATATTGATAAGCCAGTAGAATTGCAGCAAATCAAGTGCTACATTCTGATTGGCTCCAAGTCTGCTGCACAAGCGGAAACACACCGATGCTTAGAATCTTGTCTGTAGATGATCAGGCTAGAAGTTTTGCAGAACATTACACATTGGCAGAATTGGAAGATTTTGGAATTGATTGTGTCTACAATCCAAAGCTTTCTAGACAAAACAGCTTCTTTGTCTGTTCTTGACTACAAAATCTGTTCTTATTTCGAGGAGTTAGGCAGATAGACAGGTAGGCTACTCTATCCACCTAGTCTATTATAGGCCATATAAGCCTGCAGAATTAAGTGACCCGCCCCCGAAGAGCACCGCCCCCAATTGAGCAACTCCCCAGAATGACTGCCGCCTCTGAAGTTCTGAAAATCTCAAAGAGGCCGTGACGCTAAAACGATTAAATACGGTACTTAATTTTTGGAAATTTTCAGCAGCGACTTCACTATAAAAGTTTATAAGTAAAAACGTGAAGAGATGGAAATAGGAACAACATCAGTAGATAGAGTGAATTTCATATTCCGAGGAAAAGATGAAAACAAGACTCAGATTTTTGGGGCAGTTCCTAATCTTTATCAATTAGCTGCAGGCCCTGTCCGGACAAATATTTCACTCGATTTCACTGGGTAAATTTTGGACTTTCTTAAATTTTTGGGTATTGGAGTCTGGATTTCAAAATTGCGAAGAACAGCGAAAACATTTTCTAACATACTTAAAAGCCTTTTTGCCTGACACTACCCAGAGTAAAAACGTCAGAAAACGACCAAGACAAAGAATCGAATTGCAATAAAAGTGGGAGGATATTGATAAGCCAGTAGAATTGCAGCAAATCAAGTGCTACATTCTGATTGGCTCCAAGTCTGCTGCACAAGCGGAAACACACCGATGCTTAGAATCTTGTCTGTAGATGATCAGGCTAGAAGTTTTGCAGAACATTACACATTGGCAGAATTGGAAGATTTTGGAATTGATTGTGTCTACAATCCAAAGCTTTCTAGACAAAACAGCTTCTTTGTCTGTTCTTGACAACAAAATCTGTTCTTATGTCGAGGAGTTAGGCAGATAGACAGGTAGGCTACTCTATCCACCTAGTCTATTATAGGCCATATAAGGGCCAGGTCAATAACGCGGAACGCCAAAATTCCGCGGAACCATGAACAGATTTGTTCATGAATATCGTTCCGCGTTATTAATTTTGCCTCTGTGCTAAAATAAAAAACGCGGAATAATTTCTTGTGCGTTTCTTATTAATAATTTAATGCATTTTAAAACAAATTTCTTTCGTTTTGTTGCATTATTGGTTTTCCTTAAATAAACACGACTTTTCTCCTTAGTAAAAACCTGTCTGGAAAAGTTCATGAAAAGAGGTTCGCGTTTTGATTTTCGCCTTATGGCAAAATCAATAACGCGAATTCAATCTCATGAACTTCCCTAATTTGAAGTCAAATAGAGTTGTCTTCACAATGACTTGTTTTATGATTACTGTTCATCATCCCTTGTCTAACATCGCCTGCAAGTACACACAATGAAAACACAAGTCAACATATGGCTAGGCCCGAGCTAGGCCTAAATTGTAATCACCATACACTTTCAACCTGTACATTTTGTTTACATTCGATTGTATCTTTTTACTGGTAAAAAAAAGCTTTATAAAGACGAAAGGAGCATTTCAACAAACTATTTATGACTTTGGGTGGCCACCGACCTGTCTAGAAAAGTTCCGCGAAATGGGGTTCCGCGTTTTTGATTTTCGCCTTATGGCAAAATCAATAACGCGAATTGATCTCATGGAACTTCCCTAATTGAAGTCAAATAGAGTTGTCCTCACAAAGACTTGTTTTATGATTACTGTTCATCATCCCTTGTCTAACATCGCCTGCAAGTGCACACAATGAAAACACAAGTCAGCATATGGCTAGGCCCGAGCTACAATCCTCGCCAAAAAGGCTGGGACACTTCGAACTTTTGTAAAATTCTCGCTCTAAAGACGCATACCCCCCCCCCGACTCAATGTTGGTGAAATCGATGTTGACAGTGGTCCCAACATTGAGTCGGGGGGGCTTTTTACGCAAATATGTTGTAATGGGACGGGGTTTTTAAGGTAAAACATACTTATAACATACTGTCCCCAATATTTTTGACGAGGATTGTCTGAGCAAGAGCAGAAATCTAAAATTGTGTTTTTCTCAAGAATGGAAAGACTCAAAAGGCTCAAGTGATGTTTATTGTAAATAGGAGGAATGACTTTATATTTTGGGGGCTTTGGGGGTCAGGGGCAAAATTTTGCAAAATGTGAAAATTCATTGAAAAGTGAAGGAATCCTTTGAAAAAGGCCGTAATTCACTTTCCAACATCGCAAAATCCTAAGAGGCAACAGTACACATTTTTCAGCTGCAGAAGCAATACATGCATCTTTAGAACCGTTCTGTAGACCACAATTCAAGCGATGCGTCTGCCGCTGCGGAGGAGAGAGCTTGACATCTAAGAAACTGACAGTTCTCCATCATTTTCTACCGCATAAAAGTGGAATAACTCAAGTCCAAATAATTTTCCCATACTTCTCGCTATCCGACAATACATTTCTGGGGGTATTTCATGTTATAAAATAATTTTCCCTTTTTGTCATTCCTTCTGAGTTCGTTTTCTGACAGTTCTCCACTCTCTGTAGTAAGTAAACAATACAGCTGGTGAAAACCTATCTTTAAAAACAGGTGGAGAACTGTGAGAAATATACTTTGCCATGCATTGGCAGTCGAAATCTGTTGAAAATCTTAAAGTAGACATGAAATAATACAGAATTACAAAGTTACAAGTGCAGTCTTTCAAGCAACGAGGAGATATTTACATTTGAAGATGGAGAACTGTGGGGAGAACTGTGTGGAGAACTGTAGAACTTGGCATCCCGCTTGGTTGCTCCTTATTCAATTTCGCAGTCCATCAAATAACAATGCCAATTATGCTTACTTTAGCATTCTTCCGTCCTCTGTTGTGAAGATCAACAACACTTGAAAGCAAGTTCATCATGCCTGCATAATTCGTTTCATTTTCTGAATTTCGTAATAATTCACTGCTAAACAGTGGAGTCAGTTTATGAGCTTTGATGAAAAGTTTTCAGTTTATAGTTAGATTCGTCTCGAGACAACATAATGCAGACTGTTTTATGTAAATTTACAACCCTCCCGTACTCTTTATAACAGAATTTCTGACCTTCTGTTTTGCTGTGATTACTCAAAATTCAGACAATCCTCGCCAAAAAGGCTGGGACACTTCGAACTTTTGTAAAATTCTCGCTCTAAAGACGATACCCCCTCCCCGACTCAATGTTGGTGAAATCGATGTTGACAGTGGTCCCAACATTGAGTCGGGGGGGGGGTCTTGTTACCCAAATATGTTGTAATGGGACGGGGTTTTTAAGGTAAAACATACTTATAACATACTGTCCCCAATATTTTTGACGAGGATTGTAGGCCTAAATATTAATCACCATACACTTTGAACTTGTACATTTTGTTCACATTCGATTGCATCTTTTTACTTAAATTTGGTAAAACAAGCTTTATCAAGACGAAATGAGCATTTAAACAAACTATCTATGACTTTGGGCGGCCACCGACCTGTCTAGAGAAGTTCCGCGAAATGAGGTTCCGCGTTTTTGATTTTCGCCTTATGGCAAAATCAATAACGCGGAATTCAATCTCGCGGAACTTCCCTAATTTGAAGTCAAATAGAGTTGTCTTCACAATGGCTTGTTTTATGATTACTGTTCATCATCCCTTGTCTGACATCGCCTGCAAGTACACACAATGAAAACACAAGTCAGCATGTGGCTAGGCCCGAGCTAGGCCTAAATTGTAATCACCATACACTTTTAACCTGTACATTTTGTTCACATTCGATTGTATCTTTTTACTTAAATTTGATAAAAAAAGCTTCATCAAGACGAAAGGAGCATTTCAACAAACTATTTATGACTTTGGGTGGCCACCGACCTGTCTAGAGAAGTTCCGCGAAATGGGGTTCCGCGTTTTTGATTTTCGCCTTATGGCAAAATCAATAACGCGAATTCGATCTCATGAACTTCTAATTGAAGTCAAATAGAGTTGTCCTCACAAAGACTTGTTTTATGATTACTGTTCATCATCCCTTGTCTAACATCGCCTGCAAGTACACACAATGAAAACACAAGTCAGCATGTGGCTAGGCCCGAGCTAGGCCTAAATTGTAATCACCATACACTTTTAACCTGTACATTTTGTTCACATTCGATTGTATCTTTTTACTTAAATTAGGTAAAAAAAGCTTCATCAAGACGAAAGGAGCATTTCAACAAACTATTTATGACTTTGGGTGGCCACCGACCTGTCTAGAGAAGTTCCGCGAAATGGGGTTCCGCGTTTTTGATTTTCGCCTTATGGCAAAATCAATAACGCGGAATTCGATCTCGCGGAACTTCCCTAATTTGAAGTCAAATAGAGTTGTCCTCACAAAGACTTGTTTTATGATTACTGTTCATCATCCCTTGTCTAACATCGCCTGCAAGTGCATACAATGAAAACACAAGTCAGCATATGGCTAGGCCCGAGCTAGGCCTAAATTTTAATCACCATACACTTTGAACTTGTACATTTTGTTCACATTCGATTGCATCTTTTTACTTAAATTTGGTAAAACAAGCTTTATCAAGACGAAATGAGCATTTAAACAAACTTTCTGTGACTTTGGGCGGCCACCGACCTGTCTAGAGAAGTTCCGCGAAATGAGGTTCCGCGTTTTTGATTTTCGCCTTATGGCAAAATCAATAACGCGAATTCGATCTCGAGGAACTTCCCTAATTTGAAGTCAAATAGAGTTGTCTTCACAATGACTTGTTTTATGATTACTGTTCATAATCCCTTGTCTAACATCGCCTGCAAGTGCACACAATGAAAACACAAGTCAGCATATGGCTAGGCCCGAGCTAGGCCTAAATTTTAATCACCATACACTTTGAACTTGTACATTTTGTTCACATTCGATTGCATCTTTTTACTTAAATTTGGTAAAACAAGCTTTATCAAGACGAAATGAGCATTTAAACAAACTTTCTATGACTTTGGGCGGCCACCGACCTGTCTAGAGAAGTTCCGCGAAATGAGGTTCCGCGTTTTTGATTTTCGCCTTATGGCAAAATCAATAACGCGGAATTCAATCTCGCGGAACTTCCCTAATTTGAAGTCAAATAGAGTTGTCTTCACAATGACTTGTTTTATGATTACTGTTCATCATCCCTTGTCTAACATCGCATGCAAGTACACACAATGAAAACACAAGTCAACATATGGCTAGGCCCGAGCTAGGCCTAAATTGTAATCACCATACACTTTCAACCTGTACATTTTGTTTACATTCGATTGTATCTTTTTACTTAAATTTGGTAAAAAAAGCTTTATAAAGACGAAAGAAGCATTTCAACAAACTATCTATGACTTTGGGCGGCCACCGACCTGTCTAGAGAAGTTCCGCGAAATGAGGTTCCGCGGTTTTGATTTTCGCCTTATGGCAAAATCAATAACGCGGAATTCAATCTCGAGGAACTTCCCTAATTTGAAGTCAAATAGAGTTGTCTTCACAATGACTTGTGTTATGATTACTGTTCATCATCCGTTGTCTAACATCGCCTGCAAGTAGGCCAGGTCCAAAACGCGGAACCCGCGGAATCCGCGGAACCTGCGGAATTTATTTTCCGCGAAATCAAGTTCCGCGTTTTGTCCCCACGGTATAGGGCGAAAAACCAAAACGCAGAACTCATGAACTACTACTGAAATTGTTTTAAATCGGGTATTTAACTACGAAAACATTTTACTAGGACTCTTTACAGTTTTATTCAACTTTATTTTTCTTTCTTACCATTCTCTTACTCAAAATGCAATTATCATTGACATTACAAAAATGGGCCTAAGTCATGACTAGGCATTGATACTAACAGCGCCTTCAAATATGATTTTGGCTTTCAAAATTGAAAATTATGTGATTATTTTAATTGCGAAGAAATGCAATGGCAGTTTTCTCACTCGTAAATGCTGTACAAAGTGGTTTTTGGTTGAAATTGCGAGTTCATGAAATCGAGTTCAGCGCTTTGTCCCCACGGTATAGGCGAAAAACCAAAGCAGCGGAACTCATGGAACTAGATACTACTGAAATTGTTTTAAATCGGGTATTTAACTACGAAAAACATTTTACTGGGACTCTTTACTGTTTTATTCAACTTTATTTTTTCTTTCTTACCATTCTCTTACTCAAAATGCAATTATCATTGACATTAGAAAAATGGGCCTAAGTCATGACTAGGCCGTGATACTAACAGCGCCTTCAAATATGATTTCGGCTTTCAAAAGTGAAATGAAAGTTGAAGGTAAATCACTCCCTTGGCCCTGGCCCCTTTCTTGATTCGAGCTTTGTGATATCTTACATTTCCTTTGTCTTGGTCTGGTAGCAAGGGCTCTTGTCTCGATTCTAATGGCGGGTCTTTTAAATTTCCTTTCATGTGTGCTTCTTTTGTGCAGAGGTGTTTATCTTGCAAGAGCACCAGGTAGGCTATTTTGCTGTTGTTGTTTTGAAGAATTCGTCGAGTAGCTCCCAATTGGGGGGCAATTGATTTTGTAGCTTACCTGACTATCTGTTTTTTACTGCAAGGTGCAAGCAGTTCATTTCTATTTGAACACATTTGTATAAACATGGGAGAAATTTGCTGTTCAATCAATTTAAACTCTGAACGCAGTTAAGCGTTAAACTTTATCTCGTAAAAGGCAATCTGTTACGATGCTCGACGCTATGAAAACAACTTAATTCTGGTTGTAACCCAGATTTCACAGAAGCGTGATAACCCCGCAGAGTCCAATCTCAAAAGTGTTTCTAGCTCCAGAGTTTCAATACTGTAAAGAATAATCACATAATTTTCACTTTTGAAAGCCGAAATCATATTTGAAGGCGCTGTTAGTATCACGGCCTAGTCATGACTTAGGCCCATTTTTCTAATGTCAATGATAATTGCATTTTGAGTAAGAGAATGGTAAGAAAGAAAAAATAAAGTGGAATAAAACAGTAAAGAGTCCCAGTAAAATGTTTTTCGTAGTTAAATACCCGATTTAAAACAATTTCAGTAGTAGTTCATGAGTTTCGTTTTGGCTTTTCGCCCTATACCGTGGGGACAAAACGCGGAACTCGATTTCATGAACTCGCAATTTCAACCAAAAACCACTTTGTACAGCATTTACGAGTGAGAAAACTGCCATTGCATTTCTTCGCAATTAAAATAATCACATAATTTTCACTTTTGAAAGCCAAAATCATATTTGAAGGCGCTGTTAGTATCACGGCCTAGTCATGACTTAGGCCCATTTTCTAATGTCAATGATAATTGCATTTTGAGTAAGAGAATGGTAAGAAAGAAAAATAAAGTTGAATAAAACTGTAAAGAGTCCTAGTAAAATGTTTTTCGTAGTTAAATACCCGATTTAAAACAATTTTACACTTTCAACCTGTACATTTTGTTTACATTCGATTGTATTTTTTTACTTAAATTTGGCAAAGGAAAAAGCTTTATCAAAAGACGAAACGAGCATTTAAACAAACTATTTATGACTTTGGGTGGCCACCGACCTGTCTAGAAAAGTTCCATGAAATGGGGTTCCGCGTTTTTGATTTTCGCCTTATGGCAAAATCAATAACGCGGAATTCGATCTTGCGGAACTTTTCTAATTTGAAGTCAAATAGAGTTGTCTTCACAATGACTTGTTTTATGATTACTGTTCATCATGCTCCTTGTCTAACATCGCCTGCAAGTACACACAATGAAAACACAAGTCGGCATATGGCTAGGCCTAGGCCTAAATTGTAATCACCATACAAGGGCAACCTGTACATTTTGTTTACATTCGATTGTATTTTTTACTTAAATTTGGGAAAAAAGCTTTATCAAGACGAAAGGAGCATTTCAACAAACTATTTATGACTTTGGGTGGCCACCGACCTGTCTAGAAAAGTTCCGCGAAATGGATGGGGTTCCGCGTTTTTGATTTTCGCCTTATGGCAAAATCAATAACGCGGAATTCAATCTCGCGGAACTTACCTAATTTGAAGTCAAATAGAGTTGTCTTCACGAAGACTTGTTTTATGATTACTGTTCATCATGCTCCTTGTCTAACATCGCCTGCAAGTACACACAATGAAAACACAAGTCAGCATATGGCTAGGCCGAGCTAGGCCTAAATTGTAATCACCATACAAGGGCAACCTGTACATTTTGTTCACATTCGATTGTATTTTTTACTTAAATTTGGGAAAAAAGCTTTATCAAGACGAAACGAGCATTTAAACAAACTATTTATGACTTTGGGTGGCCACCGACCTATCTAGAAAAGTTCCGCGAAATGAGGTTCCGCGTTTTGATTTTCGCCTTATGGCAAAATCAATAACGCGGAATTCGATCTTGCGGAACTTTTCTAATTTGAAGTCAAATAGAGTTGTCTTCACAAAGACTTGTTTTATGATTACTGTTCATCATCCTTGTCTAACATCGCCTGCAAGAACACACAATGAAAACACAAGTCAGCATATGGCTAGGCCGAGCTAGGCCTAAATTGTAATCACCATACACTTTGAACTTGTACATTTTGTTCACATTCGATTGTATCTTTTACTTAAATTTGGGAAAAAAGCTTTATCAAGACGAAAGGAGCATTTAAACAAACTATCTATGACTTTGGGCAATGACCGACCTGTCTAGAGAAGTTCCTCGATATGAGGTTCCGCGTTTTTGATTTTCGCCTTATGGCAAAATCAATAGCGCGGAATTCAATCTCGCGGAACTTTCTATTGATCTGATCTGAAATTTGAAATCATTTATTAATATTATTATTGTAATCTGTCTTCAATACACCCCATGTGGTGTGGTCCCATAAGCAAAGACATTATCGTATGCAATTTGCAGAAGTCATGATAATTAGATTTCGGCAAACTCTATTTTCTTTTCGTTAAAATTCTCTTGCGAAAACTATTGATGTCAAATTGATGTCAAATATGACATCTATCTGAAATCTATTGACATCTATGTGAGAGTTTCCTTATTGCTTAAAATATGGGCATTTGTTGCAGTTACCCATCTTCTTAATCTCAAGTTCTGATGTGTTTTCATTAGTATTAATGTTTACTTGATTTTAGGCTGGTGTATTCTCATGGTATTGACCAATTAATTTTGTCTTACGAGGAAAAATGAACATGAACACTAATTTCCATGACGGAAACAAAAGTTTCTGACATTCTATTTTTGTAATTACGTTGATTAGTTTAGTTTTTTCTTGAACGTTTTTGTAAATATTTTTGATCAACATTAATTCAAAACAGTAATTAATTTCCACAATGACAACTCTATTAGTCTACTTCGACTTGAAAGTTCATGAATGAATTCCGCGGTATTGATTTTGCCATAAGGCGAAAATCAAAACGCGGAACCTCATTTCGCGGAACTTTTCTAGACAGGTCGTTCATCTCTAAAAGTCATAGATAGTTTCCTTAAATGCTCCTTTCGTCTTGATAAAGCTCTTTTCCTTTGCAAAATTAAGTAATAAATACAATATGAAAAATGTCCTTGTCAAATAATGGCAATTTGGGCCTAGGCATATGTCGATATGCTGACTTGTGCTTTCATTGTGTGTACTTGCAGGCGATGTTAGACAAGGGATGATGAACAGTAATCATAAAACAAGTCTTGGTGAAGACAACTCAATTTGACTTCAAATTAGGGAAGTTCCGCGAGATTGAATTCCGCGTTATTGATTTTGCCATAAGGCGAAAATCAAAAACGCGGAACCTCATTTCGCGGAACTTCTCTAGACAGGTCGGTGGCCGCCCAAAGTCATAAATAGTTTGTTTAAATGCTCCTTTCGTCTTGATAAAGCTTTTTTACCAAATTTAAGTAAAATATACAATCGAATGTGAACAAAATGTACAGGTTCAAAGTGTATGGTGATTACAATTTAGGCCTAGCTCGGGCCTAGCCATATGCTGACTTGTGTTTTCATTGTGTGTACTTGCAGGCGATGTTAGACAAGGGATGATGAACAGTAATCATAAAACAAGTCTTTGTGAAGACAACTCTATTTGACTTCAAATTAGGGAAGTTCCATGAGATCGAATTCCGCGTTATTGATTTTGCCATAAGGCGAAAATCAAAACGCGGAACCTCATTTCATGAACTCCTCTAGACAGGTCGGTGGCCGCCCAAAGTCATAGATAGTTTGTTTAAATGCTCCTTTCGTCTTGATAAAGCTTTTTTCACCAAATTTAAGTAAAAAGATACAATCGAATGTGAACAAAATGTACAGGTTCAAAGTGTATGGTGATTACAATTTAGGCCTAGCTCGGGCCTAGCCATATGCTGACTTGTGTTTTCATTGTGTGTACTTGCAGGCGATGTTAGACAAGGGATGATGAACAGTAATCATAAAACAAGTCTTTGTGAAGACAACTCTATTTGACTTCAAATTAGGGAAGTTCCGCGAGATCGAATTCCGCGTTATTGATTTTGCCATAAGGCGAAAATCAAAAACGCGGAACCTCATTTCGCGGAACTTTTCTAGACAGGTCGGTGGCCGCCCAAAGTCATAGATAGTTTGTTTAAATGCTCCTTTCGTCTTGATAAAGCTTTTTTTACCAAATTTAAGTAAAAAGATACAATCGAATGAGAACAAAATGTACAGGTTCAAAGTGTATGGTGATTACAATTTAGGCCTAGCTCGGGCCTAGCCATATGCTGACTTGTGTTTTCATTGTGTGTACTTGCAGGCGATGTTAGACAAGGATGATGAACAGTAATCATAAAACAAGTCTTCGTGAAGACAACTCTATTTGACTTCAAATTAGGGAAGTTCTGCGAGATCGAAATCCGCGTTATTGATTTTGCCATAAGGCGAAAATCAAAAACGCGGAACCTCATTTCGCGGAACTTTTCTAGACAGGTCGGTGGCCACCCAAAGTCATAAATAGTTTGTTGAAATGCTCCTTTCGTCTTGATAAAGCTTTTTTTACCAAATTTAAGTAAAAAGATACAATCGAATGTGAACAAAATGTACAGGTTCAAAGTGTATGGTGATTACAATTTAGGCCTAGCTCGGGCCTAGCCATATGCTGACTTGTGTTTTCATTGTGTGTACTTGCAGGCGATGTTAGACAAGGGATGATGAACAGTAATCATAAAACAAGTCTTCGTGAAGACAACTCTATTTGACTTCAAATTAGGGAAGTTCTGCGAGATCGAAATCCGCGTTATTGATTTTGCCATAAGGCGAAAATCAAAAACGCGGAACCTCTTTTCATGGAACTTTTCCAGACAGGTTTTACTAAGGAGAAAAGTCGTGTTTATTTAAAGAAAACCAAAATGCAACAAAACGAAAGAAATTTGTTTTAAAATGCATTAAATTATTAATAAGAAACGCACAAGAAATTATTCCGCGTATTTTATTTTAGCACAGAGGCAAAATCAATAACGCGGAACGATATTCATGAACAAATCTGTTCCGCGGTTCTGCGGAATTTTGGCGTTCCGCGTTATTGACCTGGCCCTGTCTAGTCTAGAAATGAGTTAAGTTTTGAATTTTTAGTAGGAACTGTACCAGCACACGGGGGACTCAAAATGCCCCTTGATGTTACTGCTGCTGATGCTACAATTGAGATGAATTACTTGTCATTGTAAATAGCATAAATTTTTGTTCACCAAGGGCTACCTTAACAGTAACAGAGCAAACAAAAGAACATGTCTAAGCCCAAGATCTTCAACTAGATCAGTGAGACACATGATGTTAACAAAAATTGATGTGAAGGATTTGACATTTAATGTGAAGGAAATAGCTTGTATTTTATACCATAGCATAATTATCTACAGTGCTAAAAGGAAGTCAAGAAACTTTAGATACCATGGTCAGTGTTATGAGGAAATAGTTCTTTTCTTCCTGGAGATGTTCTACCTTGACTATCAGCAGAACCTATTGCTACATTGGTCAGGTCTTGATAATGGTCCTCAAGCTCCCCTTCTCTAACCTTTTTAATGCAATAGTCTAATCCCTGCAAAAAGAACACAGCTTTAACAAAAGCTTGCTAAGAAATATTTATAATCCCCAAACAAAAAACTGCATACAACTGCATCTTTTCAAAATATGGAGCCTGTATATTGATTAGTGGAAAAAAAATAACATCACATGTGAAAAACCACTAGAATCATCACATGGGTGTGAGCCACCTCATCAATTGCAAAGTGATGTTGAATTAAGAGAATTACCCTAGAAATTGGCTACTTCCCAACTATTAACTTGGTCTCTGTCCTGATTTCTCAATATGGGGTGTATTTGGATTTCTACTGGCTCTGCACATATTCATCATAAAAAAATTTAAACAAACTATTCCATATTGGTCTAACCATTTTAAAAGCACTTCGCTTTGGGGTCATTTTGTTGTACTGGGCTTTTGTAGTTGGTGATATCATCTCCTGTAAGCAAATCAAAATTTAACATTAGATTCCAGAATTGCTTTTTATATTAGCTGAAAAAGACATGGAAATATTTACAACTAATGGATTGCAAAAAACTGTAAACCCCCATATCTTTCTTTATGGCAGCTTCAAGTTTACCAAGGCCGAATTTCTCTTGCTCTCTGACATGCATAACACTGGCCGCTTTGTCATTATTGACACCAATTATTGTCGCCATATCACCTAAACATGGAACCTTACATAAGATCATTTTGACAACATTAAACCAACACTGGCTGGTGTACGATGAGCTTATTTGATAATTAAAAATAAATTCATAGTTAAATTCATATGTTATGGCAACTATCTGTAATGGCCCATGCAAGTACATCTCTTATCATCCTCGACTAAACTTTGGATTAAAGAAATATGACATCATAGTTGCAGAAGGTTACACATACCTTCTTTTATCCAGTCTTGCAATTCTTTGCATAGCATGCGAACTGAAATCTTGTGAGCTAGTGATAAATTTTCCAACTTTAATTCTACTAAATGAATGTGCTGATAATGCATATAGAGTAAGGGAGAAATACTCAAGATCAATTATTGGATATCTGATATTTGAATATCTTTGACTATAACTGAAACTTGATACTTCAGTTTTGCTTCCTTTCATGAATTCCCGTGTCAAAGACATTTCAAGGAACTGTATCTAGGGTCTCTTATGCATATGATTTATGCATACCAACCTCTTTTTTGAAGTGTTTCCTTTCCCCGTTTGGATCGGTCATCCAAAGTACACTACTCTGTTATTGCAAATGGCACTAGTATTCCCATAGCCTTGTCTGCTACATCATGCAATTCGTTTTCTAGCAACTATGGAGTGGGAAAAGTTGTAGTTATGTATGTTTCCTTCCAACAAGGTCAGGAACAATGTTATGCTCTTCACGATTATAGTAATTTATGTTGCTTTATCACTGTTGAAGTAACTTTCTGTATTGCCAGGGTGTTAAACATGGGTCTGAATGCATCTTTTTGGACATAGAGCAGTGTTTAACCCACTTATGTAGTTTCACTGTCATTTGCCGGATGCAAAGATCAGCCAGATTTTGAGGATATCAGGCTAATGCAGTTACAGATAAGTTGGTAAAGTTTGCTATGCAGAATAATATCTACAGTTCCACATACATCTCTTTGAACATCATTGAATTCGTGAACAGATGCCCTTACAGCCAATGCCTTTGCAGCTGGTCCACCAGATTTTAAATGAACAGTCACTTGCCAGTTCAACCAACTAAGAACCTATCAATGTAATAGAAAAGATTTCTCAAGATTCAGATATTATAATTATTGCCAAAGGTACCTTGAATCATTTAAAAGAATTTCCATTTTGGTTTGCCAGTATAGGTAAGATATTATTGGAAAAAACATACATTTGATTCTTTGGTGTTCAGCTTTGCAATTATGTTTGCTTCCATTTTTTCCATTACAGCCTTATCATCAAATGGCTCACTTGGTTGAATTTGAATGCAGTACTGTATGTCAACAGCCAGACTTGCATATTGATTCGGGGATCTAAACTACCTGAATGAAAGTTATAAAATTTCTCATAAAACTCATGTACTTAATAAAATGCAGAGTACATCGAATATTAGCAAATCAAAAGTACCTTTTAACTCTATGAAAGTACTATTTGAACATAAAGCAAGGCAATGCTTCTACTGTTGTTAGAATTGGCATCCAAAAACATGAATACTCACTAAAAGAGATGGGCATTTGTTCACTTTTCCAATCCTAAATATATTTTGACAAGTTTTACTGTGATTGCAAGAAATCTTTGAAGAAGCAAATTTTTTCACTCTTGTACCAGCTCCACCATAATTATGCTGTAAAATGGGAATAGTTTTTGCCGAGAGCGAGGAAAGTAATTGGAATTCACCATATCAGGACAGATTCTATTAACATTTTGATAGATAAGTGCCATGGACGTGAATTTTTGTTCAGTTAGACACACTAAGACTGATTACCTGAGCAAGTTATTGCAATTACATTACAGTAAACTAAATTATTAAATCTCAGTGTGTACCCTCTTCAGACAGAATTGGATTGGTTTTGTTGGATCAAATTAATCTGGCACAGTGTTAATGCAGTGTTACCTTATGATTTTTTAGTTTTTTGAATCGCTATGAGATTGTCAGATATTAGGTTTTTTCTATGTAACCTGACAAAACAAGGAATCTTGGGATCTGAGAATGCAGATCATATTTTGATTCATGGTGTTTGAAATGTTTATCCGAAATGATCATTTTTCCCACTGAAATAGAGGGATGTTAATTTTAATCTATTTATTGCAAATTTGATTTTTAATTTGATAGTTAAAACAATCAAAACATATTTATAGTACATATTTATAATTTGTTTAGAGTAATTTTATTATTTATAGAAGAATTTCAGCATTTTATTTTTGTTAATTTCATACCTATCCTTCTTTTGTGTATGCCATGGCATGGCTTTATGATGAGTGCCCGCTTTCTATGATAATCATATTTCAAGAAAAACAAGACTTCAGCAGCAGATTACGTGCAGCATGGAAGACATTGCAAATGTTTACGAGGCTTTTTGCGGCTACTTGCAAGCCAAAAAGAGTTTTGCTTTGCTTGAAACGGAGGCTGGTTTGAAATGGGAATGAAGAGGGCAACCTGGGTTTTACCCGTAAATATTGCGATAGGAATTCAAGGATAACCCAGGTTTTAAAACATGCTAATGAAGGAAATACAACTTCATTACCTAAGTTTATCAAGGAAAAACCTAGGTTTTGCATTGATAAGGTCATATAGACCAAAAGGAAGACCCAGGTTAAACCTAGGTATTGATTGCTTTCATTTAAAAAATTCCCATATACGGAAACCTCCAGCAGACCTAGGTTTTCCTTGAACTGTTTTTGATTTTATATACAGCTACGTTGTACCAAATTAAAATTTAAAAAAAGCTAGGTCTTCTCAAGGATTGGCTCGACGAAAACCTATGTTCATTTCTAGGTTTTCCTTGAGTGATTCACTTAGGTTGACCAAGGAAAAACCTAGGTTGTCCTTGAGCTAATTTTGCCCAGGAGCATTCCTTCTTATTTGCATGCAGAGGAGACGGGGTGCAGGAGGCAATTTTATCAAATGAAAACGTTAATTTTTAACACAATTCTTGACAAAATAGTTATTTCCATAACTAAAATGGCTTCCTACAATATAGGAAAAAGAAGAAAAGACCACTTAGCTTACTGCTTGCTTACGGTGCTCGTTGAGTCGGTCTCGTAGTCGTCCCACTGTCTGTCCGATGTACTGGCAGTTATTGTCCCTGTTCTGTAGGCACCGCAGGCATTGAATTACGTAAATTACGCTAGAAGAGTTGCAGTCCAGTCGCTGTTTGATGTTAAATGTTTTATCTGTGTTAGTGAATGTAACAGTTGTTGCCCCGTCCAGTATGTGTGTACATGTGTTGCAGTTGCGTTTAGATGAGCATTTGTGTACGCCCTGGGAATTGTTGATCACGTCATTTTTTATTTTAGCACGTACCAGGTGATCCCTAAGGCTTTTCGTCCTTCTGTAGCTGAGTACCGGTGGTTGGGGAAAGCTTCCTTGCAGTCGTCAGAGTTCTGTAGTATGCTGTAGTGTTTAGTTAGTATTTGACCCAATTGAGGTAACCCTGGGTGGTAGGTTACCACAAAAGGAGTCGTGTTGTTCTGTCGCTTGTTCTTTGTCCTTAAGCTGTCTTGTCTTGTTATAAGAGAAGTTTTCCGTATTTCGTTACGTATATGTTTATGTCTGTAGCCTCTGTTCGTAGGGTATGTTAGCAGTTCAGTCGTTCGTTTAGTAAAGGTCGTGTCATCTGAACAGTCCGCCAAGGGCAGTGCAAACCATGCACCTTCTTTTGTATCATAGGAGCATGCTTTTCTACAGATTTGGTGACTATAGATTGAAAATTATCATATTGCTGTGTCTAAGTTGGGTGCATTGTAGACCTCTTCCCAAGCAGCATTCTTTCAGGTCTCTATCAAATTGTGCACTATTGTAGGACTTATAATTTCTGCAGCTTATTACACGAGGTTTTAATCGTAGGCTATTCAATTTTCGCACAGTTCCTATCAAACAGTGATCGCTGAGCCCAGATTCAAAGGCAATAGTTCTTGTTATATTATATGCAAGTTAGACAAAACAAGATCAATTTGGCTTGCAGTCTCCTGGGTGATTCTCGTAGGAGAAGTCACCATTTGGGAGAAACCAGAACGTGAAATTATTGATTTTAAGGCGTTGTTGTTTCGTTCTTTTAAATAATCACAGTTAAGGTCTCCCAACAATAAAGCTTCTATTTCCTCCTAACAGACTTTTTCCAACATTGTTTCAAACTTTACATTGAAGTCCACTGGGAGATAGTCTGACGTATCTGGAGGCCAGTATGCATGCCCCACAAGCAGGGACTTTGACTTCTTGAATAGAACTTCCATCCAGATACATTCCAGGCCATCTGCTTCAAGATCAAATCTCCTGTGGGATGTTAACGTTTTTGTGATGTAAACAACGATGCCTCCTCCTTTTCCATTAGGCCGATCTTTTCTTTCCATGTCAAAACCTTCGATTTCGATTTCACCATCAAAAATATGCGGATTTAAATGTGTTTCACTGATGCCGATGATATGGGCTCTTTACAGCCTTGGCGACTCAAGAACTCCTCTAGGCTTGCTTTGTGAGCAGGAAGATCACAAATGTTTTGGTGGAGAACCTTTAGGCCCTTGCTGTTTGTCAAACCTTGTAAATCATGGATACTGACGGGACTCTGATATGGTCCTGGGTTCATAGAAATGTCACCGCTCAAATGAATGATCATGATTAACAGGCATGTATTGATGTAACAGCTATGCCCAGCCATTTTTGTTTGCCTTCGAATTGCTGCCCTATTTTCGGACGAAAATAGGCCCTGTGAGAGAATTTCCCACACAGTCATCTTTCCTAGAAATTTCGTCTCAAACAAGCATTGTTCAGAGGTAAATCGGCCATCAAATCCTGTACTATAGTTACTCTCATGATTCTCCTAAAAATTTGGCCAGCTCAGCTTCATAAAACACGAGCTACTTGAAGATATTATAACGCAGATGTACGCAGCGACTAAAACACCTCCGAACGCCATCTTGACTTGCCAAGTTAAGATAATATCTTTATATCTTTATAATATCTTTTATATCTTTATATAAAAGTCTCCTGAACGATTCACTAGCTTTGTTTTTAGTGAATAAGAAATTTAATTCAATGATGGAGACTTTTAATCTGTAGAAAAACCTTGAATACCAACTAATCCCTTAATTTTCTTTCCAGTGTTGCGATACATCATTGAACAACGCGGCATTCAAAGGAGACCTGGAGTATTTAACAGAGTATTTAAAAAAATCTGCTTCAAGTGATTTCTTGGACTGGATGAACCAAGTGAGTGATTTTCTATTCAATTAATGCAGAAAAGAAATATATTGAAAAAAGCCAAAATTTTGTCTTTGGCAATGTAGCTTGGTTGTCTCCCATTGAACTTGGTGTAAATTGCTCTTGAAAGTTCGGTTTGGGTTAATTTACGACAGAATGACGTTTGACCTGTTAAAGCCTGGTACCCACTTGAAGCTTATCACAATTACCCCATAATAATTAGCTGTAATCGTGATAATCCATAATGTCAACATGGACTAAATTTTTTATTTCTTGTGATTTTGAAATGGAGAACAAAAACCTACTATTTCTCGAAAAACTCTCTGAAGCAGTAAGAAAATTCCCCTGTGTTTATGATAAAAAGAAATAAAAAAGAAATGCTTGGAACAGTATTTCCGAAGAATTGAATATTGAAAATGTCAAGAAATGTTGTATTGTTGTATTTTGTATTTCACTTTACACTGTCTTTCTCTCGTACATTATACCTTAATTGATATCAAGACAGATGCTTAACCTGTCTAAATTGTCTGCTTTTAATCATACAGGTGATAAAGCGAAGCAAATTTTAAGGATAAGATTCAGTAAAATGAGAAACGATCTGAAAAAGGCATAAAGGTCTGGAACATTGGCAAGCAGGGTAGAGAAGGTAAAAGAGAGCATGAGGAAGTATTCATCCGCTGTGGTTGACCAGGGTGGAATCCATGTAAACCTTACGCCGGATACAAGGCTACTCAATTATGAAGCTACGCCGAGGCTTTTCTATGTTCATGCGCACGCGCTGTGGCATTGACAACTCGCAATGAAACATTTGTGAAAGCATAATATACCGATTTTATCACACTGTATTAAACTTAATTGAATGTTTTATCACACTGTAAACTACATTAAATTTCCCTAGGACAATCGAAAGCTAAAGCACCATGTTAACTATACTTCCTTCTTTATTGGAAACAACAACTAGATACTAAATGTAGCTACGACTACTTCTAATTACTTAATGCAGGAAACTGGGCATGCGATGCACCGGCCCTTTGTTGCCTGCGGGACTAAATCTTGTACGGTCAGTGATTGAAAAGGAAATTGCCAAATTTCTGGGCCAATGCACCTGTCCAGCAGAAAGACTGCCAGAGAACTGAAATACAAAACAAATCATGAAATCAATAAATAAAAAGAAGGGGACAGGGAGGGAGGGAGAAGATCGCAAAAACCTAACTTGCTTGTACCCTGCGCTAACAAGAATGAATGTGAACAGACAAAACACATGATAGGTAGTTACCAAAATACCTAGGCGACACCTCAATAGTAATATCACCCAAAGAAAGCCCGATTGTCAGTCCATCCGTCGACAGCCAATATCCAATATCCAATATGACCTAACTTATGACCCAATGCATAAACAGAACGTGCTCACAAACACGGCAATTCGATGCATGTACTGTATGATAGAACAAATGGAATGGACCATAGAGCATGGAACCAACTGGACCCTAGAAACCCGATGACGGCCAGCAAACGTCCTAGGCAATTTCAACTGTGCTTGAATTCTAATTTAACCAATATTTAAATTTTTATCTAATGTGCAAAAAGTTAAAAAGAACAGACAAGAAGTGTATTTAGCTTGTAGTTTCATTTTGACGTTGCTAGAAAGGGACAGTATCCAACAGTTTAGTCTATGCGACCGATAACCTTAGAAACATTATAGTTTTTGGCTCTGCTAGGAAAAAATGTGCTTTTTCAGTGTGGCCTGATTTTCTCATCTCCTTTCTGATACGTGCGCACACTTTCTGCAATAACATCACCACAATCTTTCAATGTTGGAAGACACCAGCTCAATTTTGTTCTTTGTGCTAGAGTATCATTCGATTGTCCTCCCGTTTGCTGTTGTGCTCTCATTGTACTATAGTAACTTTCAGCTACAGCCTCAGGTCTACTTTTAGCTAAAATTATGTCTAGTAAGATGCATGTTGGTGGTTTTGCAATTGAATAAATTTCTTCGTTGTTATAGAATGAGCTGTAAAAACTTTGATCATGTTAGCGCACAATTTCCACAGCGCCATCACTAAATCTCATTATGAAGGCTGCATCGAAAAGCGACACAGCTTCCGAGTCAGTGCTGATGAGCTCTACCAGCGTTGCATCTCTCTGCTTAAGTGGTTGATTCTATTGGTCAACGAACCATTCTGGACAAATTTGCTTCCAAATACCATGTGATGCTGCTTGCTTCAATGTTGTCATGTACCTGTGAGCCAGCCTTGGGTCAAAATCTATTCCCGATTCTTTGATATGCTTCATCTTTGATGCCACAGGCATGATCTTTCTACAACTTTCTATTCCGTATGAATCATACTCACCATCAGAGACCTCAAACTTGACCTCCTCTAGAATTTTTCTACTGCGGCAAAGAAATCATTAGTTGCAGATTCGACCCTCTCTGATACTGACACCATGAAATCTTTTGAAACATTTTTATGGTCTTGCTCTATTTCATCATTTTCTCTCAGGCTCCAAGTGTATAGCTTTTTTCCTTTGGAGCCTGTTGATGAAGATTCCGTAATGAGCCAGCCTGGGAGAAGTGTGACTCCATTAAAAACATTGCCTTGTGTTAATGTGCTTTCTATTTTCTCCAATCTTGGAAGTGAACCAGGTTCCTTTTTGCTGAGCTTTTGCATTTCTTTTTTCACTTTTAGCCACCAAAGCTTCAGTTTCCATACTGGTGCATCCAGTGACTGAACACGAAGCTGGAGATCCACAATTGGCTTCATGGTGTCATTAAAAGCTAACAGATCTGCGACAAAATCTGATCCACCAATGGCTGAATAATTAGGGCATAGAGAGCAGCGTGTTGCAAGGTATCAAATAAAAAATTTGCTGTTTACAATGCAAATTTAGCAAGAAGATAAAGATAACAGTGCACGTTCACTCAACTCGTTAGCTTATTTACAACAATCTGCTGCTTTCCATCAACCTAGCTCTTCTTTGGATCGCTGTGGCTCTATCCAGCCATCCTCTGCCTTCGACCTTCCAGCTCCTATATATGGTCCTGCATCACCCTAACCAGATACTTCTCTTAACCAATCCACTCTGAATGCTTTCTCTAATATCTCTCAAGAACATATATAACTATCAGACCTCAAACAATAATACCCAACAAAATTAGTAAAAAACAGATGAAAAATAGATTTCATTAATATAATGATAATACCTTATGTTATAACATGCTATAATTGTCTCTGAATATTATTTATTCTGCTTGGAATCACTCTTTTTCCCTAGTACTCCTCGCATGCTCTAACTGCCAAGAAACAGAGTCAATGTTCACATATCTTTGTATCTGCTGCCTAATTTTAGTTGCAGTTTTAGCCTATTGTGAGGCTCCAGCTCTAGAAATAATACTTTTAAAACATTCGCTGTCTGATGCCAATAACCTCCTCTATTCTTCATGCTGCAATTCCAAGTCAATGAAGCCTGTAGGGCAATACATTTTATTCTCTGTTTGGCGTAAATAAGTATGGAAGTAAATGGAAGCCAAGACAAAGCGAGTGACGCTCTGTTTTGTTGCATGAATGAGACTACAAAATAACCTCTAAGGAACAACCAAAATACCAACGGCATTTTTGATTACTCTACGGCCCTATCTACACGAGAGCCCAGAATCTGCCCTAATGCATTCCTGAGCGGATTAATCCAATTATCAAGTCGTGTGGGCAATTTTTACCATGTGGATGGCTACTTTCAGTGTTTTTCACAAGTGAAAATTCTGGGCGCACATGAAAAATGCCGCCGATGACAGCTAAGGAAAAGAGGAGACGGTCCAGAGGATCTCCAACGTGACCAAGCTGTCATCGACATGCTTTAACACAGCGATTTACAAACCACCTAAGGAGCACTTAAAATACGTTTACGTTTCATTTACGTTTACTTTACATGTCATTGATACACAAGCCATTTTTAGTACAAAATGTCTGACGAAGAATTAATTGTATTGTTCCTTATTATTGCGTATGTCTTGGAGCAGGACAGACAGAGCAGAATACGTAGAATGATTTATTTTGGATATAATGTATTGGCAACACGAAGTCTCCAAATGCAACTAGCAGCAATAAATTATTTTGTTAATTTATACCAGGACAGACGGGCTTGGGTTTATCATCAGCAAGAAAATGAATTTGAAACATATTACTCGGCTGATGTGAACACAAGTAAGGACTTGGATCCAAATTATTGGGTACAGAGTACAGAATGTAGTAAAAAATTACGGTCGACCACCGACCTTTTTTTTTAGATCATCA
Source organism: Chrysaora quinquecirrha (assembly GCA_014526335.1). Taxonomy (NCBI): domain Eukaryota; kingdom Metazoa; phylum Cnidaria; class Scyphozoa; order Semaeostomeae; family Pelagiidae; genus Chrysaora; species Chrysaora quinquecirrha. The sequence goes on along the minus strand of JACTAT010000091.1, from coordinate 333,920 downwards.
TACCATTGCTGACAGATAACATGTCATCTCATAAAATACTAGGTGAAATACGCTGTGGCATACTGAGGAAAAATGTCCTTATATATTGGGCAGATTCAAAGGAATTTGACATTCGGCAAATGTAACCTGCTGGGCTGGGCAGATTCTGGGCTCTGGTGTAGATAGGGCCTTCTCGCTCTTGAAACTCGGTAATTATAAACCTGCTGTACCTCACAGAGCTTTCCAGGATATGGGCGCATCAATGCCCAAAATCCACCCATATGGGCGGCAAATACCCGTACCCAAATTATACTAAGTACCCCCCACCCCCGGGGTGTATACTCCTTTTTTTAAGAATACCGAAATTTGGGCCAGCCTCAATATTCTTAAGAAAATTTCGTTTTGAGCCTGAATATATTCTTAAAGTATTCGTATTTTTTCAAACATGATATGGTTTCAGGGAACAAAGTTAAAAGAAAAATTATCTCATTACGTGGAAATGTTGGAGCGAAAGAAAAATTCAACTATAATTATAACAATGAGAATGCTGTTTAACAATCATGAAGTTTCATTTTAACATTGCAAAACAGCCAACTGCTGAAAAATGAGACACAAATAATGCGAGCGAGGCTGAGCATATTCTTACAAAATTGGATGATTCTGAGCCTGAATATTCTTATAAACAATATTCTTATAAAAAAAGAGTGTATCCGACATGTAAATCATAACAAGGAAGATTGTACTGTCCTATCAGTATTATAAGTGATCCTTTATGATGCAAACATTGGCAGAACCATCAAATGAACGAGATAAGAATTGATAAAGAAAGCACTGAATTAAACGTTTCTTGATTTTTTAATAACAAAACATAACAGTAACATTGACAAAACAAAATTAACATGAACGGTCTTCTTGATCGAAAGAAGGTCGGCCTATGTTCTCTGCCCTTATTCAAATCTAGTGAATTCTACATTCAATTTGATGACGAAGTCGTAGATGGACTGGCAGCAAATGTGGACATAGCTGATAGCTCGTCTGGAACTATAACCATGCTCGGTGAATATATGCGGTTATAGAACAAAATACACGCAAAAATTCCGGTATGCCTATTAGTTGTCTACGATTCGGCTAAACAAAAGTCGATTGATACAAGAATCGATGAATACGTCAAATTAAACATGTGAATGAATTGTATCTCAGAAAAGTCTCTACTTTATTAAAGGAAAGTTTAAAAAATTCAACCTGGCATCGAAGGGTACCAGGGCTAGTTGATAATAAGAGTTATATTGCAGTGTCAGATATTAATTTTAAACAATTTAGCTTCAAAATTGAAGCTCATATTTTGGCGCTAATTGTGTGCCATAGACATGAAAAGCAATATCTTATTGAGCAAAATGCGCGGCAAACAATGTTGCGAAACTGCAGCCCGGCAATTCAACACATGCAATGGGAGGAAAACATGGCATGTCATTTGTTGTTGTTTCTCTTCAAAACTTATCCTTCGCCCTTCACTTGAGCATTCATGAGGGCCGATGATTGCTAATAGCCGACAATTTTCATGTACCTGTAACCTTTGAACAGATTTTATGCCAATCTGCCAAGATTGGTTAGGTATGTTATGTTAACATGTTAATGTCTGTAGTTTTAATCTGTTTGCTTCTAGCTCATTTACTTCGTTCACAAGTAGGTCTAATTAACTGCATATTCTATCTAACAATGGACCTTGAACCTATCCCGGGGGGACTTCATTGTTCAAATGAACCCATGTCTACCAATAAATTCTGTTTCTCGTGGTACCCATGTAGAGAAAAAACAACGAAAGTTTTTACCCATTTGTACCAATATCTCAAATGTTTGAACCCAATTTAACGCCTGAGGCAACTCTAAATGCGTCCAAAAGTCATTTGCGCTGAAAATTAAAACGCACTTTTTAGCAGGCTTTTCAAAGCAATGCATGTCTAAAATGTTATATATGTTTTACTTCTCACATGTAGAGATTCTTTACGAAAAATCAACCCATATGTAGAGAAATTGGCGCTGAAAAAGTTACCCATTTGGGTGGCACGTCTAGTATAAAGAACAGTGGATGTAACCCACGACCTGACCACAGAACTGTGAAGGAAATTAGTTTTTCTTCATCCCTTTAAAATTAAGCTTAACTTTTATCAATTAAATAAGATGTTCTTTTGTTAGTATGTAAGAAACAACAACATTTCACAAACTAACAAAGCTAACATTAATACAACACTCTCCTTTATATAAGAATATTGCTTATAAGAATATTTAGGCTCAGAATCATCTGTATTTTTAAGAATATTGTAAGAATATTGCTAAGGCTCAGCTCGCTTGTTTGTGTCTCATTTTGGGCTCATTTTTCAGCAGGTGCCTGTTTTGCGATGTTAAAACAAAACTTAACAACATTCTTATTGTTATAATAGGTGAAATTTATCTTTCCTTTGACCATTTCTTAAGAATGACATGAAATGTCTTATAACTATGTTCCCCTGAACCCATATCAGAATTAAAAAAAGAAGAATAGTTTAAGAATATATTCCGGCTCAAACCGAACATTTCTTAAGAATATTGAGCCTGGACAAAATTAATAGTATTCTAATAAAAAAAAGTGAAGTATAGGAAGCAGAAATAATCTCTGTTACCTTTTGCTTATGAAACTTTAGCTCTACAACAGTAAAGATAATGACAGAAAAATCGGCTGCATTGGTTGAACAAATGGATATATCAATTGGTTGATGTGGTAGCTTTGAAAAAAGCTGTTTTTATTTGTGTTCTAAGAAGGTCGATCTTCAGATGCTTTTGTTAACCATGTCACTTTTATCTGAAATAAGAGATAGGTAGAATTATATTTTTTGTCTTTAATGTTGTAATATTTGTTTAACTGGTGTATGTGACCGAAGTCACATTGAGAAAGAGATGAGACAGACACAAATTACATGATGTATGCTATGTACTGAACTAAACTAAATTAATGATATCTAAAATTAAGGCCCATAAACACTGTGACTTGAAATCTTTCTTACACGCAAGGGTGCAGAGCAAATAAGTGTGAATTCCAGAGTTTCCGACCTAACTTTTCTGCACAGCAATAAGTTTTAATAAGTTTTTAATTTTCGAATAAACTAAAAGAAATGTTGCGCAATTAAGCGGTTGACAAAGACTACATAAGAAATTATGTCTTCTTTTCGTTACATTTTCAGTCCAAATATATACTATCGTTTTGACATACAATTTAATGGTTATCATGCCAACTTTAAGATCCCGCCTACACCAATACATTTTCTAATGAAAATGCAATGATTTCTGTGCATTGTTTTTACAGCCCGTCTGCATGATACCAGTAAAATTGCAACTGAAAACAAGACTTTTGAAAATGGTTTCATTGTTATCATGTGGACACTCTTCTTAGTTACTACGATACACTGTATGTATAGTATGGAAATACTTCTTTCGTTCCAGGCCATGCAATGCAAGCAAACAATCATTCTTAATCAAAAGATGTACTGGACGTTTGTGTGCCGATGTTAGGTGTGCTTTCCACATCAAAGCTACTCATTGTAGCTAACCCCAAACCAACCATTATCTCTAATATCTTTATAATTTGGTTATTTCATTGCAGTGCCCAACCTATTTTTTCCTTATTTTACTTTTCCATTTGGTCTTGCTTTTATTTTTGTTTCTTTCTTTCATTTTCACTCCTATTTTCCTTTTTTCAGACCATTCTAATTAATATCATTGTTATTGATGGCTCATTGTCATTGTTACTGTTATAAAAAAACCATATATGGTAGGTTAAAGTGAATAGGGAATTGGCAACAAAGCTGTATATGAATTATCGTTTTCGTGCTTTTCAAAGTAGAGGAATATTTCTTAATTTTCTATTTTTGGTAAACGTTAAATTGTAATTTTATTGCTAAATAAATGAATTGAATTTAACTTCTATTTTCTCAATAAAATTTAGGTCTTAGTCCAGGAATTTTTTCTGGCGGGGCTGTCATTTGGAGATGTACTTCTGCAAAAAATGTCGTACTAAATTTTAAAACAACGTTTACTTACTCAGAATAAATTAATTCATCTGTAGCGCAACAGCAAGCGAACTTGTCAACCTCGTCTGGAATGGTGCTGTTCCTACAAATGATAAAAGTATAGTATACTGTTTAAGCAACCGGCAATACCCTGTTTAAACCTCAAAAATGGTCATCAGGGTTTCTGGTTATCAAAGCAGTGAAAAACTCTTTAATGAACAAGCCCATGCCCGTCTCCGAAAAGATCATGTTGAAAAACTCAAACAAATTTCCGCAAGGGTTTTTGATTATCGAAGCAGTTTAAAGTCTTTAAATTGATAACCGAGGGAGCTTATATAAATGGGAGTGGAAAAATCAGCGGGAAATACAAACAATGTTAAAAGCCAGCGCACTTGCCAGCAGATCAAAAGTCAACTAGTTGTAATTCTCAAAAATACGAGAAAAAATTAAGAGAACTAAAACTCGCAAATTAGCTAAGTTGATGGAAATTTTACGAAAACAGCATGTTCGGAGTTTCATTTCGACTCATTGTTATAGATATCAGCTATATGTATATGTATTAGCAAGCTACTTTTGAAATGAAGAATCAGAAAAAATTGTTTCTATGGTCAACGGGTCCTGTTCGTAGGGATATATGCTGTCAATTTTTTGGGTCATCAGATCCAGGTAATTTTTACAGTCGAACGTCATTTTTACAGTCCTTCCACACTACTAGTTTCTTTTTGAGCTCTCTCCGTTCTGAAGCAACTCTCACAAATCAGCCAGCATGCCACAAAAAAGAGTATAGTTTTGCACTTATCCTACCATCCTTTGAATTAAATTTTGTATTTTGTCGTATTTTTAAAGTCGAAATTTATGATTACTCCCGCTGTTTGATTACTCCCACCTCCATCCTACCTGCTGTATATCATAGAAAGCTTCACGGTAATCAGGATCAATATTTTTTGCGAGGCTGATTATTTGACCGTTTCACATATGATACACGCTGTTTTTTTATAAGGAACCAATTTATAAGGAACCCTCGTCTAGAAGGTCCGTAAATGTAAAAACTTAGCTATTCTACCGTACTACTGAACAGAAAATCAGTGAGAAACTTTTGTTTGTTGAATATTTTTATCGCTACAAAAGATCAAGAATTAGAAAGCCGGTTCCATATTCATTTGCCGTCGAAAATCACATAAATTGTTTGTTTCGCATTTATAAAATATTTCCTTGAGTATTTTCCATGTTTGCTTACAAACAATTGTCTCTTTCTAATAGTTATGGCACTAGATATGCAGTTGAAATTTAGGAACTATTAAGGGACCTTTGGAACTACAATCGTCTCCAAAGAGGTCAAAAAATAAAGAACTAAGCCCCAGGCCACTAGCCCAGATTGGTTTTTTATAAAAAAGAGTGTAAAAGGAAAAATGATGACATTATCAATATAAGTCCTCGGCAAGAAGAAATTTTTTCATTTTTATTGCCTATTTAGGAAAATTTGGGACCTATAAATTTCATCAAGAAACTCAAATGTGTTCAAAATTTATGCCTTTAAGTTTCCATCCGCGGGCCTATACCCATGCCCAGCCTTTATTGGGCTAAACGCCACAATTCGTTCTTGAAGTGACTAGAGTAATTGGGTCTTTCAATATTGTTTTTGGATAGACTTACTTCATCTTCATTTTCTCCTCCATCTCTTTCTGTAAAATTGTCTTCACGATTGTCCTCATCATGAATTTCCTCGTCTCTTGTCACTTCTTCATTTTCTTTGTCGCTGTCAACGAAAACGGTTTTGGCCTCCTCGTTTTGTTCCACTTCTCTGGTTGGTCTAGAACTCATTTCCTTTTTAAGTTCTGCCATCAATGAATCTACGGATTCCTGTTGGAAATTTGAGAGAACTAATATTGGTGGCTCTACACGTTTTTTTTATAAGGAACCTTTGGTCTGAGTTGAGGCTGGAGTTCCTTAATTTTTCAACAACATGAGGCTGAAGTTCCTTATGCTGTTCCTTGCCGTGGGATATGTATAAATACCAATTTTTACAACAAATTCATAGAAACTATTCTTCATTTCTAACTTCAAGTATAAAAGGAGCCTTTTGGGGAAGAACGATGGGAAATATATTGTACTTCTGTTCTTTTTCGTACAAACCGTCTTGCTCTTTAAAAAAGAGTTTCTTAGTTTTTCCTCCGAGCCTGGACAGTTCCTTTAAGTTCCTTAATGTTTTGGGAATTTTCAGCCTCGAGTTAAAGGTAGAACTACTCAAATATTCCCATTTTCGGGCTGAGTTGTTTAAATGGTTCTGAAATAGACAGAGAGTTTAGTTTACATCTCTTAGCAACAAGGTATCAACCAGCTAAAATTCTTGCAAAGACTCTTACATATTCTTCCAGAGAATTTACTCTGATCTCCTGCATCAAGATTTGAATTCGTTTGTGATACGCAAAGTTTCTGCAAAAAAAGAAGCAAATACATCGAATGTTATCCTAACTACATTTTTTTAACCTAGTATAAAAATTAAACACGTAACATCAACCAGATAACTATCTCCGGTGAAGAGATTTAATTTAACCCTATCTATCTACTATTTTTAGTGTGAAGGATATAGGATATACATGTTAAGAGGGTGTTTGTGGAATACATGCATAAAGAAACATAGGCATGTCCGAAGAACGACTGTAGTTAAATACAGCTATTTTGCTCAAATGATGAAAAATGTTTATCAGTATGCATAACGATGATGATAATGATTATGACGATATTGGTTGTGGTTATGATGATGATGTTCATGATGATGATGTTGATGATGATTTTGATGATGATTTTGAGGATGATGATGATGATGATGATGATATGATATATTTCTTTTTTTGTTAGTTAAAACAGATAGTGATGTACACTAATTCATACTAACATTAAGCAACCATAGGAATTGCATTAATTTAGTCATTTAGTGCAAAAGTAACACTCGCATTTTTTGCAAGGAACAAAGTTTTTATCAAATTTTTAAACTGTTTAGTGTTACTCGCCGTTTTGATTTCATTAGGAAGGGAATTCCATATTTTTGGCCCTTGATAACATAAGGACTTAATAGCAAAGCCTGTGGTTCTAAATTTTGGTATTTCAAGAAGATTTGTGCTCTGTAGATTGTGCTCTAGGGTTTTAGGTAAAAAAAATAGTCCTTCATGAAAACAAGATTAAGGTTGCACATGGTTTCACTTTTGAATACCTCTAAAGCAAGGAGCCTTATCGCCTGTATATGAATGGTAGTCTCCTTTGATTCAGATAGTAGTTTTTCGTATGTAGAAGTATAGTCAGAATATGCAAATCGTAGTGCCCTATCATTTATCTTTTCTAGTTTGTCTTGGCTTCCTTTAGTGCATAGCATCCAAATAAGTGGACAGTAATTAAAGTGACATAAGATAAACGAGTTAATTATAATTTTTCTCTCTTTTTCTCCCATGAACCTAGCTAAGCGTTTTAGAGAATTAAGTTGTTTTGCTCCTTTTTTACAAATTTTATCAACATGGGCATCAAATTTTAAATTTTCATCTATCTCTATACCTGGCAGAGTTACATTAGTTTAGACTTTTATTTTCCGATTCTCATTAATTTCTAAATGCTCTATGTTCTCGTTTTTATTTCCAATAGTTATGGCTTGGAATTTAGAACCATTAGCAATCATTTCGTTTGACTTAAACCATTCAAGACATTGATTGGTGTTTATTTTTATCAAATTTAATAATTCTTCAGTGCTTGAGGTAGTCACTGACAGTGTCTTGTTATCGGCGAAATTACAGAGAGACCCATCACTGAGGTTATAAAAAGTATCATTTATAAAGGAGTTGAAGAGAAGAGGTCCTAGTATTAAACCTTGTGGGACACCTTGTCCTAATTCTTCCTTTTACTATATTGCCCTTTTACTTTTACTCTTTGCTTTCTATTGGATAAATAATTCTGGATGAATAAGAGTTATTTTTCTTTTATCCCGTAAGCATGTAATTTTGCCATTGGCCCATCAGTTGGGCAATTGCAATTGGCTAAAAAATTTCGACTATGTACAATCAGAGAAAAAATTGTTGAAACAAACAAAACCGAAATAATAAAAATAAAAAATAATAAATAAAACGCAGGATTCATAATTTTCATTGACAATCACACCATTTTCCATTTTTCAAGTAGTGTGAATCATGTCAGTTAGACCAACAGTTTGAACTGAAGTTAATACGACCAGCAGGGGTCCTTCTCTTATTGAGTTGTTAGGGCGCCGGACACTTCATCAAGTCCATTCCCATGTCGAATAGCTGTCATAGAGGATTAGTTTCGTATGAGTTGGTGGGTGCATTTACTTGATGTGTGGCTTGCCGACTTTCAGTCGTCAGTAAATCAAACAAGTTAGGTCACACAGAACTTGGTTCACTCGAAGTTTGCCCCTCCCTCCGGCCCCCTATCTTCTGTACCTGCTTCTCTATTTTGGCTTATTTGTAGTCTGTTTTTGCCCTTAGCTTCATTGAGTATAAAAATACTTTTGGTTGGCCTGTCCCTGTATCTTCCTGCACTGCTACTCTCTGCCTCATATCTTCTCGATTCCCACGGCTCTTTCTCCGTGGTGACTGGTGCATTGGCCAGAAAATTGCATTTTTCCCTGTTTTCAATCACCGATGTAAGGCGTTGTCTGGTACTCAGGCAGTTTAAGGGCCGATGCACTGACGCCCACTTCCTGAGATAATTCTTGGCGGGTTTTGGCCCCGATGGGTAAGTATTAACTACAATTTACTGATCGCTGTTCGTTTGAGGCCGATCAAGTCATTTCCTTGCCGTTTTAAAGGCAATTTCTACCCTCGGTGATTGGTTGTTCACTAGAATACACCTTTTCAACTAAGAGCCTCGTTTTCAAAATTTACAAAAATTCGTTCGTACGAATATTTTGACCCCAGATTCAGATTGAGCAACTTCATTTTAGTGTTGACGCAAATTTTTATACTTCTAGTCTTCACGATGTTGATTTTATACGACGAAAAGTTTGAAAATCTATAAAGGATTTGACCCTGAAAAATTGCTCAGGGTGAAATTTACACCCTCAGTCATTTTTCACGGTCAAATCATTTATAACTTTTCAAACTTTTAATTGCTATATAATGAACATTGTAAAGACTAGAAGTGTAAAAATTTGCCCACACACTAAAACGAAGGTGCTGAATTCGAATTCGACGTCGAAATCCTTCTGTGACACAATTTTATATTTTTTGAAAACGAGGCCCTTAGTTGAAAAGGTGTATACCATTGGTCAACCGACACAATGGGAAATATTTTCTTGTTCAAAGATAAAGAGATGTGCACTGTGCACTTGAGCCAATCTAATGGACTCCAGCTGTGCCAAATTGATCAAAATCGGGCGCCTTTGTGAATTAGGACAAATCATTGAACACGGAAGGCTGAATATTACTGTCTTACCTTACTTTAATACCTTACTTTTTGCCGAGCCTCGATTATTCTTACAATTTTTCGATTTTGAGCCCAAAATATTCTAAAGGTATTCTAAATTTACAATTTTAGCAATCGGATCGGAACAATTGGTCACGTGATCTGTTACCAAGCAACCAAATGAGAAAGAGTAGTTACAGAAATTAACTTTCCTGCTGAAAATTCGCATATTTTGTCGAAAATGCCAAAATTTCGCAGCAAAAACAATTCTACTCTGCTTTTACCTTATCGGCCCTTTTTACGCCGGCCCTAAATGGCGTTAATTTTAGCCTAGAGGCGTTATAAGGGCGGCGTTAAAAGGGCGGCGTTAAAAGGGCCAAAGATTTTGAATTTTTCTCAAAAAGCGGCGTTAATTTCCAAGCACCTATTTTTGCTACCACGCACTATATTTTAGGAATTTTCATAAACAGCATGAAAACAAAGCCATCTTAGCAAAAATGGAAACTTTCATCATCATGGAAATTTGATTTTGAACAGCAGCGATTTATAGGAGGAAGAATATGAAGAGGAAATAGACAAAGATGCAATAGAAGTGAAGTTCGATGATGAAGAAAACGTAGATAGCAGTGAGACAATTGTAATTTATTACCATGAATTATATTCAAGGTAATTAAAAGTAATAAAAGACGCAACATTGCGTAAAAATATATTGTTGTTTTTTCCTTGTTCTTCGAGTGGCGTAAAACACGGCCCTAAATGGCGTTAAAGCAAATTTTAAGGCCGGCGGAATTAGGGCCGGCGTAAAAACGGCCGGCGTTAAATTAGGGCCGGCGTAAAAAGGGCCGATAAGGTAGGTAGAAAGTATTGCAATTTGTTTTATGTAGGAAAATAAATGAAAAATGCGAAGTAAATATGAACATTACCAGTTTATAATGAACACTGTGAAACGGCTATTTGCTGAGTTGTTTTTCCAGCTTGATGTCATTCAACACAAGTTTTGGCACCTGTTTTCGAGTTAAGATATTTGATATCTGTGTGATTGCATCATTTATTTTTATAGCTATCATTTGTTAATTAAATTACTTATGTTAAACTTTGTAGAATTCGTTTGGCATAAAATCAACGACAAATATGTTTTATACTATTAATAATATAAGGAAAGTTAAGTTTGGTTTAAGAGAATCATTAGCCATGTGTGATGGGTTGCACTAGGTGCTTGTCAAGGCCCTAGGTGCCTGTATGTCGTGGAATGACGAATGCCACCTAAGATTTCTGCTGGGATGTTCTAGGCAGTGGCAGCCATTTTACTCCCCAACTCAAGCTGGGTACTCGAAAAAAACTGTCTCAAGATTGTTCATCGAAAAGTCTCTTCTCCAAAAGCAATAAAAATACCTCTAACAGAGCTAAGCCCCTCCTACCAAAGGGTCATAAATCATACGACAAAAACGATAATATAAGCACTAATTCCACTAATTCGATGCTTTTAAAAACATATTAAAAACTACGCAAACATATAACAATGTAGGAGACATGTTGTCTCCAAGAAGTTGGATTGATTTGTCCAGGTGCAATGATTTGTCCTCTTTCACAAAGGCGCCAGATCTTGATCAATTTGGCACAGCTGAAGTGCTTTAGATTGGCTCTAGTGCACAGTGCACATCTCTTTATCTATGAACAAGAAAATATTTCCCATTGTGTCGGTTGACCAGTGGTATACTAGTGAACAACCAATCACCAAGGGTACAGATTGCCTTTAAAAGGGCGAGGAAATGATTTGATCAGCTTCAGACGAACAGCGATCGGTTGGAAATGGAGATGGAGCTGCATGATAATTATTATGATAACAAAGTCGATGTCGACATTGATGATCGAAATGTCACTGTCAGTGATAGTAGGCTTAGAACAATGGTTAACATTGCCATGATATTGTCTTTTTTTTTGATAATAACATTTTGTTCCCCTTTTGCGGTGGCAATCTGGAAATACCATAATATTGTAGATATACACGAAGTCCTAAATAAAAAATTTAGGAAGTTAGAATTGAAAATCTCAGCCTTTCAAAATATGGTTAAACCAGCAAGAACCAAATTAAATTGCAAGTGTCAGCGTGCACGGCGCGAAAACCTTGATGATGGTGAGACCTGGCGCTACCCAGAAACCGCAAAGCCATCGATGTCAACTGAAAATGTAAGCATTTGGTTAATAATTTTTTTAAATAAACAAAAATAACAAAAAGCAATTGCACTTGAAGCAGGTAGAAACCGTGTCGTTTTATGTTGTTGACATGTTGTTCTCCACCTTGTCAATGAAAATGAAGTCCGTGTGGAAGAATTGTGAAACATTGCTTTATTTTCTACGGATTTGTTTTGATGGAAAATTTTGTTCAGATATATATAATTCAGTAGGATTACTGAGGCTTATTTTACGACAAACATATTAAAGTTATTCAGACGTTATCTTTATTATGTTGATGGACTGCGAAATGTCTTTATTTGGAATACAGGAATTTTGGTTTTCTCGGTTTTTACAATGTTACCATTTCGTTCCATTACGTATGTTTCAGATAACATTAATTTTTTGGCTGCTTTGATCTTTATAGTTAAGAATGCTAGGCTAATATTAATTGAAAACACAGTGTCTGAAATAATTCAGCACTTGATAGATTTTTAATGACTAAGGTTTGTTGATTATTTTGTTAATTAAAATGCAAGGGAAAACAATTCGCAAGTCACCAGCATGCGTCACCAGTCACCCAAGAAATGATAAGAGAGACGCAAATAGCAAATAGATACGAGTTGAAGGGATGAACCAGTCATTCTATTCATCATTAGATGAAACCAAAAAACCCTGTTTTGTTTGGTTTATGCCGATCTTTTTTTTAAGATTTCACCTTCAAAGTATCATCATTTCAGCATTTTACCCGCAATATTTATGGCGCCAAGTTTTTCGTAGCAAGTTGAATACAGTCTCCATGATTACTTTGTTATTAGGTGTGAAGACTAAGCGAAAACTGATAATCCTCCACAACTGGACAACAGGTTGCGGTGCCCATGATCAGATTCTCAAAGGACGACTTTCCATTCATAAAAATTGAATCGCGTATTGTTTAATAAAGTATCATGAGAGTTGTTAATGAATCATATTTCGACCTTGTGAATAAGGCTCTGTGATTGGTTTACAAACAATAAACCATTCAAAAAGTTCTTCTGCCCGTCCATCGCTGGGCAGTTGTCTGCCCGTTGCCCGAATTGATAGGCCATTGCCCGGATTATACGCTCTTAAACCGGAAATCGCTGTTGATTGGCTGATGCGATTTTCCCTAGCGACGTGGTAGCAACCGTTCAGTCGCGTTTCTTCACGGTGTGGAGCACAGTGAAACTCTCGTTGTTCAGGTTTCAAACGTACGTATTATCGATTTTATAATCATATTTAGCCTTGTTTACAGTTATTAACCTAGTTGTATATATTATAGTTGTAGTTTATAAGTTTTGTCTCATTAAGTCTTTGTTTATTGCCCGAATTTTACATTTGCTATCGTCCATCATTGATTAGGCCCACTACGGGTTTACATAGGATACGGTTCTGTGAATAATTCTCGATATGGCACAAGAAATTATAACCTTTGGTGGAATAACGAAGTTTTTTAAAGATGATCTAAACTGTATTGCAAAAGGTGAACTGAAATTCAAAGCTGATTTTGTACTGGACTTGCGTGTCATTGATCATACGATTTATGCAAAAGTCAGGGCATCTATGAAAGATAAATCCTACAGTCTTACTTTAACAGTTGATGGTGAAGGTGGTATCAGAGAAGGAAAATGCGAGTGCTCTCGTGGAAATTGGCTTTGCAGTCACATGGCAGCATCTGCAATCTATGCAAACAAGAAAGGTCTGTCCAAAACAGACCTTCCAAATTCGTGGATTGCAAGGCCGAAGAAAGCTGCAACGCAAGATGCCAAGTCATATGCAGATTACTTCCCACAGCCAAAGTCAGATTTCAGTGCCATTAACCGACCTGTTAATGACACAGACAGGGAATTTGTTTTTTCAGCTTTGGCAGCTACTGCTCTTCAAGTTCCAATGCAGTGGATTGTGGGACCAGAGCCACCATCTCAAACACATGACCCAAGAGCACCTTGTTTAATTGAGGACACCATTGAAGACTTTGTTGAAGACAGAAACACGTTTCTTGCCAAATGCAAAGTTACCAATGATCAAATTCAGTGGCTTGCTGAAAAGACCATTGAACAGCGAAAATCACAACTCTGGGGTCAATATCGCCGACTTCGCCTAACTGGAAGCAACTTTGGTGATGTTATAAAGGCCTGTGAAAGGAACAACCAGCAAAATCGTCCATTCCCACCATCATTATTTAAGAAGTTGAGGGGAGAATACAGTATTGGGTCTAAGGATTCAATATTATGGGGGCAAATGCATGAGGAAGTTGCAATTGCTGAGTATGTTAAAATCACTGGCAATGCAATCAAATCAGCTGGGCTCTACCTTTTCCCTTGTGGTTTCCTAGGTTGCAGCCCAGATGGACTTGTTGAAATAGCTGATAAAGGCAAGGGGGTCTTAGAAGTCAAATGCCCCTGGAAATATAGAAATATCACAGTTGAACAGATCCTTGTGGCAGAGCTAAAAGAAAAAGATCAAAAAGATAGTTTTTATCTCACAAGAGAAAAAAAGTTGAACAAGGCACATAATTATTGGCAGCAGGTTCAGGCTGAAATGGCAGCAACTCAAGTTGAATGGGCCCACTTTGTTATCTGGACTACTAAAGGAATTGAAATAATTGAAGTTGAGAGAGAGAGTGACTGGGAAAGTCATTATCTTCCAATTCTCAAAAATTTCTATTTAAATGAACTTATGCCAACATGCTATACAAAAGAACATGCAGTTTGAATGTATGAGTTTCATGTTTTTTCAGTTACTATAAACATGAAATTGAAGTTAAGAGATAATGTGAGTTCGAATTTCAGTCTCAAATTTCAGTCTCTGAGTTCTCTGCGGTTGATGTGGATTTCACATAGTTTTCTAGGACACCATAAATAATGGGTGATTGGAAATTCACGAGAACGGCACAAACCTGTACAATCTTACTTATGAAAGGCCTCAATTTTGCATTTGGATTATCTAAAATTTTATAGTTGCGAAGTCTTTCAATTGCTCTCTCCACGTGTATTCTACAACCTGCAATTTTTCTTGAGAAAATAGCCTCATTTTTGGAGAACTGTGTTTTGCCCGACAGAAAAGCTGGCAAGTTCAGAAATACGTTTTTTGGCATCAGATCATGAATCAGGAAACCCTTATCAGCAAGAATCAAGTCACCAGCCTTAAGATGGGTTATGATATTGGATTTATCAGTAACAACTTTGTCACTTGTGCTCCCAAGAAATGCATCACTAACAAATGTTATTGCCCCATTTGGGGAAACACCAATGAGAAATTTTGCTGTTAAGTTGTGCTTGTAGTTGCTGTATGATGTACAAGCTGCTTGGAGGTCACTTCTTGGAGTGGCAATCTTAAACTCTGTGCAGTCAATTGTAACTCTGCAGTTTGCAATGTCACCAAAAGATTCTGGCAAACTGCACTTATTCTTTTCTTGTGAAGGCAGGGCTGACATCATCCCATGAAAGAATATCTTATGCAAGGCATCCAGATATGTCATTGTGATATTCTGTATAGTTGACTGACTAACAGAATACCTTCTTGCAATATCAAAGTAAGTAAGATCAAGTTTCAGTCTCATAAGCAAAATAAGAAGTTGATCTTCCATACTTAAAGATACTACAGGTTTCCCTGACCAGTAATTAAAAGGGGAAAATCTTTGAAAAGTTTGGATCATAACTTCAAAAGCTGGTTTTTCAATTCCAGTGTAGCTCTTTACATCAGCATTACTGAGGTTCTTAAATAAAAAGCAACTTTTTTCCAATGATTCATTGACAAATTTAAGTCTCTGTATTTCAAAATTCAGAGCCTGCAGGTTCTCCCCATTAGCAGAGGACTGACTATGACTGTCAGATACAACTACTGGACAAGAAGTCTCAGTTAAGTCTCCAGAAACTTGGATTTCAGCAGCATTGGGTAGCTCTTGCTCAACACTTGTGGCTTGAACATTTCGATTTGCAGAGAAAGCCCGACCAGAGCGCTTTTGCATGCTTTCATCAACTTCATTGCCCCGAAGGTTTACACTTGGAACTGCATTCTTGAGCAGCCTTTTCTTTTTGAATATATTTGGGGTGTCTGTCTTTGGTACTGTAAAGTCCGAGTCTAAAAAATGCTTTGAACACACATATGAAGTAGATGTTGGTTTAAAACCTTCCCTACGCACTCGGCATATCCATGTTTTCAAGAGATTTGAATCCTTTGGGTATTGGAAAACGACGTATCTGCATTACTTGAGGAAGAAGAATAACATCCGTAAACTGAACAGTATTTCGGCATTTTTTCTTTAGATTCTTTTATGGGTATATCAATCACGATCAGAGGCTGTCCTATGGCCTAGGCAATTCCACGAAAGTAAATGTAAAATTCGGGCGATAAACAAAGACTTAATGAGGCAAAACTTATAAAACTACAACTATAATATATACAACTAGGTTAATAACTGTAAACAAGGCTAAATATGATGAAAAAATCGATAATACGTACGTTTGAAACCTGAACAACGAGAGATTCACTGTGCTCCACACCGTGAAGAACCGGGACTGAACGGTTGCTACCACGTCGCTAGGGAAAATCGCATCAGCCAATCAACAGCGATTTCCGGTTTAAGAGCGTATGATTATAACCACACTGTGATGGCAAAAAGAAAACAACGTAGAAAGAATAAGCTATATAAGTTAAGAGGAGATGGATTATTTGATAATATCCAACATTGGATTCTTAAAACTGGAACGAAAATGGTTGGGATTCCTCGTTTGCAAAAAGCTTTAAATGCTAAGGTTAAAATGAAGGGAGAAAAGAAATTCAAGTCTTTACAGATACTACCGAGAGAATTTTGGAGAGCTGCTGGCGCATCAAAGAAAAAATTAGATAAATTTACATATGCAAATGATCTTATAAAGAAAGGACTCATAAAAAAGAAATAAGCTTTTTTCTTGAATTAGTTGAGTTTAAAACGATTAGATGACAGAGCTTATTATTATTGTATGAAAATTTAAAAATAATGGCTTCTTTAGCAGCAAGCGTTGTAGCCTCTATGCTAATTGATGATATGTTAAAGGATGATGGGGGAAAAGAAGTAGATGATATGATGGGAGAAGGATATAAATTCAATGGACGTCTTTTTAAACGTCATTTATTCAAGATGGGTTCAGCATTAGCATGAGCAGCGGCGAGCTGGTCTTAAACAAGCAGTACGAAAAGGAGGACAGATTGCATAAAGAATTAACTAAACAAGCTTTAAAAAATATGGCAATAAAAGGTGCAAAGTCTGCAGCAAAAGCTGGAGTAGCAGCTGGATTGGGATTTGCTGGTGATGCAGCATTAAAAAAATAAATGGTAAAGGTTATAGTAGAGCACGTCAAGGTATCAAAAAGAAAAGGAAGAAGAAATACGCTAAAATAAAGAGACTGCGTTAATATGTCGATATGTTAATATGTATCTAGAAAGATATTTTAGAAAAGATATCTTTGATGAAATAGTCAAAGTATAAAAAAATATTGTTTTTATTTGATTTTTAACTGCCCTCTTTGAATATTTTTATTTGCGTTGTTAACCATTCAAGATACTTTGTATTTGGGATATCACCAAAACGCACAACAGCAAGTTCAGCATCTAATTCATCAGTTAAAAAAATTACAATTGTGCAATTCATCTAAATTCGGTAATCTCTCCACATCTTGTTCAATATTCAAGTTTAAGTAGTTCATTTTACTTTTTAACTCTTCATGTTTTTACAATATAAATTATAATCATATAATGAAAACATTGGGTCGGTTCCCCAAACATTATTTTTAATTTGACGTAATTCATTATTCAATATTCTTTGAAGTTTTTTGTTTCATCCATATTCTTTCTTTTCCAAAGACAAATAATCACCATTTATCTCTGTAATTCATTTCTTTTACTAATAATCTATTCAAATGTCTAAAGGTACTGTACTTGTTCCATCTTCCAATACTATGTGCTTACAATAAAAATTAGTTAAAGCTCTTTTTTCTTGCTCATAATACTAATAATACTTGAATGTTTTCTTTTTAGCCCACGATTAGTTGCATTTATAGTTGTTTTATTGTCCAAACTATCTTTATATAGTTCAAAAGGATTTTTTCCATCAAATTGTTTTTTTTGGATACCTTTCATGCTGAATTTATATTCATTATTTTTCTTGTTTTGAACAATATAAGTTTTGTATTAGACTAATCATTTCAGTTCTTTCGAATACCAGTTTGAATTTTCCAGGCGTTCTTTTGCCGAATTTTGCTGAAGGAGTTATGAAATATTCTTGTTTTAATTTATCATAGACTCCATTCTTTTCTAATTCAGCCTTCACATTATCTTCAAACGATTTACCATTTTTAAAACATATGTACAAACTGTCAGTATCCATTTCGCATAATTTGAATGAGCTGGGAATGAGTACAACTTAAAAAAAGTCATGATAACATTCGAGCATTCTAAGTTTTGCATAACAGAACACATTCCAGCCGATGTAGTGCGTCTGATTTTCTGTTATTATTCGTTTTGGAGAGATGACTTCAATTACTCCATGCTTCATTAATTGACCGTCTAGTACCTGTCCGATATTTAAGCTTCGTCTATTTGGAATGCCCTTTACAAAATAATTTACATCTCGCTGTTTTGTTTTATTCATAATTGTTATTCCAAATGCAGAGTTGCCGATTAATTTAGATGTTTTAGCTCGCATACTTGAAGAAGGATCTTTATCACCTCGCACACAGTCTCTAGCAATATTTTGGACAAAAACATTGAATATTACTTTACGCTTGTATTGAATAAAATAGATTTTCGTAATTTCTAATCCATGATCAAGGTACCATTTTGCCAAGACGCTATTTAATCCGTATTTTTCACCGAAGTAAGAATTAATTAATAAACAACGATCTGCAGTAGAAAACCCGCATTCTTCAACAACATTTTGCATATATTCTCCAATATCACCGAAAGAGACAGTAGCATTTTTAAAAATCGGCGTAAACTCTTCAAAAGTTTTTTTAAATTGTCTGGAGCATGAATATCTACTTCTAGCGCTCCGAATACTCTTTCATTACGAATGTCATCCAACAGCTCTTATAAAGTTAATGAAGGCAAGGCCTATTACTATTATACATTTTATTTTGTCTTGTGAATGAACGTATTTCTGCTCCAGCTTCAATTTTTACCAATTCTTTCCATTCACATTCTTTCATGCGAATTACAGTATATTTTCTATTTTTTAAAAATCTATCTCTCGCTTTATCCATGTCCCGTACTTCTATAGCTGTGAAAAGTCTTTGATGTTTGTCTTTACGTTGAGCAAAGCCTGAGATCTTTTTATTTTTTAAACAATCTTCACAAGCATGAAAATAACATCCGTCAAACTCATAAACTGTTCTATTTAGTTCATCGACAGCATCAACATATATATGGTTTATATCTGGAAAGTCTTGAAAGAACTCTTGTTTCTCTGTTATAGAAATGCGAAATAGATGCTCACGTTTGAAATATAATTTTGAGTCGTCATCTTGATTGAGGGAAATTTCATCTATCCAATCTAGATATTCATCTGCAATTCTGCTTTTGCATGCAGCTAAAAAATAAAGTGAAAAAATAAGCACTTTGGTGATATATAGAAATATAATAGTATTCATTTTTTTCAAAAGAATTTTATTACCTTTAGGAGCTTCTTCTTGATATAATACATTTGATTCGTGATTTCGCAGTTTCCAAATAGTTGCTTTTGTTGTAGGCATTAACTGACGTAGACAATTTAGGTAAAGAGCAGCACAATCATGTCCTTCTATTAAACCGTCAGCACATCGATCAAATATAATTGACGGTCCTTCGACTATGTGCTTTTTATAAAAATCAATAGCCCATTTATTTTCGACATACATAAGTTAAGCCTGCTTATTTGATTTGTACATGATTTTATTTGCTAGTGAAGGTAGACTGATTCCATCTAAAGTCAAATCAATATCATATCGATGAAATTCTTTTGAATAAATTTTAATCACATCTTTAAAAGGAATGACATCCCTGCAATTGTACCATTGAAGATAATCTGCTAATGTTTTCCAGCCTTCATTTCTCCATAGATTTTTTGAGTTTTCGTAATTTTCCACTCCAGTCAAAGGTTTTTTCTTCCATTTCAAGCATTTTAAAGCTTCTTGTTCCATTTCTTGTATGCTATAGCTAGAATAGTTTTTATCTTTTTTAATACAAGTTAATTCTTGTTCATATTTGCTATACTGGATATCTAAAGTATTTTGATTTTGCTGTAAGGAACTAACAAAACTATCATATGGCAGCAAGCCGTCAATATATAATTTATCATATGAATCAAGATATTCATATGGAAAAAACGATTTCTCAATTTGGCCATTAGTAAATGATTTGATAAATGTATCGAGGTTGTAACCAGCCGCTAGAAAATTTGAAATGTCGAGAAATCTTAATCGCCTTGTCATATTTGATCGTTCATATCTATGAGGAAAAGAAGCATTGCAATCAAATGTCAAATCAAAATCCATTGATCTATTTAGTTCCATTGTTTATCACTTTAGGCTGCCAGTCTTTCTTTTTTAACATTTCAGGAAATAGCCAGCTTGCTATTAATGGTAAATCATATCCACTACTATTGAAACCGAAAATAGGTAATGTAACACACTCATGAATAACTTTTGATATGCTTCAAAGTGTGTAGAGTATGTTTTTAACACTGCCATCATGCGATATCTTAATGCTTGAATCCCTTCTGTTTTTTTATGACAAGCAATCTGCTTTTCGAGATTGGGATTATTGTTAATAAAATTTGACAAATTTTCTTCATCTTCATCATCAAAAACTTCATGTTCGTAAATTTGTTCAAAATCATATTCTGGAGAGGATAATATAAAATCTTCTATAGCATGCCAAGCTGCATCAGCCTCTTCTTCTAAAAATTCAGTAACATCTATATTTCTCAATGTATATATTGAGATACATTGTTCTTTAGTTAATTCTTTCATTATTTTATTGTTAATGCAAGCAAAATCTTCATTTGACATATATTTTATTTTATCAAAATGATAAAATATTTTGTCTTCAGCAAGCAACACAAGTTTTTTGTCGAAGAAGAAATGTTTAATTTCATCTAATAAAGTGGTGTGTTTTGCGAAGCAAGTTTTTGATTTTTGAACTTGTAATTCTAAGAGATGTTGCATCAATTTAGCGACTAATTTGTTAGGATCTTTATCCAGTTCGAATATTGCAGAATTAGCATCATTTTCTTCGTTAAAACTTTTAGACAAAGCAAATGAAACTGGCACTTGAATTCTGATTAAATCTTCTTGACCTTTCAATACTTGTTCGGCTATAAAATCTCGCTCTAATATAACATTACCTTCATCACCATAGCATTGATAACAAGCTATATTATCTTCATCAAAAAACTGACTACTACAATTTTCATCTTTGATAATACTTTCAACACTGTACAAAAATTCCTTCCCATAGAACAGATCAGAGTTTGGAACTGTTGTCTTGGAGTTTATTGATTCAAAATCAAAAACAGCGAATGCATCATTGTATAAATATTCATTATTTTTTTCTTTGATATCCTCATTTCCTTCTTCATTATTTATTTCATACAAACCTAATTTTTCTTTAGGTATATTGTAAATGTTTAATGCATTTTTAACAGTTCCAATATGCCGTGGTATTTCCCCTTTCGGATATATTATTTCCGTTGTTTGTAATTCACATTTTTTTATGTGACATTGTAAATGTGCAAATGTACTATAGCAATTTAAGCATCTAGGACATATAAAATTTTCAATGCCGATTTTTGCCATATTGCTAATAATGCAGAAATGATCGTTGCTAAGCAATAGATTTAACTTCAAATCTGTTTTGTAGTTCAAGCAAGAGATATACATGTCTTTCAATCCAATTAAGCGAATATCCTTATGTTGCTCATCAGTTTGAAATTTACCTTCGTAAACATTTAGCTTTATTTTGAATTTATATTCCATAACCAGAATATGATGTAAAAAGAAGCCGTCAAATTCTTCAATATTAGCAAATTGACAATAGTCATGTATCATCTCTTCCAAGTTTGGTACATCATTGTCACTTAGATTAGCTTGCTTTTCATAGTCAAGTTTTATTTTCCTTATAGCTCGAAAGAAACAAGCGTTATCTAACATTGTTCTTTTATTTGTTTTATTTTGTGAAAAGCCGTTAATGTCTATATTCGGATTGTGTATTAAACACATGGCTAAAGTTTCCATACATTCACCATTCGCTTTAATTTTCACATTCGGTCCATTTTGCCAACTTTTATCACCGAAACGCTCATGTTTGTAGCTCTGATTAAACCCCACAAACTGTCTTGAAAAATTTTTTTTATAATATCAATAAAAGGCATTTCGCATATTGAGTTTATGTTAGCCTCCATTTCTTGTCTATTACGTATTTCAAATTCGGTGAAATGAATATTACTACTTTCTCCAAGTGAATTATTATCCAAGTGATTTAAGGAGTAATCCGAAACATAAAAATAACGTAATGCTCTAGTTTCTCTATTCTGTAACATAAAGCCAAATGAAACTCCAATTTTAATAGGTAACATATCTTCAAATTCGTCGGATATGCTCCACAAATGTTCTTGAATCTGATCGTGTAAGAGCTCATTTCTTAACAAATGAAAATTAGATTTGTATAGCCAATTGAATGAATGCGAATAAGAATGACTTGCCATATGTTCGACATATTGTTTATAATGATTGATTAATTCACGTTTTTCAGCTTCAGTGAATTTATTTTCATTTACTGTCAAATCTCTATCCCACGGTCAATGGAGATAATGACATTCACAATAAGGGTGAACAAATGAACAAATATGACCAATCGAAGGATGAGGATATTGACAAATATTTAATCGTCCATGTACAGCAATTCGATGTCTTTGTAAATTAGCTGAATATTTAAATGGGGCGTTACAAAAGTCACATCTGTAAGGATGTTGATTAGAGTTATGTTCTTGCAAGTGTTTATACAAATTTTGGTACGAAGGGAAAACTTTCCCGCATCTCATACAATCCCATTTATCATGAGCAACAATCTTATGATTTTGAAGTTTTCGTTTACTTTCAAAATTTTCATTACATATATCACATTTTTCGATCTTTCTTTTCCTGCGCGCTTTTTTCTTCCCATAATCATTCGAATCAAATGCTGCTCTTTGTAAACGTAATTGTTCTTTATTATGCCATGAATTTATGTGACTTTGTCTGCATTTGACTCCTTTAAATACACGTGAGCAATGGGGACAAGGACATGTAATCTGCTTTTTCTTTTTACATTTAGTTACATGAGCTTTAAGTTTTAATTGAGTGCGATAGCCCTCTCCACAAATCATGCACTTGTAAACTTCTCCATGCTTATCATAAAGGTGAGTTGTTAAAGACTTTGTGACGTAAAGAGACAAACTCCAACTCTTCTGTCCTCCCTCTGTTGTTGGATCTGATCGCTGCTTGCTCTGCAAAGTCGTAGTGCATGTCCTTATTTAATATTTAAGTTTGTTTCCATCGAAATATGTCAGACATAAGCTTATTAGAAGATTCTAACAGTGAATCCAACAGTTGGGCATCATCACCATATTCCTCAGAGGTTGAAGACCTTGAACAAGAAGATCAAGCAAGCGCTGCTGATGAGCCTAGAGCAAGAAATGACGTTGTTGGTGTCGAGCCCTACGCAGATGAGCCGATGGCAAATGCCAAATGGGTACAAAATTACCAAAAAGAACAACGTCGGGAGAATGAGTTAATGGAAAGGCTGACAAGACGCTAAAATGGCAATTTATCTCTTGATGCGTGGTGCGTGTGTTTGAGTTAGCTACGTATATATTTCCATGGCCATGCTCTGCTTCTCTCTTTCTCGACAACTCAAACTTTTGATAGCCTTCTGATACATACTAGTATTGAATCATGCTCAACTGACCTCAGCTTGAAAACTGATTTTTTTGTCAAACTCATAATTTTATGTGTTTTTCTTATTACTTGTTGTCTTAAGTTCTGTGAAAAGGCAAGACAAAGAAGGAATGAGATTCAAATAAAGATATGTGCATGCACAAATAGTGCCAATTTCAATTGAATAAAGCAGTTTCACAAGCCAACCTATTAATTTTAGGTGAATTCAGTATAGTATTACTTTATATATACAACATAACTTTCATTTCACACAAGTTATATACTTTTATGTATGACATACAGCTTATCAAACTTCTTCTTATCAAGGTGTTCTTGTGGGCAGTGTCAACTGCATCTTCTGGCAAATGCAAAGGAGTGCATGTGCTGCACTGAAATCCCAGAATGCAAAGAAGCACTTCAAGATAAATGGGTACTTGAAGATGTTGGGGATGAAACACCCTTATTGTGCATAACAGAACACCCTGGATTTAAAGTAGTTTGTCTGGAGCGATGGTCATTAAAGCTGGCAGCTGATAAATACAAAACATTACAAAATAGAAAGTATACCCAGACTGGAGCAGAAGAAAGGTATAAACAAGTATTAATTTTTCCTCTTTTCACTGATTCTATTCTGTCATTCTGCACAGCCACCTCCATCCCAATATTGCAGGTTTTTTCAAGGGAAGGATAAACTGCACAGTGAATCTCTTTTCACAAATGCCTACGAAAAATGCTATGATATCTGAAGTTATAGTGTTAATTTACTTTTCTGCAGATTTCTATGGGCTGTAGCCTACAGAGAGTTTACCCGACTAGTCCATGGAAGGTTGGGAAATAGAAGACTGCCACTGCCAGCATGTGCCTATAACAGTATCCGAAAAAAATTTGCTTTGCAAAATGAAAGACTTAGAGGATTTGAAGATGAGTGACACTGTGGTTTGTAGCCCAGAAAAAAAGTTTTAAAATATAAAATAGGGAAAATTTTAGTGTTAAAAGTTTATTATATACAAGAAATGTCAAGGCTTTTCTCTGTTTCTTGGGCAGTCAACATTTTTATGCCCCTTCATGGGTTTCTTGCATACAGAGCAGCAAAGTGATTTCTTCAACTTTTTGGCTGGTGGTGCAGTGTTTGTAACTAAAAGAACAAATGACAGAGATGAATGCAGTGTAGTCCAACATACAAAAGGTATCAAAAACAAAAGAGGTGAATCTAAATGCTCCTACCTTCAGATGTTGGAGGTACAGCCTCTATCACCATTTCTATGCGGTTCTGGAATCTCCTAAGGGCTGACTCCCTACTTTCTTTTTCAAATGTGCTGCACGGTGGTGGTGGGGCTTTACCATTTAATTCTTTGAAAGCATCACTGAGTTGGCTGTTCTTTAGAACATCAAGCAAGGTTTCAAAAATTTCATCAACATAATCTGCCAACAAAGATAGAGATTGATATGTGTGAAAATGAGAACATTGAAGAAAATGTGCATTGATTGTACACATAGTCTTTTGAAGAATACTAACCAAAATTTGGTTTCACACGAATTTCTTTTATAGTGGCTTCCCCATTTTTAAATTTTGGGTAGTGAACAGCTATTCTGTTTGATCCATCATCCTTTTTTACTAATTCACGTTGAAGATTGCAATTAAAATAAATTGCAGCTAATGCATGCCTGCAAAATATTTGAACTTCTTAGTTTAAAAACACAAAGATCAGAAGAAATTTTAATGAGATTAAATTGTTAAAAATTGTAAAATTAAATTATCTCCCACAAGTTGGTTTCATACCGGCAGTACATCCCAACGAAGGAAAAGCCACAAAAATGATTGACCACGGAATGAAAACTTTCCAAGCAGCTGGTCAGTGACAGAGGTGATGCCTGTTGAATTCCATTCTGAAGGTTCTTATTGTTCAAAGCAGAGGCAACTTTTTCATATAAATTAGTGTCTGAAAAAAAATCAAATGGATTTAGAAGGATGGTGGATAAAAAATTTTTCATCAAAATACACTACAGTGTAAAAAATCTACACACACCTTTTGATAACCATGTACGATCAGCAATATCATCACTGTGAGCGCATTTATTAAACAATGGATCGGGATGATTCTTGTGTTTGTTAATAATGTGGCCAAGAAAGGAATTAAACTTTGCAAGTATCATTTTTCTGTTTCCACTTGGTGTTGTTGTGGCACTCCAGTGGAGATGATTCACACAAGGTTGGATCCAGTCTCGAAGTCATTCAAAGCCTTTGAGAGATGCAATTTTATTCAATACCTTGCGAATCTCTGAAATCAAAAAAATTGGCAGCTCAGAACAGAGGATTGAATTAGATAATGGGAAGAACCAATACAACTTGAGTTATAAGCAAACATATACATGAATGCATACAAGCTTAATCACATACATTTCTGTTTTATCTATATAGATAAAAGAAAAATTTAGGTGGAATCTTACTTTTTTTAAGGTGCCACAAGTCAAAGTAATGGGTTATTTCAGAAAATTCTTCACGCATGTGCTTTAAAATGGACGAATGTCTGTCAGATACACAAACAGATATCCCACAAGGCCTTCTAACATTCTATTCATTGATCTCATGAATCCTTCCAATTCCATTGCAGAACTGCTTCCAACTTCATTACGCTAAAAATAGAATTGTTGCCTGTTAAAAACTTGCATTTTTATAAGAAAAATTATCAAAATAAATGTTGTGTGCTAATTTCTACATACCTGCACCAATTCAAAATGAGTAATCAATGGCTTGTTGCAACAGAAAATTGTGTATACCCCATACATTGCACTGTGCTCCATACTATCATGGCGTGCATCACCAGCAACTATCAACTTCTCATTCAGGTTGTTTAATTCTTCAAAAATCTTTCTTTGATAGTTTTTTCAATATAAATAAGTGAGAGGGTACAGCTTCTCCTAAAATTAATTTGAAAGTAAATATTTATATTGGCTACGTATACTTGATTAAAAGATTTACAACCTCAGAACTGTATAATTTTGGAATAAAGTGCTAACCCTTTGATGTTTGTAATAAGTAGCCAGTGAAATGCAAGACAGTCCCATGTGTCTGAATATATTAAAAACTTTTGTCGCTGATGCACCTGCAAGAAGTGTTCCAAAACAAAGAAGGAAATTTCCGGCTGGGATCTTTGTTCCAGGCATATCAGGCTGACTTCGCCATACCCTTGTTTTCTGCAGACATTTAGGATTTGCACATGTGGTTGTGACTTCAATCATTGTTCCAATTCTCCTACACTGGGTTAAAATACCATCAATTTTGCAGCTTGGGCAAATTTGAAATAACACGAGAAGCTGAGACAGGAACACAATAAATTTGGACTCAGTCTTTACATTTTTGCTGCAAAGATAAAGGGAAATAGTTTATAATGAAGCAAAAACATTTAACAATACACCAGTAAAATAGTATACAGAAAAGTCATTCAACAAAATCCACAAGGCAAAGGAGTGAAGTTGAAAGCTTGAAAGTGAATTATATCAATGAATACTTTTGCAACCAGGGAAAGTTTTACGTACCTGCCCTGTTCAGCTAAATCTTCCTCCTCATGATCTTCATCATATTCTTCCTCCTCAAACACATACATCTCCTCCTCTTCTAGTTCAATATCTGAGCTTTCCTCCTCACTGTTGATCTCAATATCATCTATTTTGACAGAATCTTCAACATCTTCTTCCATTTCAGATTCTTCTTTGTCTTTATTTTCATGTTGTAACTTATCTACAGCAATAGCACCCATAATACAGTATGACATACAAAATGTAAATTTGTATGTCAAGGTGTAACTTTTTAACGTCAATCTGTTTTTCTTACCAATTGTCCTTTGAAGTTTGACTTTCTCTTTCCTCTTACACTGCAGCTTGTGCTTTGCACTTATCCAGTTGCTTCTAACACGTCTCAATTGACCAGTGAGATACATGCATCCTACACAATTTTCAGTTCGTGTTGAACAAACCTTGAACTACAAAAAGAAGGATTGAGACAGAGTTACCAACAAGATTTGATGGCTGACAAGGGGGCGTGGTTAGGTAGATACCACAAAACCTGACTGGGACTGAGGTGTGGCAAAATGTATCTCACAGCTTTGTTATAATTTCATTTTCTAGCCTGTGAACATACTTGACCAATATGAAACTTATTTGTGTCTGCACTAAGGCTTATTCCAACTACCATAAACAATAAAAATCTATCTAGAAATTTAAAACATTGAACAGGCTTATACATACATACCGGTGAACTATCTTCATCTTGTTGATCCTGCCCTTCACACCTGCCTTGCAATTCTTGGATTTCAATACCGCCAGCATAGTCATCATCAGGTCCATCTTCATCACTATCACTTTCAGCTGCTTCTGTTGTCGTCGTTTGACTTTCCCGTAAAACATTACGAATTGCCTATAAACAAATGAAGCCAGCTTGACAAGGGTGAAAAAACGGCGCTGGTATTACCAAATAGCATAATGAAATAGATATTAGCAATCTCAAAATATACGCACCAAACGATGACTTCGTCCCTGTGAAGTGGAGCCACTCACACTAGGCCCACCTGCATCATCCTTCTTAGGGTAGATTGTTGGGAAAGCAATCGTACCAATTGCATCAGTTCTAAGAGTTCTCAGAAAACTTTTCTCGAAGCAAGGAAGTGAAGAAGATGCTGCAAAACACTGCTCATAATCTTCGGTCTTGAAATGCTTGGAACAAACGCAAGAGTGTTTTGATGCTTCCCATTTGGCTCTTGTCTTCTTGACGAAATCAACCCACCTCTTCCTTCGCACCACAGCTTCGCGTCGATCGTCGTTGTAAAAAGGGATGAAATGGACAGAAATGCCTTCATCAACGCTAGGCACTGATCCACAACCATACACTACACATCTCTTTGGCATTTTCTTTTCTTAGAATCGAGATACACTGACCGAAGTTTTCATACAACATGGATGTGACAACAAGACAACCTCACTCAATCCCCTCTCGAGAAAAACCTTGTTCCTCTTATTACGTCACAGCATCAATATCCCCAGACCCCCGAATGGCGCGAGATTTGAACTAAGTTTGTCAAATATTCCATTATTGTTCTTTAAGAGCTTTATAGAAAATAAGGCAATAGGCTTACTCGTCGGATCTAAAAATAGATTGATGGTGTTGCGCGCAAAGCAGTATGGGATCGAAATGCGGACAAACATTTCTATTCTCATCACGCAAGCTACTGTGAAGGCAGCCTTGAAACTGCATCTCTGTATCTCTGTTTTTATCGAAATCTAAGATATAAAGATAATGTACAACGCTGAGAATACTAGAAGTAAAGGTGCAACAAAACACTGTGCATGGGGTGTATGCAAGTCAGATTCCGTTATCCAGAAAAGTTACCAGAAGGAACTAACTTTATTCGATTTCCAAAGCCTGGAAATGTCAAGGATGGAATGACAGAGTGGGAGAAAGGGCAACAAATCCTCAAAACCGAGAAGGCAAAAAGGTGGCTTCATGCATGTGGGAGGAAAGATTTTTCGAAAATATCAGATATAAAGAAGGACACGTACATATGCACCTTACATTTTATGGAAGGCAAAGGCCCAACGGAAGACCATCCTTACCCGGTCCTTGCAACGCTGACTGAGAAGGAACAAAATCAACGGGCAACACGGGCAAAGACGAGATCAAGGTCCAGGAAGCGCAGGGAAAATCCAATCGAAGAAACTGGTGCCTCGAAAAAACACCAGCAAGAGTCTTCGTGTTTTCCAGTACCTGGTGATACTGAAGAGCAATCGGAAGATACCAGCGTTTTATTTGAATCAGGACTCCCTGGGCCTAGCAGAGCCTCTCTTGAATCTCAAGACCAGGGGCGTACAGACAAAGAAACCCAGACTGTGTACTGTAAGTACACACAAGGAGCAAAAGTAGAGACCATGATCTACAGAAATCGACTTATTCAAGAAGGCATAGGTTTATTCCCTTCAGAGCAGAAAGAGGTCAATTTAATGTCTTCTGAAATCATAATAGCAGATGACAAAAAGTGCAAATATTTTACAGGGCTTCACACTGAACAATTTGAGGCTCTATTTGAGTTCTTAGGACCAGCGAAATATGAACTGTCTTACTGGGATGGTCCTGAAAATATTGAAAAAGGAGCCTTGCAAGAGGAGAGCCACAGGGTATATCTGTAAAGGAACAGCTTTTCTCACATTATTGAGACTGCGTAGAGGATTCAACATTGCAACAATTGCTCATATGTACAGTATAAGTAATACTGTGGTGAGAAAAATTTTTGTAACATGGATCCAGTTCATGTTTTGCCACTTCAAAGAGTTTGAACATTTAATGTTTCCTAGCAGACAAGCTCTGAGGACTTTTTTGCCAAAAGTTTTCCAAAAATTTAAGAATGTGAGATGCTCTGTAGACTGTACGGAATTCTTCTGCCAAACACCAAGCAATTATGCACAACAGGGAAACATGTTTTCCTCATATAAGCATCACAACACTATGAAATGTTTAATTGCTGTGACCCCCAATGGCTCTGCTTGCTTCGTGTCTGATTTGTTTGAGGGGAGCATTGATGATGTGTCCATTTTTCGGGAAAGTGGAATTCTGAGGCATATTAATCCAGGTGATGCAATACTGGTTGATAAAGGATTTACTGTGCAAGATTTATTGTTCAACAAGCAAGCAACAATACATATACCACCATTTCTTGGCAAAAGGGATTGCCTTACAAAAGAAGAAGAACTTGCAACAAAAAGGATTGCCAAGGCCAGAATCCATGTGGAGAGATTCAACGAAAGACTCAAGAAGTTTAGACTAATAGGAAACATAATCCCATTGAACCTTAGTTCCATTGCATCACAGCTTGTATATGTTTCATGTTGTCTTGTTAATTTTCAACCATGTCTCTGTAAATAAGCAATTAGAGAACCTGGGAAAGTTTATATGGATTTTTTTTTTGAAAATAAGTGTTATAAACCTAAAAAGGTTATTATAATGATACATATCAAATATAGATCTATATAGATATATACATTCTCATCAGCAACTCTATAGATGTGAATAAAATAGTATATAATTCTCAAAAAACAAGCACATAAAAGTTTTGGTGTAAACCTGCAATCAGTATTAGGCATCAAAGTATCAAAAATATATAGATAATACAAGCAGTTTCAATCTAAAATAACTGGAAGTAGTCCACGTGGCACCTTCATTAGAAAATATTCAGGTACCAAGACTTTTTCCCAGAACTCTGAAGTTGCTTTGATGATTTGCATCTGGATGCCACTTTCTGGATAGAATCTCTCAATTGATGGAGGTCCTTTTTGAGAGAAAAGAACAAAATCACAAAAATGACCTCCAGTTACCAGAAGCTGCAACTGAATCTGGAAATAATACCCATGGCTCAGTCCTGGCCATGAACATTTTAGCAGGCGGGCGGTCAAATCGCCCTCCTCGCCAAGTCAGGCAGGCGATTTTTAAACTACTTAGTATCTCAACGGAATGCTTTCAGAATGTACTGACAGATAGATTAATGTTCTCCTTGAGTTTTTGTGTTGTTTTTAATCTTTTATCATCGCAATTTCTATTTTTTGTGCAAAGTTTGACTAGATTGCGACTTGAAAACTCGTAAACTTTATCGTTTTCTGAACGAGTGTTTATTACATTCCTCAAGCGCTTTGTCTATTTAAATACACAAACAGGTCATTAATGCATTTAAATTAACCACTTATGTTACCAGAAAGTTAAAAGGGTTAATAACAATAATGAAAATTATTAACCAAAAGATAAATTAAAAACCCAAGGCGGGCGATTTGCTATGAAAACAACTGAAGAGGCGGGCAGTCTAACGCCCGCCTTGAGCAAATGAGGCGGGCGTGGAGGCGCGCGCGGGCGATCGCCCGCCATAAACGGCCAGGTCTGATGGCTTCGCTTTAAATGGATTAATCCATCACTTTCAAGTTTGAAGCACTGATGCTGAAGGGTTTCCTTTGGAATTGTGCAGTCTTTCCAACCAGAAATTACTTCCTCAACTGTCCTTGTTTTCAATAGTTTTAGACATTTAATTTCCAAAATTCCTGCAGTACCAGACTCTTTATCTACAACAAGTCCGTCTGGGCTTGCACCAAGATGAGGATACATTTTGTTAATCCATAACCCAGTTTCTGTTACTGTGTTATCCGTAGCTTTAACATATGCATCTCGAGCTGCTGGTTCAGCATCAATCCCATACTTCATGTCTGCAGTACAGATGTTTTGCTTAAACCACAATCGTTCATATAGGAATTTGAAGCAGCGTTGTTTTGCTTCCACCTTGAATGCCAAGACTGCATTCCACAAGGAAACAAGGTAATGGCATTTTGAGGCAGTTACTCTTGGCCAGCGCTCTGCAAACCATGTTTCAGATTTGCTCTGATCCTCTGTACCAGGAACTTGGCAAGATGATTCATGCTCCCACAAAGCTTATCACTTTGCTCCTGCAAATTTTCTTTAAACTTTCGCACAAGTAATCTCAAGATACTGAGGTCAGCATCTTCAAGATCAAAATCACTATATTTGATGGCAAGAACTGTTTCCCACATTGAGATTTCTCCCACACCTGCACTATAACTTTGCAAGTTGGTCACAAACGTATTTTGTAGTACCTCGTCAACCTTACCATGGTACTTTGCTGGCCTAGGGTCCCAATTATAAAGTTTTGTTTTCTTTGGTACTTCACTTGGCTTGTATTCTGCTTCATGTAAAGGCTTGGGGTTCTTCTGGCGCTTTTTTCCTCTATTCCATGAGCAAGGCTCAGATGTCTTTGGAACTTGCACCATATGGCCATGCTCAAGAGTAATCATTGATGAATAATAAGAGAGCAGCAACATGAGCACATCTTCCCAAAGATCTGGCAATGCAATTGCAGCTTGCATGTTGAACAAACCCACTCCCTTTGCTAATCTTGACTTGCACAGACAGAGGTACTCTTTCCTCATTGAGTGGTGGACATGGGCTCTGGCAAAGTAATCCTTTGAATTTCCATTGTCTTGAATATTCTCCACAAAACCGCTCTTTAATAAATTTCTGCCCTTTTTTAATGGCTTGGCAGTCGCAGTGCCACTACTCTCTGTTCCTGATCCTTCACTATCACTCTTGTCCTCATCAGCAAGGTCAAGGAATTCATTCTGAAGAGATTCCACGAGATAGTGATACAGATGCCCATAGTTATACATGGCAGGAATATCCTGGGAAGGGAACATCTTCCAGTCAGTGCATAGAGCTTGACTTGATTCATCTTGCAATGCTCCTTGAGTGTTCAAATTCAGTTTCGAAGCTTTCATTGCATACCATTTTCCACCATCAACTTTCAGATCCACTTTTTTCTGTATCGATAAACAACCTTCTACCCTCTGAATCAGATCTCTTTTCTTGCCAGTTCTTTTCTCTCCGTGACACTCAAGCCATCGCTTCAATTCAATAACGCTACAGTCCACTGCTGGTTTTAAAAGTTTGGCACCAGGTACATCCTCTTCGGTCAAAATAATTTGGTTGCCCAAACTTGACATGACGGCCTAAAAATATCGATGGCCTAAAAAGCAGCAGTCCAGGTTTGCGCAAACAATCGCCGATTACTGTAGGTAATATTAACCAACAGTTCTATAAATATATGTACAATGTTCAGAACGATGTTTTAACAGAAACAGTTCCCGAATAATATAGCCGAATCAATAATCAAAGCAGGAAAGAAACGACAGAAACACCTATTAATAACATTCATTTTTGGCAGCCAAGGCGATGTTAAAGCCTTCTTTTTCTATTTTATAGTGAAGAGCTTCATATTCTAGTGCTTTTCGAAGCAATTGTTGATCTGATTTTAAATTATAAAAGGCACACTATAATTCATCATCCTCAGATAATATGTTCTTATTTCATTGAAGATATCTTGAATTTGGCGGTTTAAAATAAATTCTTCAGACGATAACAATTTAATATCTTCCTAATATCTCTTTTTTTTTAGTCAAATCGTGAACAATTGAGCTCATTGAAGGTAGAAACCAATTTGTTAGACTTTTTTCACTATCATCATCATCATCATCATCATCATCATCTTCATTCCCAACTTCAAAAGGACGTTGTTCTACATTTTCATTACCTTCATAATCATCATCATCATCATCTTGCACATTTCTTACTCTATATTCTCCCAAAGAGTTTGGCATTTTGTTATTCGTTTCGTGATATCTAATTATTCCTGCTTTTAACGATTTTACTATTTTACCATGTCTCCTTGCTTTATATTATATTTTTTACTCTATTTGATTGACAGCTTGTCAAAAAAATGATTCATTGATTACTTGTTTGATTGATTGTTTACTGACATATAAACGCTTGTTAGAAAACTTTCTTTTCACATTATTACAAATATGTCTTTCGCAAAGGAAAGTGAAATTCTATCTGAACAAGAGTATAGATTAAATTTACGCTTGTTTAGACAATATCAAATTTTAAAAGCCTTTTTAATAGAGACAGTTTGTATGAAAGAGAACATTATCGAAAATATAATGGAAGAAGAAGAAGAAGAAGTTAAAAATCATGAAGCATTACTTTTAAGGTGCAAGGAAATGGATGATCGAACAGGCAAAATTGATGAAAGTATATTAAACACAGAGAGAGAAAGATATGACAATATAATAAACTATATGAAAGATAATGATATCAAACAGATCTATGAAGAACAATTCGAAAGGATAATTTACAAGTTAGAACAGCAATGTTCGCTTACTTTTCACTGCAAAAATATTCTATTAAGAAAAACATTAGAATCTTTAAAATCAAGTTAAAAAAAGTCAATGTTCAATATATATCAAGAAAAAAAAATACTTTTGTTAAACTTTAGATATTCTGTAATGCTTGTAAATGATAAACATCAAGCATTTGTCTTTGATGAAATTCAGCCCGCATTCTCTTTCTGAATTCTGCCGCTTTTGCTGCACGTAAACTCTCTTTATCTGAACAGTCATAAAACAATTCTTTATAGTTTTTTTCACGATGCAATGATCAAAGTCTTCATCAATACTATTTCTACATTTAAATAACAAAGTAATAATTTTTGCTTGGAAATGTTTTTTATTGCCTTCAAATTCATGCTGGATCAAATTTTTCCTGACTGCTTGCTCGCAAAATGCGAAATCTAAATTTTCTTCGTCGAATTTGTAGCATAGGTGTCTCATAGGTATTTGCTGCAACGGAAAATTTTTAGCTTGCAGTGTTGTTTCAGTATTTGCATGCCAATCTTCTACTACAGCGCAAGGACCGATATTAGGGAAATATGATTTAATTCCTTCAAGTTCAATTTTCCCATGATCTAACAATTCCCTACTTTGCTCATATCCTTCTTTTCCATCATCTACATCCCATTTTGTCTGGTTAATAATCCTCTTAAAAAGTTCTGTGCCTTTTAAAAGCAAAAGTGGAATAAAATAATCAGGATCAGCTTTCCTTTTCCTGTTCCATTCTTTACATTGCGGATTGTAGACAGGGATATATTGCCTTTTTACTGCCAGATTTTGTTTTTGTGCAATATATCTCTTCGCTATTTCTTACAATTTTATATCCATATATATGTTGGCCGATTCCGGTACAAAAGGTACTCCACCTTCTCGCCTTTCTTTTGCCATATCTTCAGCAGTGAAAATTATGCCAAGATCTTTACATTTCATTTTCCATAAATTATTTAAGCCGAACACATAATAAAAACTCTTGCAAAGGCTTCGCAATGTGAACAAATCATTCTCATTACAATGCTGACCGATTTTTCATAGAACATCTTCTTGTTGCAAGGCTTGATCCATGTTTCGTTTAACTGATTATTACTAAGTATTCTTCTGATTTTATAGTCTTTCATAATTGACGTTTAACATTTTGATTGATCACTTGATTGATTGATTGACAGTTCTATTGTTAATAAAATCTATTTAAAGTCCAGAAACATTAGCTTTTTTTAGTTAACTTTGACAAATAAGAAAATATGGATAATAAGAACGCTCAGGAAGAAAAAGCTGAAAATAATAATAAACAAGAAATACAACGCTGTACTGTAGATTGGAAAGATCATATTCAATATTGTGGAGAATGCCTACATTTCGAAACCTTCGAAGTTTGCCCGGATTGACTCAGAGACGTAGAAGAGATGAGGAAAGCAGAAGAGAAAGAAGAACAGAAGAACAAGAGGAAATGGCAAGCACTCTTGAAAGCAGAAGAAAAAGAAAGACTGAAGAAGAAGAAGAAAATGAAAGTACAACAGTAAGAAGAAGATGGGAAAGAGAAGATGAAGAAGAAGAAATAATAATTCTACATGAGGAATTTGATGAAAGCAGGAGAGAGCAGACAAAATTCTTTAGAGCATTAAACACTAGATTGGTTCGCGTTCAAATCAGAAGAAGTTTGAGCAATGCTTTTCTTTCAATTTGTCTGATTGAATAAACTTTGTGAAATGCATTTTATATTAATAATAACATTATCTTTTGAATAGTATCAAATACTATCAGACACTATCTTCAAGAGTTTTTTTTCACAATAAGAAGGCACAAATCTAGGAGGGGGGTACTTCCATTGAAGCCCAACAGGGGGTCCAGATGTTTTAAGCGTCTTACAAATGACAACCAAATAACCCATTTGATAGAAATTATAGTGCATTTTTCGTATTTTGAGAGTTACTAGCCTTCGGATCTAATTTTCTGATGTTTTAAGCTTCTTTTGCTGCCTTTTGTGTACTTGAATACTGCAAACTTTTAAAGAAAATATTTTATTGCTGTATTTGATGATATAAAAAT
The DNA here is from genome assembly GCA_014526335.1 of Chrysaora quinquecirrha. Lineage (NCBI taxonomy): Eukaryota > Metazoa > Cnidaria > Scyphozoa > Semaeostomeae > Pelagiidae > Chrysaora > Chrysaora quinquecirrha. The sequence continues at coordinate 297,568 of JACTAT010000091.1, read as the reverse complement.
GGCTTGATTTTTAAATTCTTACACTAAAATTTGACAATTATTTGAGATATATTTTGAAAATTTAGGCTTTGGTCCTCTTTAGCCCTGACTAGGCCCCCTGTTAGGCCTCAATGGGGTTGTGATAGATGCAGAATGTCTATCACTTTGAGTAGTAAAAATAAGAGCAATCACATGTACGACTCAAATTGAGATTATAAACTGACCGACTAATAATTGTTCATACAAAGATTTATATACACAACAGAAATAAAGAATTAACATAATTCAGAATACATTACTAATAGATTATAACGACTAGTCCTGTTACAGGAGTCCCCGGGGGCACAGATTATCCAGAAGATATATAGGTAGAAAAACGGAGGAAGTGTAGGGAATAATTGACCAGAGCAACAACAACAATAGAGTAAAAAGTTAAATTAAGGGACCAGTCATTATTAATGCCGGGTAGGGGGCCAGAGGAAATTTATATTTTCAGCAAAAAAATTTGTAGCCCCCCATTATTGTTCAACTAAAATCTTGTGGCCTCCCTTTTATTCTTAAATATTTTTTATAGCCCCCCATAACAATACTCTGTGCTTGTTCATAAATAATAAATTGGGTTAAAAAAACACATCTATATTAAAAACTCCCTTTATTTTGTACCCTGTCACGGCAGTACATTCATCTTGTTTTATTTTCAGCTAAAAAAAATGTAAAAATTGCAAAAATATCCATTTGAAAGGTTTTGCGACACATAAAGAGCTGTGCCAGTGCCTTGGAAATACTATTACTTCCTTCAAAAACAGAAATTGTGAAAGAAGTTGAAAAGAAATTTTACTTTTTTACTAACAGATGCAGACATTAAATTCGAAAATGCCCCAAAACTAAAGGCTAAGACCCATTTGCCAGGACTGTGACTTTTATTGCATAAGAAAGTGTGCAGCACAGAATCAGCAGATAAATATCATTAGTAAAATGACTAATCCTGCAAAGCGAGCAAAGGTAGCTAAGCCATCAAAATATGAAGCACAAGCAACTATTCTGCAATGCTTTCAGAAGAAAAAAAGCAGTGATGAATTTGATGATGGTGATGGCAATGCAAATTATTTTGATGAAAGTGGAGATGGTGATAGTGACTATGATAGTGACAGTGACATTGGTTGTGACATGTAATTGTCAATGATGAAAGAACTGTTTTTATGAACTCGCACATGATTTTTGAGACTTTGTATGGTGACATTTTTTGTAGCCCCCCTAAGATACCCTCATATTTTTTGTGGCCCTCCTTTTTGAGGCCAAAATTTTTTGTAGCCCCCCATGATTTCCTCTGCCCCCCCCCCACCCGGCATTAATAATGACTGGTCCCTAAGAACATTTTTTAATCCATTTTCCTAGTATGTCGAAGTGCATTGAACGTCAATAGCTACGTGGCAAAATGAAATGATGAATTAAGATTGGTGCTTGGTCTGATTACCTGAGTCCTACAGTTATCACTAATTTTTGAATTGCTAGGACACTCAAACTTTACGGGTTTCTATTTCTGCCTTGCTCACAAATTGGCATGGCGACATGAACTTCAATGGCAAGTGGATGTGATGGCCTAAATCTACCGTGTACAAAATGACTTGAAAAACAATGTTTCTTTGTATAGCAACTTAACTAAACATTTGTTTTACAGAAGGCTTCTACTAATGCAGCTTTCTCGATATTCAAAAAGTTCTGCAATATTTAGTTCTTGAAGGCCTGCCGAAGAGTGCTGAGTGCTCCGGTGTCTCACTGTGACGTTGAAATAGCAAGCCTCGTTTCAACGCAGACCAGCTTTTTGGTGCGGGCCAGTCCAAAAAATGCTGTAATATTGTGAGCCCCAGTTTGAGCGATCTCGGTTCGCTGTTAGTCTAGGTCTGATGAAAGATAACTGGGACTCAGACTCAGGTAATAAGTCTAATTGGCGCTATGTCACTTCAGACTGTGAACTTTAAGTCACATTATTTTCAAAATATCGAGATAAAATAATCTTTGCAGAAATGATTTCTGCTACATATTTTTTCTGAGAAATTGGATACAAATTTTTATTTAAGGAACCTCAAACGTAAACCCATTTCAAGACACATGGTCACACCCGTGAGGAATCAGTCCTTCTTTTTCAAGAACAGAGCTCGCATCTGGCTTTTCATAGCACACGATTTAGAATAAAATTGAATAAAATGAGTATGGTCGTGTAAGCTAAATTGAGTAGAAACAAAAGCAACGAAGCCTATTAAGTCTAAATCCATCTTGTTCTTGAAATAGAATTAATCTTAGTTTTTACCGTATTTATTCGTTTAAGCGCCGCCACCGAATGAGCACCGCCGACCCGAACGAGCCCCGCCCCCAAAGAGCACCGCCCCCAATTGAGCAACTCCCCAGAATGACTGCCGCCTCTGAAGTTCTGAAAATCTCAAAGAGGCCGCGACGCTAAAACGATTAAATACGGTACTTAATTTTTGGACATTTTCAGCAGCGACTTCGCTATAAAAGTTTATAAGTAAAAACGTGAAGAGATGGAAATAGGAACAACATCAGTAGATAGAGTGAATTTCATATTCCGAGGAAAAGATGAAAACAAGACTCAGATTTTTGGGGCAGTTCCTAATCTTTATCAATTAGCTGCAGGCCCTGTCCGGACAAATATTTCACTCGATTTCACTGGGTAAATTTTGGACTTTCTTAAATTTTTGGGCATTGGAGTCTGGATTTCAAAATTGCGAAGAACAGCGAAAACATTTTATAACATACTTAAAAGCCTTTTTGCCTGACACTACCCAGAGTAAAAACGTCAGAAAACGACCAAGACAAAGAATCGAATTGCAATAAAAGTGGGAGGATATTGATAAGCCAGTAGAATTGCAGCAAATCAAGTGCTACATTCTGATTGGCTCCAAGTCTGCTGCACAAGCGGAAACACACCGATGTTTAGAATCTTGTCTGTAGATGATCAGGCTAGAAGTTTTGCAGAACATTACACATTGGCAGAATTGGAAGATTTTGGAATTGATTGTGTCTACAATCCAAAGCTTTCTAGACAAAACAGCTTCTTTGTCTGTTCTTGACTACAAAATCTGTTCTTATTTCGAGGAGTTAGGCAGATAGACAGGTAGGCTACTCTATCCACCTAGTCTATTATAGGCCATATAAGCCTGCAGAATTAAGTGACCCGCCCCCGAAGAGCACCGCCCCCAATTGAGCAACTCCCCAGAATGACTGCCGCCTCTGAAGTTCTGAAAATCTCAAAGAGGCCGTGACGCTAAAACGATTAAATACGGTACTTAATTTTTGGAAATTTTCAGCAGCGACTTCACTATAAAAGTTTATAAGTAAAAACGTGAAGAGATGGAAATAGGAACAACATCAGTAGATAGAGTGAATTTCATATTCCGAGGAAAAGATGAAAACAAGACTCAGATTTTTGGGGCAGTTCCTAATCTTTATCAATTAGCTGCAGGCCCTGTCCGGACAAATATTTCACTCGATTTCACTGGGTAAATTTTGGACTTTCTTAAATTTTTGGGCATTGGAGTCTGGATTTCAAAATTGCGAAGAACAGCGAAAACATTTTCTAACATACTTAAAAGCCTTTTTGCCTGACACTACCCAGAGTAAAAACGTCAGAAAACGACCAAGACAAAGAATCGAATTGCAATAAAAGTGGGAGGATATTGATAAGCCAGTAGAATTGCAGCAAATCAAGTGCTACATTCTGATTGGCTCCAAGTCTGCTGCACAAGCGGAAACACACCGATGCTTAGAATCTTGTCTGTAGATGATCAGGCTAGAAGTTTTGCAGAACATTACACATTGGCAGAATTGGAAGATTTTGGAATTGATTGTGTCTACAATCCAAAGCTTTCTAGACAAAACAGCTTCTTTGTCTGTTCTTGACTACAAAATCTGTTCTTATTTCGAGGAGTTAGGCAGATAGACAGGTAGGCTACTCTATCCACCTAGTCTATTATAGGCCATGTTAGCCTGCAGAATTAAGTGGCCCTACTGGATAATTTAATTAATATATCAGCTTTGTTTAACTTTCCAAACAATGATGATGCAGCCTGTTGTTCTTCAGCTTACAAGTAAATCCCCTGTTATAGTGTCATTTATAAAATACATTCTGCTCAGTTTAGTTTTTTAAACCAGGTAAACTTAAAGTGCCAGCAATAATACGCTAAGCAAGAATAGGATACTTTTGTCTGTGTTGTCTTCTGCAGCACTTTCGCTATGGGTTTTCTTGGTGGTCTTTTTGACACCAGTAGTGATGTTTGTTGGCAATGCTGGAAGATACAGAAATTTGAAATGTTTAAAGTCTCATTTGCTTATGTACAGTGCCTTTGGTAGTACATTATTCATGCTTTGTAAAACAAGCCACTGCAATGTCGAAAATTTCAGAAAAACACATTTCCCTGTCTAGTCTAGAATGTTTTGAATTTTTAGTAGGAACTGTACCAGCACACGGGGGACTCAAAATGCCCCTTGATGTTACTGCTGCTGATGCTACAATTGAGATGAATTACTTGTCATTGTAAATAGCATAAATTTTTGTTCACCAAGGGCTACCTTAACAGTAACAGAGCAAACAAAAGAACATGTCTAAGCCCAAGATCTTCAACTAGATCAGTGAGACACATGATGTTAACAAAAATTGATGTGAAGGATTTGACATTTAATGTGAAGGAAATAGCTTGTATTTTATACCATAGCATAATTATCTACAGTGCTAAAAGGAAGTCAAGAAACTTTAGATACCATGGTCAGTGTTATGAGGAAATAGTTCTTTTCTTCCTGGAGATGTTCTACCTTGACTATCAGCAGAACCTATTGCTACATTGGTCAGGTCTTGATAATGGTCCTCAAGCTCCCCCTTCTCTAACCTTTTTAATTCAATAGTCTAATCCCTGCAAAAAGAACACAGCTTTAACAAAAGCTTGCTAAGAAATATTTATAATCCCCAAACAAAAAACTGCATACAACTGCATCTTTTCAAAATATGGAGCCTGTATATTGATTAGTGGAAAAAAAATAACATCACATGTGAAAAACCACTAGAATCATCACATGGGTGTGAGCCACCTCATCAATTGCAAAGTGATGTTGAATTAAGAGAATTACCCTAGAAATTGGCTACTTCCCAACTATTAACTTGGTCTCTGTCCTGATTTCTCAATATGGGGTGTATTTGGATTTCTACTGGCTCTGCACATATTCATCATAAAAAAATTTAAACAAACTATTCCATATTGGTCTAACCATTTTAAAAGCACTTCGCTTTGGGGTCATTTTGTTGTACTGGGCTTTTGTAGTTGGTGATATCATCTCCTGTAAGCAAATCAAAATATAACATTAGATTCCAGAATTGTTTTTTTATATTAGCTGAAAAAGACATGGAAATATTTACAACTAATGGATTGCAAAAAACTGTAAACCCCCATATCTTTCTTTATGGCAGCTTCAAGTTTACCAAGGCCGAATTTCTCTTGCTCTCTGACATGCATAACACTGGCTGCTTTGTCATTGTTGACACCAATTATTGTCGCCATATCACCTAAACATGGAACCTTACATAAGATCATTTTTGACAACATTAAACCAACACTGGCTGGTGTACGATGAGCTTATTTGATAATTAAAAATAAATTCATAGTTAAATTCATATGTTATGGCAACTATCTGTAATGGCCCATGCAAGTACATCTCTTATCATCCTCGACTAAACTTTGGGTTAAAGAAATATGACATCATAGTTGCAGAAGGTTACACATACCTTCTTTTATCCAGTCTTGCAATTCTTTGCATAGCATGCGAACTGATATCTTGTGAGCTAGTGATAAATTTTCCAACTTTAATTCTACTAAATGAATGTGCTGATAATGCATATAGAGTAAGGGAGAAATACTCAAGATCAATTATTGGATATCTGATATTTGAATATCTTTGACTATAACTGAAACTTGATACTTCAGTTTTGCTTCCTTTCATGAATTCCCGTGTCAAAGACATTTCAAGGAACTGTATCTAGGGTCTCTTATGCATATGATTTATGCATACCAACCTCTTTTTTGAAGTGTTTCCTTTCCCGTTTGGATCGGTCATCCAAAGTACACTAGTCTGTTATTGCAAATGGCACTAGTATTCCCATAGCCTTGTCTGCTACATCATGCAATTCGTTTTCTAGCAACTATGGAGTGGGAAAAGTTGTAGTTATGTATGTTTCCTTCCAACAAGGTCAGGAACAATGTTATGCTCTTCACGATTATAGTAATTTATGTTGCTTTATCACTGTTGAAGTAACTTTCTGTATTGCCAGGGTGTTAAACATGGGTCTGAATGCATCTTTTTGGACATAGAGCAGTGTTTAACCCACTTATGTAGTTTCACTGTCATTTGCCGGATGCAAAGATCAGCCAGATTTTGAGGATATCAGGCTAATGCAGTTACAGATAAGTTGGTAAAAGTTTGCTATGCAGAATAATATCTACAGTTCCACATACATCTCTTTGAACATCATTGAATTCGTGAACAGATGCCCTTACAGCCAATGCCTTTGCAGCTGGTCCACCAGATTTTAAATGAACAGTCACTTGCCAGTTCAACCAACTAAGAACCTATCAATGTAATAGAAAAGATTTCTCAAGATTCAGATATTATAATTATTGCGACAGGTACCTTGAATCATTTAAAAGAATTTCCATTTTGGTTTGCCAGTATAGGTAAGATATTATTGGAAAAAACATACATTTGATTCTTTGGTGTTCAGCTTTGCAATTATGTTTGCTTCCATTTTTTCCATTACAGCCTTATCATCAAATGGCTCACTTGGTTGAATTTGGATGCAGTACTGTATGTCAACAGCCAGACTTGCATATTGATTCGGGGATCTAAACTACCTGAATGAAAGTTATAAAATTTCTCATAAAACTCATGTACTTAATTAAATGCAGAGTACATCGAATATTAGCAAATGAAAAGTACCTTTTAACTCTATGAAAGTACTATTTGAACATAAAGCAAGGCAATGCTTCTACTGTTGTTAGAATTGGCATCCAAAAACATGACTACTCACTAAAAGAGATGGGCATTTGTTCACTTTTCCAATCCTAAATATATTTTGACAAGTTTTACTGTGATTGCAAGAAATCTTTGAAGAAGCAAATTTTTTCACTCTTGTACCAGCTCCACCATAATTACGCTGTAAAATGGGAATAGTTTTTTTGCCGAGAGCGAGGAAAGTAATTGGAATTCACCATATCAGGACAGATTCTATTAACATTTTGATAGATAAGTGCCATGGACGTGAATTTTTGTTCAGTTAGACACACTAAGACTGATTACCTGAGCAAGTTATTGCAATTACATTACAGTAAACTAAATTATTAAATCAAAGTGTGTACCCTCTTCAGACAGAATTGGATTGGTTTTGTTGGATCAAATTAATCTGGCACAGTGTTAATGCAGTGTTACCTTATGATTTTTTAGTTTTTTGAATCGCTATGAGATTGTCAGATATTAGGTTTTTTCTATGTAACCTGACAAAACAAGGAATCTTGGGATCTGAGAATGCAGATCATATTTTGATTCATGGTGTTTGAAATGTTTATCCGAAATGATCATTTTTCCCACTGAAATAGAGGGATGTTAATTTTAATCTATTTATTGCAAATTTGATTTTTAATTTGATAGTTAAAACAATCAAAACATATTTATAGTACATATTTATAATTTGTTTAGAGTAATTTTATTATTTATAGAAGAATTTCATCATTTTATTTTTGTTAATTTCATACCTATCCTTCTTTTGTGTATGCCATGGCATGGCTTTATGATGAGTGCCCGCTTTCTATGATAATCATATTTCAAGAAAAACAAGACTTCAGCAGCAGATTACGTGCAGCATGGAAGACATTGCAAATGTTTACGAGGCTTTTTGCGGCTACTTGCAAGCCAAAAAGAGTTTTGCTTTGCTTGAAACGGAGGCTGGTTTGAAATGGGAATGAAGAGGGCAACCTGGGTTTTACCCGTAAATATTGCGATAGGAATTCAAGGATAACCCAGGTTTTAAAACATGCTAATGAAGGAAATACAACTTCATTACCTAAGTTTATCAAGGAAAAACCTAGGTTTTGCATTGATAAGGTCATATATAGACCAAAAGGAAGACCCAGGTTAAACCTAGGTATTGATTGCTTTCATTTAAAAAATTCCCATATACGGAAACCTCCAGCAGACCTAGGTTTTCCTTGAACTGTTTTTGATTTTATATACAGCTACGTTGTACCAAATTAAAATTTAAAAAAAGCTAGGTCTTCTCAAGGATTGGCTCGACGAAAACCTATGTTCATTTCTAGGTTTACCTTGAGTGATTCACTTAGGTTGACCAAGGAAAAACCTAGGTTGTCCTTGAGCAAATTTTGCCCAGGAGCATTCCTTCTTATTTGCATGCAGAGGAGACGGGGTGCAGGAGGCAATTTTATCAAATGAAAACGTTAATTTTTAACACAATTCTTGACAAAATAGTTATTTCCATAACTAAAATGGCTTCCTACAATATAGGAAAAAGAGGAAAAGACCACTTAGCTTACTGCTTGCTTACGGTGCTCGTTGAGTCGGTCTCGTAGTCGTCCCACTGTCTGTCCGATGTACTGGCAGTTATTGTCCCTGTTCTGTAGGCACCGCAGGCATTGAATTACGTAAATTACGTTAGTAGAGTTGCAGTCCAGTCGCTGTTTGATGTTAAATGTTTTATCTGTGTTAGTGAATGTAACAGTTGTTGCCCCGTCCAGTATGTGTGTACATGTGTTGCAGTTGTGTTTAGATGAGCATTTGTGTACGCCCTGGGAATTGTTGATCACGTCATTTTTTATTTTAGCACGTACCAGGTGATCCCTAAGGCTTTTCGTCCTTCTGTAGCTGAGTACCGGTGGTTGGGGAAAGCTTCCTTGCAGTCGTCAGAGTTCTGTAGTATGCTGTAGTGTTTAGTTAGTATTTGACCCAATTGAGGTAACCCTGGGTGGTAGGTTACCACAAAAGGAGTCGTGTTGTTCTGTCGCTTGTTCTTTGTCCTTAAGCTGTCTTCTCTTGTTATAAGAGAAGTTTTCCGTATTTCGTTACGTATATGTTTACGTCTGTAGCCTCTGTTCGTAGGGTATGTTAGCAGTTCAGTCGTTCGTTTAGTAAAGGTCGTGTCATCTGAACAGTCCGCCAAGGGCAGTGCAAACCATGCACCTTCTATTGTATCATAGGAGCATGCTTTTCTACAGATTTGGTGACTATAGATTGAAAATTATCATATTGCTGTGTCTAAGTTGGGTGCATTGTAGACCTCTTCCCAAGCAGCATTCTTTCAGGTCTCTATCAAATTGTGCACTATTGTAGGACTTATAATTTCTGCAGCTTATTACACGAGGTTTTAATCGTAGGCTATTCAATTTTCGCACAGTTCCTATCAAACAGTGATCGCTGAGCCCAGATTCAAAGGCAATAGTTCTTGTTATATTATGCGGCAAGTTAGACAAAACAAGATCAATTTGGCTTGCAGTCTCCTGGGTGATTCTCGTAGGAGAAGTCACCATTTGGGAGAAACCAGAACGTGAAATTATTGATTTTAAGGCGTTGTTGTTTCGTTCTTTTAAATAATCACAGTTAAGGTCTCCCAACAATAAAGCTTCTATTTCCTCCTAACAGACTTTTCCCAACATTGTTTCAAACTTTACATTGAAGTCCACTGGCAGATAGTCTGACGTATCTGGAGGCCGGTATGCATGCCCCACAAGCAGGGACTTTGACTTCTTGAATAGAACTTCCATCCAGATACATTCCAGGCCATCTGCTTCAAGATCAAATCTCCTGTGGGATGTTAACTTTTTTGTGATGTAAACAACGATGCCTCCTCCTTTTCCATTAGGCCGATCTTTTCTTTCCATGTCAAAACCTTCGATTTCGATTTCACCATCAAAAATATGCGGATTTAAATGTGTTTCACTGATGCCGATGATATGGGCCTCTTTACAGCCTTGGCGACTCAAGAACTCCTCTAGGCTTGCTTTGTGAGCAGGAAGATCACAAATGTTTTGGTGGAGAACCTTTAGGCCCTTGCTGTTTGTCAAACCTTGTAAATCATCGATACTGACGGGACTCTGATATGGTCCTGGGTTCATAGAAATGTCACCGCTCGAATGAATGATCATGATTAACAGGTATGTATTGATGTAACAGCTATGCCCAGCCATTTTTGTTTGCCTTCGAATTGCTGCCCTATTTTCGGACGAAAATAGGCCCTGTGAGAGAATTTCCCACACAGTCATCTTTCCTAGAAATTTCGTCTCAAACAAGCATCGTTCAGAGGTAAATCGGCCATCAAATCCTGTACTATAGTTACTCTCATGATTCTCCTAAAAATTTGGCCAGCTCAGCTTCATAAAACACGAGCTACTTGAAGATATTATAACGCAGATGTACGCAGCGACTAAAACACCTCCGAACGCCATCTTGACTTGCCAAGTTAAGATAATATCTTTATATCTTTATAATATCTTTTATATCTTTATATAAAAGTCTCCTGAACGATTCACTAGCTTTGTTTTTAGTGAATAAGAAACTTAATTCAATGATTGAGACTTTTAATCTGTAGAAAAACCTTGAATACCAACTAATCCCTTAATTTTCTTTCCAGTGTTGCGATACATCATTGAACAACACGGCATTCAAAGGAGACCTGGAGTATTTAACAGAGTATTTAAAAAAATCTGCTTCAAGTGATTTCTTGGACTGGATGAACCAAGTGAGTGATTTTCTATTCAATTAATGCAGAAAAGAAATATATTGAAAAAAGCCAAAATTTTGTCTTTGGCAATGTAGCTTGGTTGTCTCCCATTGAACTTGGTGTAAATTGCTCTTGAAAGTTCGGTTTGGGTTAATTTACGACAGAATGACGTTTGACCTGTTAAAGCCTGGTACCCACTTGAAGCTTATCACAATTACCCCCATAATAATTAGCTGTAATCGTGATAATCCATAATGTCAACATGGACTAAATTTTTTATTTCTTGTGATTTTGAAATGGAGAACAAAAACCTACTATTTCTCGAAAAACTCTCTGAAGCAGTAAGAAAATTCCCCTGTGTTTATGATAAAAAGAAATAAAAAAGAAATGCTTGGAACAGTATTTCCGAAGAATTGAATATTGAAAATGTCAAGAAATGTTGTATTGTTGTATTTTGTATTTCACTTTACACTGTCTTTCTCTCGTACATTATACCTTAATTGATATCAAGACAGATGCTTAACCTGTCTTAATTGTCTGCTTTTAATCATACAGGTGATAAAGCCAAGCAAATTTTAAGGATAAGATTCAGTAAAATGAGAAACGATCTGAAAAAGGCATAAAGGTCTGGAACATTGGCAAGCAGGGTAGAGAAGGTAAAAGAGAGCATGAGGAAGTATTCATCCGCTGTGGTTGACCAGGGTGGAATCCATGTAAACCTTACGCCGGATACAAGGCTACTCAATTATGAAGCTACGCCGAGGCTTTTCTATGTTCATGCGCACGCGCTGTGGCATTGACAACTCGCAATGAAACATTTGTGAAAGCATAATATACCGATTTTATCACACTGTATTAAACTTAATTGAATGTTTTATCACACTGTAAACTACATTAAATTTCCCTAGGACAATCGAAAGCTAAAGCACCATGTTAACTATACTTCCTTCTTTATTGGAAACAACAACTAGATACTAAATGTAGCTACGACTACTTCTAATTACTTAATGCAGGAAACTGGGCATGCGATGCACTGGCCCTTTGTTGCCTGCGGGACTAAATCTTGTACGGTCAGTGATTGAAAAGGAAATTGCCAAATTTCTGGGCCAATGCACCTGTCCAGCAGAAAGACTGCCAGAGAACTGAAATACAAAACAAATCATGAAATCAATAAATAAAAAGAAGGGGACAGGGAGGGAGGGAGAAGATCGCAAAAACCTAACTTGCTTGTACCCTGCGCTAACAACAATGAATGTGAACAGACAAAACACATGATAGGTAGTTACCAAAATACCTAGGCGACACCTCAATAGTAATATCACCCAAAGAAAGCCCGATTGTCAGTCCATCCGTCGACATCCAAAATATCCAATATCCAATATGACTTAACTTATGACCCAATGCATAAACAGAACGTGCTCACAAACACGGCAATTCGATGCATGTACTGTATGATAGAACAAATGGAATGGACCATAGAGCATGGAACCAACTGGACCCTAGAAACCCGATGACGGCCAGCAAACGTCCTAGGCAATTTTAACTGTGCTTGAATTCTAATTTAACCAATATTTAAATTTTTATCTAATGTGCAAAAAGTTAAAAAGAACAGACAAGAAGTGTATATAGCTTGTAGTTTCATTTTGACGTTGCTAGAAAGGGACAGTATCCAACAGTTTAGTCTATGCGATCGATAACCTTAGAAACATTATAGTTTTTGGCTCTGCTAGGAAAAAATGTGTTTTTTCGGTGTGGCCTGATTTTCTCATCTCCTTTCTGATACGTGCGCACACTTTCTGCAATAACATCACCACAATCTTTCAATGTTGGAAGACACCAGCTCAATTTTGTTCTTTGTGCTAGAGTATCATTCGATTGTCCTCCCGTTTGCTGTTGTGCTCTCATTGTACTATAGTAACTTTCAGCTACAGCCTCAGGTCTACTTTTAGCTAAAATTATGTCTAGTAAGATGCATGTTGGTGGTTTTGCAATTGAATAAATTTCTTTGTTGTTATAGAATGAGCTGTAAAAACTTTGATCATGTTAGCGCACAATTTCCACAGCGCCATCACTAAATCTCATTATGAAGGCTGCATCGAAAAGCGACACAGCTTCCGAGTCAGTGCTGATGAGCTCTACCAGCGTTGCATCTCTCTGCTTAAGTGGTTGATTCTTTTGGTCAACGAACCATTCTGGACAAATTTGCTTCCAAATACCATGTGATGCTGCTTGCTTTAATGTTGTCATGTACCTGTGAGCCAGCCTTGGGTCAAAATCTATTCCCGATTCTTTGATATGCTTCATCTTTGATGCCACAGGCATGATCTTTCTACAACTTTCTATTCCGTATGAATCATACTCACCATCAGAGACCTCAAACTTGACCTCCTCTAGAATTTTTCTACTGCGGCAAAGAAATCATTAGTTGCAGATTCGACCCTCTATGATACTGACACCATGAAATCTTTTGAAACATTTTTATGGTCTTGCTCTATTTCATCATTTTCTCTCAGGCTCCAAGTGTATAGCTTTTTTCCTTTGGAGCCTGTTGATGAAGATTCCGTAATGAGCCAGCCTGGGAGAAGTGTGACTCCATTAAAAACATTGCCTTGTGTTAATGTGCTTTCTATTTTCTCCAATCTTGGAAGTGAACCAGGTTCCTTTTTGCTGAGCTTTTGCATTTCTTTTTTCACTTTTAGCCACCAAAGCTTCAGTTTCCATACTGGTGCATCCAGTGACTGAACACGAAGCTGGAGATCCACAATTGGCTTCATGGTGTCATGAAAAGCTAACAGATCTGCGACAAAATCTGATCCACCAATGGCTGAATAATTAGGGCATAGAGAGCAGCGTGTTGCAAGGTATCAAATAAAAAATTTGCTGTTTACAATGCAAATTTAGCAAGAAGATAAAGATAACAGTGCACGTTCACTCAACTCGTTAGCTTATTTACAACAATCTGCTGCTTTCCATCAACCTAGCTCTTCTTTGAATCGATGTGGCTCTATCCAGCCATCCTCTGCCTTCAACCTTCCAGCTCCTATATATGGTCCTGCATCACCCTAACCAGATACTTCTCTTAACCAATCCACTCTGAATGCTTTCTCTCGTATCTCTCAAGAACATATATAACTATCAGACCTCAAACAATAATGCCCAACAAAATTAGTAAAAAACAGATGAAAAATAGATTTCATTAATATAATGATAATACCTTATGTTATAACATGCTATAATTGTCTCTGAATATTATTTATTCTCCTTGGAATCACTCTTTTTCCCTAGTACTCCTCGCATGCTCTAACTGCCAAGAAACAGAGTCAATGTTCACATATCTTTGTATCTGCTGCCTAATTTTAGTTGCAGTTTTAGCCTATTGTAAGGCTCCAGCTCTAGAAATAATACTTTTAAAACATTCGCTGTCTGATGCCAATAACCTCCTCTAGTCAATGAAGCCTGTAGGGCAATACATTTTATTCTCTGTTTGGCGTAAATAAGTATGGAAGTAAATGGAAGCCAAGACAAAGCGAGTGACGCTCTGTTTTGTTGCATGAATGAGACTACAAAATAACCTCTAAGGAACAACCAAAATACCAACGGCATTTTTGATTACTCTACGGCCCTATCTACACGAGAGCCCAGAATCTGCCCTAATGCATTCCTGAGCGGATTAATCCAATTATCAAGTCGTGTGGGCAATTTTTACCATGTGGATGGCTACTTTCAGTGTTTTTCACAAGCGAAAAATCTGGGCGCACATGAAAAATGCCGCCGATGACAGCTAAGGAAAAGAGGAGACGGTCCAGAGGATCTCCAACGTGCCCAAGCTGTCATCGACATGCTTTAACACAGCGATTTACAAACCACCTAAGGAGCACTTAAAATACGTTTACGTTTCATTTACGTTTACTGTACATGTCATTGATACACAAGCCATTTTTAGTACAAAATGTCTGACGAAGAATTAATTGTATTGTTCCTTATTATTGCGTATCTCTTGGAGCAGGACAGACAGAGCAGAATACGTAGAATGATTTATTTTGGATATAATGTATTGGCAACACGAAGTCTCCAAATGCAACTAGCAGCAATAAATTATTTTGTTAATTTATACCAGGACAGACGGGCTTGGGTTTATCATCAGCAAGAAAATGAATTTGAAACATATTACTCGGCTGATCTGAACACAAGTAAGGACTTGGATCCAAATTATTGGGTACAGAGTACAGAATGTAGTAAAAAATTACGGTCGACCACCGACCTTTTTTTTTAGATCATCATACCATTGCTGACAGATAACATGTCATCTCATAAAATACTAGGTGAAATACGCTGTGGCATACTGAGGAAAAATGTCCTTATATATTGGGCAGATTCAAAGGAATTTGACATTCGGCAAATGTAACCTGCTGGGCTGGGCAGATTCTGGGCTCTGGCGTAGATAGGGCCTTCTCGCTCTTGAAACTCGGTAATTATAAACCTGCTGTACCTCACAGAGCTTTCCAGGATATGGGCGCATCAACCAAAATTTAAGGGGGGCGATCTCGTCAAGAACAAGGTAGTAGGGCAATTCTAAGTCACACCCGGGTAGCTATTCAAAAAGCAGAAATTAAAAGGGTCTCTTCATCAAATCGCTGCCCCATCTCAGAATTGAGCAGAATCCCACTGCCATTGTTGCTACTGTATACTGACCAACATCTACCATAGTAAAACTATATTTAGCATAGATGATCAAAATTTTCCTTCAACATTCACAGATGTCTGTAGTGGAATTCACGATTGTTCAACCACAGCTCTTGAACAAGTCCATGAGATTCGCTTGATGTCTTTTTTCTGAAAATTTCCCTCACACAGAATCTTCATTTTTGGTATTGTAGTTCTTTCTGTTTTTCTCATCTCTCTCTACGTTTTCAGAAGATATAGACAGTACCCATCGTTGCCAGAAGTTTTTTATTTCTATGAACAGCCATAGTTGCAAGTGAGTACATGTCTAAATTGAAGCCCCCTGCTGTCAAGAAATTTAGTTGGGGTAATCGTTATTGGGGTAATTTGTGGTAAACCTCATCTGAGTACTAGGCTTTAGAATGCATCAAAGTTTTGTCAACTCAGCACCTTGTTTCTTATGTGGAACAGAATCTGTTTTTATTCTCTGCGTGTCCTCAGCACCCAAGATTATGGGTACTGCCATATGATCTTCAGAATTGTCTTGATCACACAACTTCAAGGGTCTCAGATGGCGATATGTACTTTTCAATTCCTTGATTCATGGGTTAGGGAAGGAAGTTGGTGTTTCTTTCTCTGAACTGATACAATAAACTTCAATTACAAAATCTTTAATTTAACATAGTGACAGTTTCAGCCTGTAAATATCCAATCGTTTGTCAATTGTTCCATACATTTCTTTGATTATTCTTCTCTCTCTGTGCACTGGCTTTAACTGTGCTACAGTGCTACAATAGACACTACAGACTTTTTATTTAACTGATAGAAATTTGTATTCTCTTGAAGTCGAATGGGTCAAAGGCAAACTGAAGGACCTGCTAAATAGTTTTACCAAAGCAAAGAAACCTAGTGCCAGTGGGAGTTTCAGAAAAAACCCCAGTAAACGTGCTTCCTGGTTGTTAGAGAAATTGCAGTTTTTGGCACTACATGTTGCAACAAGACTCTCTATGTCATAGATTTGGTGGGTATATATTGAAAAAAAGGGAACAAATATATATGTGTATGTAACAAAGATATAGCATATACAAAAAAAGTATAATATATATAAACAATATATACATGCAATTGTAAATAACACATTTTTTAATGAACTATCATATTGTTCTGCCGTGGCACAGATCCAGCATTATTGAAATATGTTGTTAACATTTCTTGTTGGGCTTTTACATTTCTTGGCAGATTTTGAGTCAAGCTGCTCCGCACCCCTAGGAGTATTTAACGTTATGATCTGCACATTCAGAATCTGCAGCAGATGTGTATGAGCCTTTGTTTTTGTCTACCAAGAAGTTGTGCAGACAGCAAGTAGCAAATATTACATTTCCTAATTTTTTCTGAAGAAATTTTATAGTGGTGAGAAAAACTCTCCATCTGTGAGCTAGAATTCCAAAAACATTCTCAACTACCTGTCTTGCACGTGATAATCTATAATTGAAAATGCGTTTTTGATATTCCAAATTTTGATGAGGGAAGGGTTTCATCATGTTTCTTGATAAAAGAAAGGCATCATCACCAACCATATGGTAGTTGACTTTGAATTCCTTATTTCCTTGCAGACAAATAGGAGGTGGAACATCCAACAAATTTCAACTGATAGCCTTTTTTATTTCCAGCAGTAAACCAGTCTCAACTGTTCCTGTTTTAAATGGTACAAGTAAGAAAGTAAATGCTGCCGAAAATATCCCTCTCCCAAAAAATGATGACCCTGAATTCGCATCTGACAATGAAGATGATAGTATCGACCCCATCTACAAAAAATCTACTGAAGTTTTATTAAAAGAATTACTGAGTCAAATAGCTAATCTCGAAAAAGAAAATAATAACAAGAAATCTGTAATCGTAAATCTGAAATCAAATCTTGCTGACATAAATAAAGAATTAGTAAAACTAAGGAATGAAAACACTATCCTAAATGCCTCCCTGAAGTCTATAAAACAAAATGATGAAAAAGATCAAGATATTTTATCTGAGGTGAAAGACTTTTTCAAGGGGAATTTAGAATCGTTACTAAAACAGTCAAGTGATCACAAATCAAATTTCTCAGTTCTTCAAAGAGATTTTTAATCACTAGAAAACAACTTCAACAAATTTGTAGAAAAATACAATGATTCGATTTTCTGCGATAAAACAGGCGAACGCCTATCACAAAGGCAAATCTCTAGCATCCAACAGGATGTACTTATTACACAGGAAAGTGTGGACAAATTAAACCTTAGCTTTGAATCTTTGAGAAATAAAGTCAACCACAAAATCAACCACATGAGTCAAAAAATTAGAATGGCAGTGGCAAAACCGAAGTCTCCATCTCAGTCAGCACCTGTCGTCGAAGTCCCATCACTGTCTTCGCATGACTTCACCGTGTCTGGTGTTGAAAGAGAAAATACATCACCGCAAGACAATTCTAGATCAACCAAAAAATTTAAGCCTGTCAACCTCACCCAAAAGAAAACCCTTTTGATTGGTGATTCAATGTTCAAAGGAATAAAAACTAAACTATCATTCAATCTGCAAGACCACAGGTGCTAATTGCTCCCCTCAAAATAGGAATTGGTGTACAAATTCATCATCATTGTGGATCAAAATTTTTGATTGATTCGTTGAATAGTCATTGATTTTCGTTGTCCTACAGCGAGGTGAAACAGTTCAAGATGAGCACTGCAGATTGTTTAGAAAGAGATGTATCTCCCTTGCTTGTGGGACAGTTTTCTCAATTGGTAGCAGACAATGTAGACCATAATACAAGAACCCTTGACGGAATGAACACGTTTCATGGCATGGGGATGATTCAAGAGATGGTCAATAGCGGCCTGAAACTTTTCAATAATAGGAATATATGCGTATACTTGCTATGCAGATGCAATGCATTGATAGAGATCAAAAATGCCACTCCCAATTTCGTGCCAAGAATAACAATTCTTTTGGCACCATTCATTTTGCTAAGAGAGAAGGAAAGATCAATATACAGTGACAATGTCACACATCTAGCAATAAGGACTGACCGGAGTATTGAAATGATATCGGCGTCTCTCAGAAAGTATAATCTAATTTTGTTGATGAATAAATAGAGAAATATTACAATTTCTGGAGAAGCAGACCAGGGCGATCTGGCACTGCTACTGATTTGTGCTGCACATATCATGAAGACAAATGCAAAGTATGTAGAGAAACATGCTTAAAGAGGAACTGCGGTAGGACACCAAAATTCAGTGAAACATGTAGGGATGCGTATTGTTGGTCTATTGGTGAATACAGATTTTTTGGAAGAGATAGGATGTACCATTCTTGCAGACTCATTAAGGCTTGTAGATTACTGTTTATTCAGCCATTCAAGCATTACCTTGAAGTGCTTCAAATTGAAAACTCATTGCAGATTTACAGGTTTAAAATTCTACTGATCATTTGAGGGATAGCGGTTTTCATTTTTCTGCAATCTGTCTTTATTTAATGTCTTACGTTGGCCAAAGCAAAGCCATACACAAAAGGGTTGGCAATAGGATTTTCTTATGCAAGGCTTGTCTGGAAGTCAAGGCATCATATGTGCTGCAAAAGCCAACAGATATTATGTAGAAGGCCACTGGACACATGCAAATCACGTACAAACCTTTTCAGGTGTCATGTCTTTCAGAATTATTCTCAGGTGCCACTTTCAGCTTCTTATCAGACAGCAAATACGAGTAAATTGGAACAAATGTGAGAACAACAATGTTGGAAAAACTACAATATGGTGATTGATGATGATTGATTTTGTAAACATTAAGGCAATGCCAGTGTAATTTGGTTCATTGTCTGGTTAGGAAGGAATGAAAGAAGCTACTCATATGCATTTTAGAGCTCTGTGTCCATGATTTTGCTTCATTTTGGAGGTAGTGGAAGGAAGTTTGTTCTTATATGTGACTTGGTGGGTTTAAACAGGATCTTGTTGAAAAGGACTTCAGTAGACAATGCTCTATTGGTTGAGAGAAAAGGAAAAGACTTACAATCTGCCTCATCAGATCTTTTAATTAGTGCAGCAAAGAGTACAAAAAAGACTGACACAGTAATGCTGCAAAGGAATGGAAATATGAAGCACAGAAGACTAAATTAAAATATTAATATTTCACCCAAGCATTCAGAACTTCATCAGAGCAAAATTATAATTGATGGAGCCTAGTGGGTTATGTGTAGGTGATGTAATAGCTGAAGTTGTTGAAGGGTTAGATGAAAGGAGATTGACAAAATAGCTTAAATATGTAGGAAATAAATGAAATAGATGTGAATGGCGTAACAGACATTATGTACAGATATGCGCAATAAATGCTGATTATGAGGTTAAATGTAAACAAATATTAGTAAAGAAAACTAGGTAAGCATTCTGTTGTTCTGTTAAGTCAGTGCAGTGCAAGAGGGTTGGCCAAACCAATAAAGTATTATTCTCTGGCTCTACGAACACTCTCTAGTTTGTCATGTATTTGCAGGAAAGGCATAACTTGTAAGTCATGTAATGTCAGGATTGTTGTGTGAAGTGTTCTACCACCCCCGATTTGTCATGTCTCTTGTTTACATGTCTCACATGTGGTATATCTGTCTTGCAAACGCCTCCTTGTTTGTTTAATGTCCTGACAGTTTTTAGTAAACATTTTTTGCATTGTAGCATGTAAAGAATGTTGGGTGTATTGCAGTCAAGTCGATGTTGGGTTCATATTTTTCGTTTTTATTTGATAATGTAGACACAGTAGTACTCTTGTTTATGTGGTAGTAAGTGATGCAGTCATGTGTCAAGTTACATTCATCACATTTTTGGCCTTATCTGTGCTTGAAATTTGTCTCTTTGCTCACACAAATAATCCCTTAGGTTATTTTGGTCTATGGCAGCTAAGTATAGGTGGCTGTCAAAAAGCTTCTTTACCAGTGTCAGATTTTTTTCATGTAGAAAATTTTGTGTTAGTATGTGACCCAGTTGTGACAGGCTAAAGTGGTACGTGACAACAAAAGGTGTCCTGTCGTTCTGTTGCTTTTCTACTGTCTTGATTTCTGTCATGACATGAAGGCTTGGAAGATTTCATTCTTTTGTATGTCATGTATGATGTGTTTCCGCCCTTAGCCTCTGTGTGAGTAGTCCGTCTGTTTGTCTCTTGGATGTTTTATCATCCGGACAAATACATTTTAGTCATAGGGCAAGAAGTCATTTCTAAAAGACTGAACACCCCAAGATCAGGCTGAACAACCCAAGAACACCCAAAGAACAAGCCGTAAAACTCTCAAGAACATGCTGAACACCTAATACTGATTAAAACCGACATAAGATTCAAAAAATAATTTTATCAATCATTCAAAATCAATTTAGGGGCGGTAGAGGGCCTAAAGCGCACTTGGTATTGTTGTTGTAATAACAAAACTAAGGTCTTGAGTGCCAAAAGTATGCACGGGGGCTGGGTCAGTCCCATGGGTCAGTCAAATCAAATCAAACTCGCTCTTGGACACATGGCCAAGAGGCTGCTATTGCTAGACCAGGCCAGAATGCAGAAAGGGCGCTGAATTATCAGCGCCGAATAGAAATAGTTGCTAAATATGATAATCTGATAGCGATGTTGATGAGAAAAGAGACTTTTCTTGGGTTTTATAAAACAAGTGCACCAGACCATGTCCATGTGTTAGTAAACAAAGGGGGCAGCGGGGATATGGTAGGTTTATGTTCTTTTCACTAACAAGGGTTTTTGTTTTTGCCGCCCTACGAAAATATTTCTGTGTACGGCCTTGGCTGGCTAGTACTGAGGGGCTGGGTAGGATACTGTAAAGTTGTTATACCCTGACCTCTGTTATTAAATAAATATTGCTTGCTTTCTGAACATAATTTGATGGGGTTCCAGAGAAATCCCATTGGCAGTATACCTTAAAAAATGTGATGTGATTCCCTCGTCATTGCTACATTTACTCAAAGCGATTCCTACTATTATCTGATCAAAGGTTTGGTGCCCCCCCCCCCTAGCCAGTTTAGAACCACCAAACCACTGTGTTTAGTGCAGAAGATTGATTTTTCTCAGTAGTGCTGATTCTGTAAGAGGAGTTTCAACAGCAATTAGCAATAAAAATTTGAAATCTGCATGCAGCTGCAAGCAAGATGCACCCCGGCACATTAGTATTTAGATAAAAATGCAATCACTGAAAGGTTGGTCTGGCGTTATACATTTGTTGAACACAACAGAAATATGGAAAAACAGTTTAGTAGAAATACAAAATACAATCAGCTTTCCACCAGAAAGGAAACAATACTAGGAACAAAACGAAACAAGCCTTCAAATACTGTGAAGTGAAGGAATAAGGAATTGAATTGTCAAATATATATATCAAACCCAAGTTTCTAAAATGTTTTAAATCTTCAATCATGCATCCTTGACCTTGCAGCCTGGCCTTTGCATCTCCTGGCAGCATTTCCAAGGTTTGCTTTGATACTTTAATACTTGAGAATTGAAAATTTTGCTCAAAACCAAGCAAGCATGACCTCAGGTAGTGCATATAAATGTTCCCAGTACTGGAACGCTGTTTGCCATTTGGAGTGGTCCACTCTCTAGTCCTCTCTGTCTTCACAACTACCCAGTCAGAAGTCGTGAAAGCTCTCTTGCAGATTTGGCATCCCTTTCCAAGGCAGGACAATTGTTTTTATCAGAGCCTGATGCATGAGCTGGAAACCTTTTGAAGTTTTGCGGTCAGGATTTAATGGATCAAGCTTTGATGCATCATTTCCTTTCTTTACTTTTGGAATCACTGTCCATGTTGACTTATCTTTCTCTCTACCTTTGTCTTTCTCATCACTATCAATCTTAGCCAACTTGATAGGTGTCACTTTATCTTTCGGCCTTACAGGTGGAGCCATTACCCTATCAAGAAAAAGAGCTGGTTCCTCCTTTTCTGCCCTTCTTTTCACTATTGTGGCTTTTTTTAAACCAGCAGATGGAGGTTTGTAGTAGCAATCGCTCTGTAAAGCATAAAAGCAAAAAAAAACATCGAGATGTTGTTGCTGCCTCAACATACCCCATGGGTTCCACTTTGTTGGATCAACATAAAAACTTTCATAGCCTGGCGATAAATGATAACGGCCAATACCTCAAAGGGCTCTTGCAGTTTCAGTATTAAATTCATCAAAAAATTGACTAAAGAATATGTTCACTTCTTTCACATCCTTTGTTTTTTGGCCCTCATCAGATGAGAACTTTTTCTGCAGTCTGTGGCTACTTTCAAGGCCATTTGTATAAAATCAACCCTTTATGTTCAAGCTTGAACGAGCTGACATTACCAAATTTTCCTTAAATTTCTCTGATCTGTTTTTAAGAAACCATGAATGAAAGTCTCGCAATAAATCATCTCATACATTCTTAATGCTCATGAGCTTCACATCAAAATCTTCTTCATCAAATGCATTCAGACATGATCCTTTCTATTGTGCGTCTGTTAGCACCCATTCTTCGCAAATGTCTTTCATCTGCTTTCTAGAGATGTTGCGTAAAATAAAGGTTCTCTGCATTTCTTAGCACATCCTTTAGTCCATTTGCAACAGCTTTATCGAGATCATGTCCTATCTTCTTGATATTGAATAGGTCTGGGTTTTGAAATGTCATTTCCAAAGCAAAACACTTAAAATTAAAAGGAATATACTAATTGAAAGTTAAAATAAATGCAGTGCTTATTAAGTTTTAGTAGGGGGAAATATTCTTCACAATATTGTATTAAAAAATACAAGATGCACCAAAAAGGGCGAAATGCCAACCTTTCCATCATTTCAAAAAGTTCTGATTCACTTTTATAATGTTTAAAAATCAGGTTCAGAAAGTTACATTTTCTATTCAGATTTAAAAGTTATTGACCTAATTAAATTTGTTCCCGGGGGGCACTTTCTAAACAAGGATTGCTTCTTTAAAAGATTTTTGAACAGAGTCACACACATCACAAAATTTTTCACAAACATCACACTGTATTTGATAGTGTTGTGGAGAAATCAAAGCTGGCCCAATTTATAAACATCCACATGAGAAATCAGTTTCACTGTGGCTCCTGGTCATCATTTACAGGATTTTTGAATTTTGCAGCATGAATGATAATCTGATAGAGGTTGCTTTTATAAGCGAGTTTTTACTGTACTATGTTTCCATAAACTGCATATCTGATGTTTGGATGGATCTTCCGAAGCTGACAAGTTGATGTTGATGTTCTGGCTTTTCTATCAGGAATTTAAATTCATAAAACTACCAGTGCGGTACTATCAGTGCCAGCCAGAATATTCATAAATAGATATGTAAACTGAAACGGATGCAACCTGTAAAAACTACTGGTTATCACTCGGAACTTGTGTACGGTGGCCAATAAGTGCACATGTAATGAATGTGAAGGTGAAATGGTGTTTTAGCGCCAGTCGCTAGGATCTCAGTAGTAGGTTAACTAATGGAGACCTCGACCCTGGCTGTGAGGTTACCGTGGCTTGGCTCGAACCCTGGCCACACCGAGCTCTTGACACCACAGGTCAGCTGAAATACACTCTACGCCACAGCACCTTCAATTCCGAATTATTGTAATCAGTAATTCCGAAACGTCACAATGAATTCCAAAACTTAACACACGATTCCCAAACGTAACACCAAATTCCCAAAGTTCACACTGAATTCCCAAAGTTTACACAGAATTCCCAAACTTCATACTGAATTCCCAAAGGAGATGGAGAAGCTTTGATGACAGACAGCGTGCAAAGCTATAACCAAAGACCAAGGACAAAACCAACACTCACATGCCACCTGGCAAGCCATGAAGAACTTTGCTGGGTCGCTGACTGCAGATAGAGTGAAAACGATGTTCTGTCCATATTTTGGGCGCAGAACAGAGCCAATTCTAATTCTAATTTCGCGTAATAAGATATATGGCTAAGTTGAATAAATTACCTCAGCCTCATTGACCAAATGTCTGTACACTTTAGCACAAGTACCTCCATCCTTTAGCATGTCAGCTGCTTTTTTCTCTTTGTAGCAAGATTTTGTCTTGTGTATGTGGATGCATGAGGTTTTTTCGCATTGCCATGCCTTGCAACTATAAATTCTTGACTCTGAGCACTGTTCTTACTGCCATTCCATGGATACGACATATAATAGTATGGGTTGGGACCTTCATGATCTGCTCTTCTTGCTGTTGCAAACATTTACAAAAATGATGCATTATTTTTGTTCTGCTTGTCTGTTCGTCTAAGAAGATAAATTTCGTTAGAAGGAGCATACATCTTCTCGTACTTCATGCCAACTCTTTTGTTTACATAATAGGAATTGTTGGTACTCTTTGCTGCTGTGCAAATCCAGCCATTTTTGTTTGTAACATGATAATATTTCTTTGGACAGCCAGTTTGCCTTTGCAGGAACCATCGGAATCATATCTACGTTCAATGTGCACATATAGTTAGATCGAATGGCTGTTGGTGGTGGTTTACTTTCGAATTCTTTGGGGTTATTCAAAAGAACATTCAGTATTGCTTCAGCAGCTTCTGGATTTCCCTCCTTGATGTTCTGGCTTTTTTCTGCTGTAAGGGGTGTTTCCTTGACATCCAAATCCAATCTCATCATCTTGTTCAGGCAAATCTTGAGTTTCATTTTCTTCACTCTATAAAAAGCAAGATGGATTACACACAGATCAGACAATATGTCAAACTGCATATTCAAGTAAAGATATTTCTGTACACATGATTATGGGTGAAGGACAGCAATGTATTTATTTCTTATTCAACAACTTTTCAGAAGAAGTATTTCATCTTATTAGAGATGGATTGAGCATGTTATTACTTAAAGCCTGAAAAAGCCAGAATAACCCAAGAACAAGCCAGAAGAACCCAAGAACTAACCAGGAACAACCAAAGAAGAGTAAATAATCAAGCAAATGAATCATCTAAATGAGTTTAAATAATCCAGTTACGATAATCAAAGTAGGTAGTAAAGTACTGTATAGTAAAACGTATTGGAAATCAAATGCATTTTATCCTTGTCTTCTAGAAACCCCAAAGAGAAACCAATGTATAAGGATTTTATTTTGGAAACGAAAATAGCCAGACATGTTCATTAAACAGTAAAGATTGAATATTCAGTTTTGGTTATTGGGCAAATGTCATAGAAAACGAAACCGCCCCATATTTTTGAAGAAATTTTTCAGTATTCAGTTCTGGATAAAAAATCAAAGTTTATAGTAAAGTATTGTTTAGTAAAAAGTACTAGAATCAAATCCATTTTAATCCTTGTCTTACAGAAACCCCAAAGAGAAACCAATGTATAAGGATTATATTTGAAATCGAAATAGCCCGACCCATATTCATTAGGGGCCAATTACATGGAGCGGGCTGGCCCGGTTATCCGAGATGAACTTTTTTAGGTGGGACCCCGGTGTCAATAGAACTTTCTGTGTTTTGCAAACTTTCGATTATATGGAGAACGGGCTGGCCCGGTTAGCCAGAATTCCGGTAGCTACCTGCCAGGCTAGCCTGGCAAAGCGGGCTGGCTTTGGCTTCGGCAAAGCTGGCTTCATGTAATTGATTGCAGACGGGCTTGCCCGGTAAAGCGAGCTGAGAAACTAAACAACGCATGCGCTCTTTCAATTTCTACATGGACATGCCTGTGAACAAAATGACGGCAAATCGAGGCAGAGCAACTCTAGCAAGTCAAAATCAAAGGCTAAGAAGAAGATAGAGGAAGTAATGAAATTAAAGTGGACTGAAGAAAAGGTTGAAGACCTTTTTCAAGCAATGTTCGAATATAAGTGCATAATGGAATACCAGAACTTTGATTTCAATGCAGATAGATCCAAGCAATACGAAGCAGTGAGGGCAAACATGGCCTCAATTTTGCACCAAATCCCATGTAATCGCTTAGAAATCCTAGCCTGGGCAACCGGGCCAGCCCGCTCCATCTAATCAGCCCCTTAAACAGAATGGTATAAACATTTAGTTTTTGATAAAAGAAAAATGTCATAGGAAATGAAATCGCCCCGTATTTTTGAAAATAAATTTTTCAGTATTCAGTTCTGGATAAAATGGAGCGCTATAAACCGAAGAAAAATGTAAAGCTGTTGAATTTTAACCAAAAGCACCCAAGCCTTAAACAATTAAAGAGTCCCAGTTTTAGATAAGCAAAGCGATATTTAAAAGTCATTCGACTTTTTGTTTTATTCACTAATAAACGAAAGTATGTGTAAAAAATTGGAGTAGTAAAGCAATTAAATCAAAGTGAAAAGTTAAATCATTCCCTAGGACGTTTATTTCCAACACTATGTCTAGCAGCATTGTATCTAATTAAATTGTTAGAATACTGCTGAATCGATCTCGTTTTAGAAATAGTATCTAAACGATTAGTTCATCTCATTTGTTGAAAATTTTAGAGAAAGTTTTGAGTCTAGATTTTACCATAACTTCTTATAATCATTTACTTATAATGTAACCCGAGTAATCTGCAAATTTCTTTTTGAAAGTGGCCTGTTGCCTCTTCAAATATAGCTCTGGTCTGTGCAGAAAAATACATCTTATCCCTCAGTTCTGCATTTGGTTTTGTGAAAGGTGGGAGTATTTTCCCAGAGTTAGCCAACTGTGTGAAGTGGATAGATATCCTTTCATGGTTTAGCTTTTCCAGCTTGTGCTTTGTAAGGTCTTGTAACAGATTTGTCTGTGCCTGTGTCAACCTTGGTTCTTCAGCCCCTTCAGCTCCGGAGGCAGGCTCATCATCATCATTATCCGATAGAAGTTGGGAGTAAAGTAAGAAGCGATTATTCATTACGAATAGACATTGACTGTTGATTTTGTGATTTTGTATCATAGATGACAACTGTTGAAAAGTAATGCTATGCATATATATAGGTCTCAAGTTAGGTTCAAAAAATTTTTTTCAAAAAGAGGAGAAGAATCATATCGAAAAATTCGCAAATCAAACCAGAGTTACCTGTAAGGTGATGTTTGATTGGAATTCTGAGAATCATTGGCACAGAGCAAAGGAGGTGTACGAGAGAGAGCGCAGTAGTTCATGCCAACCAGTCTTCAGAGCAGCAATAGATCAATGACGAATTAAAAAAGCTTGGCAGGGTGGGTCTGAATGAAGAGTGAGCTGGGTGGGCGTACACCTCCTTCACTCTGCGCCGATGATTCTCAGAATTCCAATCAAACATCACCTTACAGGTAAGTCTCGTTTGATTTGCGAATTCTATTTCATCATCGGCTTCGTCGCTGTGGAGGAGTACAAGAGGTTTAGAGCCGGCATTGAGACATTGACTAATAACCCAGGAGAACCCAAGATTGCAAAAAAGAAGTGTAAGAAAACACAAACACGATTAAGTGTTATATACCAGCAGACAGCAAAGCATTACCAAAATTAAAGTCATCTGTATTACGAATATTATAAAAGCGTTGAAAAGTTTGTTCATTAGTCCAACCCGCTGCCATCATAATGTCTTTCAAATCAAAGTTTTTCTGCGAAAGAAACGAAGTCAAAGCTGCCCGAGTGCTATGGCATCCATACTTGGACATGTCAATGCCAGCTTTCTCCAATACAGCTCGGCACCACCGGGCTATGGTGTCCTTCGAAACAGGCAGATGAGGGTGAACAAAACTAAGCAACAATTGGCTCTGTTCAGCTCGAAACGAGGCAGTACGCCGTAAATATTCTGACCAGTGCAAATATAGGCAAAGTTTAGGCTCCGCAGCATACTTGAGAACGCGTAACAGTTTCTGATGGACTCCGTGGAGAGTATGTTTTAATTTATCAGCAACATGAAATGTGTACGCGTTGCAATCGGTTTGACAAAACAACACGGTATAAACAGCTGGTAGTAAGTGGTGGTTTTGAAAAACCGTTTTGCTTGATTTGATGCAGAAGAAGGATATTTTCTTCTTTCAATAGCATAATCTAAGGCCTCTTGCATATCCATACCATGTTCCTTCTGTGCTTTTCGCATGGTTGCTATGACTGCAGTCACAACAGCATCATTTTCAACACTTCTATCATATAAAAATTTACGTCTGAAAACTTGCAGTATGTTTTCATCTTCATCCACTTCCTTACGCATTGAAGGCCATACATTCCCTAAAGGAAGATCCTCCTCAGTGTTGACAATTCCATCATCATCATGGTCACTTTCCACTTCTATCTCATCATCTGAGTCAGACTCTTCACTACTCCCCTCATGCATCTCTTCTTCATGTCGCTTGACATTACTTTTAAACTTGGAAAAGAATTCACAATGATCAAATTTATACTGATTCATGATTAGCTGTTTGCTTATAATTGTCGACTACCACTTAAACACCAGAGCATAAACTCGCTTGAATTTATAGACTGGTTCGTCCATTCAATATGATGTGGGAAAGGAATTCCGCACTTGCGCAGGAAGGATGTTTCCAATCACACCATACCTAATCCTTAACTAATCCTTAGTTATCATTACTTAATCCTCAACAATCATGAGCTAATCCTTACTGATCCTTACTGATCCTTAACTAATCATTACTGATCCTTAACTAATCATTACCTGACCCTCACTAATCATTACTAATCTTTAACTAATCATTACCTGATCCTCACTAATCATTACTGATCCTTAACTAATCCTTACTGGTCATTAACTAATCATTACCTCATCCTCACTAGTCATTACTGATCCTTAACTAATCATTACCTGATCCTCACTAATCATTACTGATCCTTAACTAATCCTTACTGATGCTTAACTAATCATTACCTCATCCTCACTAATCATTACTGATCCTTAACTAATCATTACCTGATCCCTAGCTAATCATTACTGATCCTTAACTAATCATTACCTGCTCATTACTAATCATTACTGATCCTTAACTAATGATTACCTGATCCTCACTAATCATTACTGATTCTTAACTAATCATTACCTGATCCTTAGCTAATCATTGCTGATCATTAACTAATCATTACCTGATCATTACTGATCATTACTGATCCTTAACTAATCATTACCTGATGATTACTGATCATTACCTGATCCTCAACTAATCATTACTGATCCTTAGCTGATCCTTTACTAATCCTTGCTGATCCTTAACTAATCATTACCTGATCCTCAACTAATCATTACTGATCCTTAACGGATCCTTATCTAATCATTACTGATCCTTAACTAATCATTAACTGATCCTAACTAATCCTTACTGATCCTTAACTAATGATTACCTGATCCTCACTAGTCATTACTGATCCTTAACTAATCATTATCTGATCCTCACTAATCATTACTGATCCTTAACTAATCCTTACTGATCATTAACTTATCATTACCTCATCCTCACTAGTCATTACTGATCCTTAACTAATCATTACCTGATCCTCACTAATCATTACTGATCCTTAACTAATCCTTACTGATCCTTAACTAATCATTACCTCATCCTCACTAATCATTACTGATCCTTAACTAATCATTACCTGATCCTTAGCTAATCATTACTGATCCTTAACTAATCATTACCTGCTCATTACTAATCATTACTGATCCTTAACTAATGATTACCTGATCCTCACTAATCATTACTGATCCTTAACTAATGATTACCTGATCCTCACTAGTCATTACTGAGCCTTAACTAATCATTACCTGATCCTCACTAATCATTACTGATCCTTAACGGATCCTTATCTAATCATTACTGATCCTTAACTAATCATTAACTGATCCTCACTAATCATTACTGATCCTTAACTAATGATTACCTGATCCTCACTAGTCATTACTGATCCTTAACTAATCATTACCTGATCCTCACTAATCATTACTGATCCTTAACTAATCATTACCTGATCCTCACTAATCATTACTGATCCTTAACGGATCCTTATCTAATCATTACTGATCCTTAACTAATCATTAACTGATCCTCACTAATCATTACTGATCCTCACTAATCATTACTGATCCTTAACTAATCCTTACTGATCATTAACTAATCATTACCTCATCCTCACTAGTCATTACTGATCCTTAACTAATCATTACCTGATCCTCACTAATCATTACTGATCATTAACTAATCCTTACTGATCCTTAACTAATCATTACCTGATCCTTAACTAATCATTACTGATCCTTAACTAATCATTACCTGCTCATTACTAATCATTACTGATCCTTAACTAATGATTACCTGATCCTCACTAATCATTACTGATTCTTAACTAATCATTACCTGATCCTTAGCTAATCATTGCTGATCATTAACTAATCATTACCTGATCATTACTGATCATTACTGATCCTTAACTAATCATTACCTGATCCTCAACTAATCATTACTGATCCTTAGCTGATCCTTTACTAATCCTTGCTGATCCTTAACTAATCATTACCTGATCCTCAACTAATCATTACTGATCCTTAACGGATCCTTATCTAATCATTACTGATCCTTAACTAATCATTAACTGATCCTCACTAATCATTACTGATCCTTAACTAATGATTACCTGATCCTCACTAGTCATTACTGATCCTTAACTAATCATTACCTGATCCTCACTAATCATTACTGATCCTTAACTAATCATTACCTGATCCTCACTAATCATTACTGATCCTTAACTAATCCTTACGGATCCTTAACTAATCATTGCCTCATCCTCACTAATCATTACTGATCCTTAACTAATCATTACCTGATCCTCACTAATCATTACTGATCCTTAACTAATCCTTACTTTTCCTTAACTAATCATTACCTCATCCTCACTAATTATTACCGATCCTTAACTAATCATTACCTGATCCTCACTAATCATTACTGATCCTTAACTAATCCTTACTGATCCTTAACTAATCATTACCTCATCCTCACTAATCATTACTGATCCTTAACTAATCATTACCTGATCCTTAGCTAATCATTACTGATCCTTAACTAATCATTACCTGATCCTCACTAGTCATTACTGATTCTTAACTAATCATTGCCTGATCCTTAGCTAATCATTGCTGATCGTTAACTAATCATTACCTGATCCTCAGTAATCATTACTGACTCTTAACTAATCATTACCTGATCCTCAACTAATCATTACTGATCCTTACCTGATCCTTTACTAATCCTTGCTGATCCTTAACTAATCATTACCTGATCCTCAACTAATCATTACTGATCCTTAGCTGATCCTTAGCTAATCATTACTGATCCTTAACTAATCATTACCCGATCCTCACTAATCATTACTGATCCTTAACTAATCATTGCCTCATCCTCACTAATCATTACTGATCCTTAACTAATCATTACCTGATCCTCATTAATCATTACTGATCCTTAACTAATCCTTACTTTTCCTTAACTAATCATTACCTCATCCTCACTAATTATTACCGATCCTTAACTAATCATTACATGATCCTCACTAATCATTACTGATCCTTAACTAATCCTTACTGATCCTTAACTAATCATTACCTCATCCTCACTAATCATTACTGATCCTTAACTATTCATTACCTGATCCTTAGCTAATCATTACTGATCCTTAACTAATCATTACCTGATCCTCACTAGTCATTACTGATTCTTAACTAATCATTGCCTGATCCTTAGCTAGTCATTGCTGATCGTT
Organism: Chrysaora quinquecirrha; assembly: GCA_014526335.1. Lineage (NCBI taxonomy): Eukaryota > Metazoa > Cnidaria > Scyphozoa > Semaeostomeae > Pelagiidae > Chrysaora > Chrysaora quinquecirrha. The sequence goes on along the minus strand of JACTAT010000091.1, from coordinate 265,486 downwards.
AACTAATCATTACCTGATCCTCACTAATCATTACTGATTCTTAACTAATCATTACCTGATCCTCAACTAATCATTACTGATCCTTACCTGATCCTTTACTAATCCTTGCTGATCCTTAACTAATCATTACCTGATCCTCAACTAATCATTACTGATCCTTAGCTGATCCTTAGCTAATCATTACTGATCCTTAACTAATCACTACCCGATCCTCACTAATCATTACTGATCCTTAACTAATCATTACCTGATCCTCACTAATCATTACTGATCCTTAACTAATCATTACCTTATCATTACTGATCATTACCTGATCCTTAACTAATCATTACTGATCCTTAGCTGATCCTTACTGATCCTTAGCTGATCCTTAACTAATCATTACTGATCCTTAGCTGATCCTTAACTAATCATTACTGATCCTTAACTAATCATCAACTGATCCTCACTAATCATTACTGATCCTTAACTAATGATTACCTGATCCTCACTAATCATTACTGATCCTTAACTAATCATTACCTGATCCTCACTAATCATTACTGATCCTTAACTAATCATTTCCTGATCATTACTGATCATTACCTGATCCTTAACTAATCATTACTGATCCTTAGCTGATCCTTAACTAATCATTACTGATCCTTAACTAATCATTACCTGATCCTCACTAATCATTACTGATCCTTAACTAATCATTACCTTATTATTACTGATCATTACCTGATCCTTAACTAATCATTACTGATCCTTAGCTGATCCTTACTGATCCTTAGCTGATCCTTAACTAATCATTACTGATCCTTAGCTGATCATTACCTGATCCTTAGCTAATCATTACCTGATCCTCAACTAATCATTACTGATCCTTAGCTGATCCTTAACTAATCATTACTGATCCTTAACTAATCATTAACTGATCCTCACTAATCATTACTGATCCTTAACTAATGATTACCTGATCCTCACTAATCATTACTGATCCTTAACTAATCATTACCTGATCCTCACTAATCATTACTGATCCTTAACTAATCATTTCCTGATCATTACTGATCATTACCTGATCCTTAACTAATCATTACTGATCCTTAGCTGATCCTTAACTAATCATTACTGATCCTTAACTAATCATTAACTGATACTCACTAATCATTACTGATCCTTAACTAATGATTACCTTATCATTACTGGTCCTTAACTAATGATTACCTGATCCTCACTAATGATTACCTGATCCTGAGCTAATCCTTACTGATCATTACTGACCCTTGCTGATCCTCACTAATCATTACTGATCCTTACTGATCCTAACCTAATCATTACTGATCCTTAACTAATCATTACCTGATCCTTACTGATCCTTAACTAATCATTACTGATCCTCACTAATCCTTACTGATCCTTAACTAATGATTACCTGATCCTTAACTAATCATTACTGATCCTTAACTAATCATTACCTGATCCTCACTAATCATTACTGATCCTTAGCTAATCCTTACTGAGATCCAAGCAAGCTTCATCAGATATATTTGTTGACGGTGGAAGTTGTTCACCAGACAAAGGTTGAAGTTGTGGTTCACATTCAACATCATTTGAAATTTCTTCTGCGAGTTTGACGAACAAGTCTCTGATCTCATTGTGGCGATGATGGATGTATCCACCTTTCTGACATGCCATTGCATGATCCTCTTTGTGCGGTTTGCCGCAGACACACGTAGAAGGCGTAAACTTAAGCCTCCATCTGTATCTGAGGCGTATGGAATCGTGAAATTCTCTTTTGTTTAAAGAAAAGTTCTCAGATTTTAGCGGTAAACTGGTCAGCCATGACGATGCTCCTTTTAACTGTGAGATCTCATTTGCTTTCTTCATGTCTGCTGCCATTCTGGATCTCAAATCGTCCAGTAACTTTTTATTCTTCTCTTCTCTTTCTTTTACACAAGTCTTCTTTGGGACTGTCTGCATCCGAAAGTCAAGCTGATACTCCGTGATTTGATCCTTTATTTTTGAAGAACTCTGTTCAGTCAATTTTCTTGAGTTTTGATATTCTATTTTTGAGAGCTGCGAGAAAATAGGAATTCCTAGTCCACCAAGTTTGACTGGTAAGCTGAGGAGTAACCTTTCATCTTTGGAGCAGTAATGACCTTCCGTGATTGCTGGTATGAAAATGTCATCGATTACTTTGTCGAATGGCTGGAGAAACTCTGAGATGTTTGGCATAACTCTTATGTGATAAGTGATTTTGTGCCTAAAGCCACCAACGAACCCTGCATAGGCTGCTTGTGGCTCAGACTTTGCGATTTGGCACAAAGTTTTGAGTTGAATTATCCATTTTTCAACTAGCTCTCTGACGTAGTTATCTTTAGCTGCAGATGTTCCCACGAAAGATCCTAAGTACTTTCTACCAGACTTTGTAAGGTTTATGTTTGTGCCAGTAAACACTTCAGCAGCAACATCGAATTTGTCCTCTTTGACAATCAACCATGATTTAGAAGCTTTAGGAAAGTATCCAAAAAGTGGGCCATACTGTTCAACGTTTTCCCACCATTGCTTTAAGTTATGGATACTACCAGCTCCTCCTAAATCATCTGCATAAGCTGCATGTTTGACAAGTGATGGTTGATCATCAAAAGTTGGCTTTAACAAGGGTAGAAGTGGCACAATCCCTACAGCATAGGCAGGCATGGCGAAAGGGTCTCCTTGAGTTGTACCTTCAGAAGATTTGATTTCTTTTCCACCTGTTATAAACAGCCTAGAAGGTTTCCCATAACAGTTAGTTACATAAGTTGCCATTGGCGGACAGAGAAACTTGATGTTGTTGAGAAGGACACGACGATTGAGAGAGTTAAAGGCATTTGTCGCATCCACAAGTAACAAAGCATCTGTTCCCTCCTCCTCAAATATGTCATGCATAGCGTGAGCAGCCGCTTCACCTCCAGCCTGTATACCAGCACATAGTTGCAACGAGCCTGCACTGTTGAGAATGTCAGGTTTGATTACCGATATGATCGACTTTCCTATATTCTTCTTAGCACTTCTCCTATTCCAATGGGATGCACACCAGGGTTTTTATCCAAAGGAATCAGTTTGCAAGCAACATATGATTCAATCGAATCTTGGTTGACAACTTTTCTGCAAAGAATACGGGCAAATCTAGCTAATGCCACTTTTAATTCATTTCCTGCTTTTCCGAAATTCTTTGAAACAAGCATCCTTCGCCACCCATCAGCATTAACCCCAGAAGGTCCAGCTGCTCCTTTCGTATGCAAAGCGGCTCTTGTGATAGTTTCTTCGTTGATATTTTCAAACATCACAGGGTCTACAAAAGGTGCCTCACCAGTCATGAGTACCGAGGCATCAGCTAACGCAGATGGAGGATGTTTATCCGTCAGATCTTTGAGGACTTCTTCAGACAAACCAAGAATACCAGATGATGAACTGTTGTCAAGTAGTCGCATCGCTGAATTCACTTTTCCAGCTAACATGAACTTCGCAAACGTTTTTGATAACTGTTCTTGGCTCTGCAAATTTCCCCTGAAAGGGAGCATTTTTCCTTGAATCGTTCTACATTCCCTGATTATGCTGTCAAAGTCTCCTTCCTTCCACTGAATCAAACGACGTTTGAGGCATTCACTGTGGTGCTTTGCTTTAGACTTATAGGAAGGTTTCTGGAGAAGAAGTGCTGGCATGACCATTAAAGCTTTTATGGCGATGTCCTTCAGGTTTTCAGATTCATCATTCCAAGCATTTATCAACCGTGTCATCTCAGTTAAGAAACCTTTTCCAACTGCACCATTTGGAAGCATAAATAAGTTTTGTCTTCAATAAACAATTTCATCATATACAGCATTCATGATATCTATCAAGTCTTTCCTTGTGTGACTTCCCCAGATGATTGATTCGGGAACAAGTTCAGGATTTTCATTGTTTATTGTTACTATTTCTTGAGATGCTCTTTCTCCGTTGATAGAGGAGCCGAAATTCGCTTTCGAATATAGAGTAGTCTGTCGAGCACCAGGCTCGGAAAGCGTAGAATGCGAAAGCGAGATGTTCGAGTTTGACTGATGCAACGGCAAATCAACGGTATTAACCGCTAAATCTTGAGAAGCGCTTGAATTTAATTTTGAACTAATTTCACTTTGAAAAGAACCATTTGCATTCAAATTTGAAGCACGATTGTCCAAAGTAGACTTTTTTCTGCAACATCGCAAATGCTGACTCAAACCTCTGTTTGTTGCGAAAAATCGGTGACATCCTGCATGAAAATCTCCCTTCTTGATCTTTTATCGAAGAAATGCTGCAAACCTTTTTTGTTGAGATAACATTCGTTTCTATTTGTTTCTGAATACCAGATATTCTTTCACTTTCATCAACATTAGCTTCAGCCGAATGATTAGTTAAGGATCAGTAATGATTAGCTAAGGATCAGGTAATGATTAGTGAGGATCAGTAACGATAAGCTAAGTATCAGTAATGATTAGTTAAGGATCAGTAAGGATTAGCTAAGGATCAGGTAATGATCAGCTAAGGATCAGTAATGATTAGTTAAGGAGCAGCTAAGGATCAGTAACGATCAGCTAAGGATCAGTAATGATTAGTTAAGGATCAGGTAATGATCAGTAATGATCAGGTAATGATTAGTTAAGGATCAGTAATGATTAGTGAGGATCAGGTAATGATTAGTTAAGGATCAGTAATGATTAGTGAGGATCAAGTAATGATTAGTTAAGGATCAGTAATGATTAGTTAAGGATCAGCTAAGGATCAGTAATGATTAGTTGAGGATCAGGTAATGATTAGTTAAGGATCAGTAAGGATTAGTAAAGGATCAGCTAAGGATCAGTAATGATTAGTTGAGGATCAGGTAATGATCAGTAATGATCAGGTAATGATTAGTTAAGGATCAGTAATGATCAGTAATGATCAGGTAATGATTAGTTAACGATCAGCAATGATTAGCTAAGAATCAGGTAATGATTAGTTAAGAATCAGTAATTATTAGTAATGATCAGGTAATGATTAGTTAAGGATCAGTAATGATTAGCTAAGGATCAGGTAATGATTAGTTAAGGATCAGTAATGATTAGTGAGGATGAGGTAATGATTAGTTAAGGATCAGTAAGGATTAGTTAAGGATCAGTAATGATTAGTGAGGGTCAGGTAATGATTAGCTAAGAATCAGTAAGGATCAGCTAAGGATCAGTAAGGATTAGCTCATGATTGTTGAGGATTAAGTAATGATAACTAAGGATTAGTTAAGGATTAGGTATGGTGTGATTGGAAACATCCTTCCTGCGCAAGTGCGGAATTCCTTTCCCACATCATATTGAATGGAGGAACCAGTCTATAAATTCAAGCGAGTTTATGGTCTGGTGTTTAAGTGGTAGTCGACAATTATAAGCAAACAGCTAATCATGAATCAGTATAAATTTGATCATTGTGAATTTTCTTCTAAGTTTAAAAGTAATGTTAAGCGACATGAAGAAGAGATGCATGAGGGGAGTAGTGAAGAGTCTGACTCGGATGATGAGACAGAAGTGGAAAGTGACCATGATGATGATGAAATTGTCAACACTGAGGAGGATCTTCCTTTAGGGAATGTATGGCCTTCAATGCGTAAGGAAGTGGATGAAGATGAAAACATACTGCAAGTTTTCAGACGTAAATTTTTATAGGATAGAAGTTTTGAAAATGATGCTGTTGTGACTGCAGTCATAGCAACCATGCGAAAAGCACAGAAGGAACATGGTATGGATATGCAAGAGGCCTTAGATTATGCTATTGAAAAAAGAAAATATCTCATCATACGCCAAGCAAAGAATACTGAAGAAGAGGAAGCTAGTAATTCTGAGGATGCTGGTGTGAAAGAAGTTGAATATGTTCGTACTCGATTATTCCCATACTTTGGAAATAATTAGAAATAGCTATACCTAAAAAATGTTAACAAATTATTCTTCATTAGTTGTCTGTTAGAAATATAACCTTGTTTCTGTGTGAACATTGTTTCTGTCAGAAAGTTATTCGATAACGACGCGTCACATGACAAGGATTTTATCGGGGAAAAATTAAAATTGGCGTCACGTCAGCAAATGTAATTAGTCTTGGAAAATTTCTAGGAATTGTGGTAAGTACCTTTCACTTTTCCCTACTTTTTCTCAGAAAAGTGTTAGAAATGTAGTTTTCTTGTAATTTTAACTTATAATAAATATTTCTTGTTTATTTAAGGATGTTTCATTTTTATTTGTTTGGTCATAACTTATTCTAAAAGCCGTGAAACTTATGAAGTTTCGAGACCCGACCAGGCCTAGAATCCTTCACTCCAATTCAATTCTTAGTCTTTCGTTTCAATTCTTTCAACTAAATTTCTAATTCTTTATTTTTAATTTTTACAATCCATGGGGTGTTTTGAATAGTTCAGACTTGTAGGTTTTTATATATTTTCTTGTTATAGAATATGGACATCAAAGAAGGTGAAATTCAGATTTTTGAATGCTCGAGTTGTTGGGCCTTGTTGCCATATTCAGGATGCCAGCATAATTGCTCTGATGAAGACGATGTTGTCGCTGGCAACCCCGAGGATGAACAATGGCTGAAAATTATGGCCTTGATCTTCAGAGATGGGTCACTAAGAATCAAAATAAATATTTCTCACTGAGAGTCCAGGCTTCTTGTGGCATCAACTCAATAAAAACTGTTTTTTCAAAACCACCACTTACTACCAGCTGTTTATACTGTGTTGTTTTGTCAAACCGATTGCAAAGGTTGTTAAACCGTCAGCGCGACCTGATGACGTTACAGGAGTCTTGAGGTTGGAGAACCCATATTAAAACCCATCGCCCTATAGTGTGACCTGATGACGTCACTGATGACGTCACTGCGCTGAGGTCGGTGGACCAGATCCTAGCGGTTTCAGACAAGGATTATAAGAACTCTTGAGGTTTGAGGAACCAAATTAAAACCCGTCGCACTATAGCGCGATCTGATGACATCATTGATGACACCCCTGTGAGACTCTTGAAAACGAGGCTGGAGAAACCGTCGCGCTAGATTAAAACCATCGCACTACAGCACGACCTGATGACGTCACTGATGACGTCACTGATGACGTGGTATGAGAAATCAACATACTAGATTCATAAAAACCGTCGCACTATAGCACGACCTGATGACGTCACTGATGACGTCACTGCGCTGAGGCCGGTGGAGTTTTGCGCCCTCCCTCTAACTACTGACGGATGGATAGGATCACTGTCATTTGTAGAACAAAAAGAAACCATTTGTTAACATATGTTTTGTACGGTTTTTCATTGAATCACGCCAGGCTGCCATTATTATATCGATAGATGATGAAGATAATCCATATTGGGAGAATTTTTGCCGGAAATAAGGCAGATCATTAAAGTCAGTGTTTGAAACAGTGGATGAACGAGGTCTGGCCTCTCTGGAAGATACAACGAATTGCGGGTGGAGCGCAAGAAGACACATTAAAAGAGGATACCATACTTGTGTAGGCCATTTCGGCACAATTAATACTCCCATTGCTAGATCTTGTTGAACTTTTTGGATAACTTGCAGCACACAGCTGAAAGGGGGAAAACAATAAATGTTGAGACCAGTCCACGAGATGCTAAAGGCATCAATATGATATCTATATCAAGTGTGTTGTTCAAAGCACACATGCCACAGAAGAGTGTGCTGCCTTGCATCTGAACACGGAATATGTTGTTCTTGTATGAGTAATTTTTCACAAAAACTTAGCTTTTCTTTTCATTTGGATTCTGTGAAAACACGACATTCAAAAAGTATGATAAATTGCTTTGCAAATTTCCTTGAAGCTCGGCTGGTTTGTCCTTAAAATCTTCTAAACGAAGTAAAAATTCATTTAAAATAATTTGATCTCGTTTTTCTATCATGTTGTACTTTGAAATAGCAGAGAATTTGTTTCTAGCCTCGTGCAAGTATAATTCAATTTCAGATTTTTTATTTGTTTCTTTTTGTTTTTGTCTATTTTTATTGACAGAATTTGCCAGCTATGGTTGCTTTTTCTTGGGCTCACTATTGCCAGAATTAGAATTATTTTGTTTTGCTCTCTTAATTTGTTTTACCTTTCCTTGATTTCACAAAGGAATTTCAGCACCACACCTTTCCGCAAAACTTATTGCCATCTGTTTATAACATGGATGGTTGCAAATGGAATTTGCATTGGAAAAACAATCAACACACTGGTGTGAGCTGTTTACATTCAGAAATGCTAACAGCTTCAGCCAAACTCTTCTCTTTCTTTCCCAACTCACAATTCCTTAGAGGAAATTTGAGAATCTGGCTTGTTTGAGGGTGTCTATTCCTGCAGTGTATTCGTTCTGGATTTCCATTTGCTTATTTTTATTGACACATTGATATAACAAGCTTAAAAAACCAACTATCAAGAGTGTCGTAATACTTGGCAAATAAAGCATTTAAATTGCCATTTTGGTTAGCCTTTCCATTATTCTTTTCATTATACATAGCTCTTGTTCTTAGAAGTGCAAAGTCAACAAGTGCATCAAGGAGAGCTTTCTTTTTTGTTACTTGGGGTGGCTTTTCAGTAGGTGAAGAAAGACCCACCCCTTCTTCAAAAAGTACAATTTCTCCCTCAAAAGCTGATTTCTTGACCATTGTCTCACCACTGGGATACTTTAAAATATACATTGCGCGAGGTAAAGCTTCCACTATCTCGGCAACAATATTACGTGGCATGAAGGGATCAAGACCTTTCGTCATCCCTTTAGAAATCTCCAGTGCTGGATTTCTAACCAGCACCTTATCCCCTAAATTGAATTTATTGACTTTGAATTTTCGTAAATCACGCTCAATGTTTCTGTGAATCGTGATCTCGGTCGATTCAAGAGCATGGAGTTTTTGAGAATGTGACATTTTCAAAATGCTATAGAGAGATTTGAGAAATTAAGTTGTACTAAATTCCTCTTCTGTTTCGAAATGGTCAACTGTATCTCTTTCGTTGGAAGAAAAAAATTCACTATCGTTTCCTGAACAAGAAAGGATTTCAACAGAGAAGAACCTGCACAAGATAGGATAATCTCCATCTCTGAAAATCTGAAAAAGAAATTACAGATTGTATTGTGAAGCTAGGAGCACAATTGGGCCTTCGCATCAGCACCGACAAGTCAGAAGTAATGAATGTTGGAGAAGACAGAACAGAAATGAACATTACATGTAACAACATCAAGCTGAAACAAGTACCGACGTTTACCTACCTTGGGAGTTGCATCGACAATGAAGGACTTGCCGAAAAAGACGTAAATATTCGAATAGGCAAAGCGAATGCAGTATTAAAAACTCACAAACATTTGGAACACCAAGTCGTTGAGTTTAAAGATGAAGATAAGATTATTCACTTCTATAGTCACCCCCACACTTCTCTACTCTTGCGAGAATTGGCGCAGTACCAAAGCTATCAGCAAGAGACTAGATGTTTTTCAACAGAGATGCCTACGAAGAATGTTGAAAGTGACATATAGAGATCACATCAGAAATAACGAAATACTACAGAGATGTTGTGCCAGACCGCTATCAGAACTGGTGAGAGAAAGAAGGTTGAGATGGACTGGACACATTATGCGAATGGAAGAAAGGAGGCCCTGTAAAAGAGCAATGTTCTGGAAACCCGAGACTGGACATAGAAAGCGTGGAAGACCCAGAATAACTCTTAGAAGAACTATCCTGGAAGACGTGAAGCTGCTTGGATGTAGAGATTTGACCGAGGCGGAAACGAAAGCCCGGAACAGACGAGAGTGGAGAGATAGTGTGGCCCAATGCTCGAGAACGAGTGGGAGGACCTAAGTCTAAGTAAGTGAAAATCTTAAAGATGAATCTTTTTGTGCAGTGCCATTGGTCTCCTCAACCTCACTTTCTATGAAGTGTGATTTAGGCCAAAATTAAAATCTAAAACGAATAGCAATTCATGTTGGCTGTATTATGAATATTAGAACTAAAAGGCAAAATGAAAAGACAATTTGAAAGGACAATTTGATAGTTTGATAAAGTTGCTCACATAAATGTCCTTTATTTTATCCTTTCAGTTTGCCTATTCCTTTGCTGTAGAAGAATGGCTTTTCATATTGTCTTATCAAAACGTCTTTTCATTTTGCTTGTCAAAATGACTTTTCATTTTGTTCATTCAGTTTGTGCTTTCAAATAACACTTTCAAAATGATCTTTCACAATGTCCTATCAGAATGCCGTTCCGTTTTGTCCGTACAGTTTGTGTATTCGAAATGTCTATTCAAATTGTCTAATCGAAATGTCTATTCGAAATGTCTTTTCGAAATGTCTATTCGAAATGTCTTTCAATGTTCGTGCTCAGTCAACCCCTAAGTGATACTAATTATGCTCAGTCAAGCGCTAAGTGAATGCGGTTATCTAAGAACAGAGCATTGGGTCAACCGGTTCAGCTGAAATGATGTGGCCACGGTAATCCGAGAAGGATTAAAATATTTAGATTCACACAACATCAGCGTCTCAATGGCTTCATACTTTTGACGGGGTTAAAATAACTTTCCTCAAAATCGACTTTCGCAGCAATTTCTGTTGATTCTAATGTACTTTCAAAGTTATTCTGCAATTTTGATACCCTGCTGTTGATCCTGTTGCTTTAGAAAGCAATTCCGTGGCCTTGAAAATTTTTTTTACGTAAGAAAACAAAGTCTCAATGAACAAGATCGAAACAAATCCATTAAGTCCAAACGAGCCCTCCTAGATAGCCAGACTGAATGATTGCAGAAGACATTGGACATGGCCAGTGGCCTCAGACATGGCTTTGGTGAGTAGACAATCGCGTTTTTCATTTACTGTATTGAACTATTTCTCAGAATATGCATGCAATTAATTAAGCTTTCGGACTTCACTTCTCAGCAGCTAGATCATAACTAAACTTGTAAAGAGTTGCAAAAGTATCTGAACTTCTTAATTCAATACACACAAAAGTTTCTGAAAGTTGCCTAGTTCTATGTGAAAGCTGAGTGCAGTGATAATAACCGTTAACATTCAGCATATTTTGCTGGACGCAAGCAAAAATGTTCGGCGAAAAATGTTTCAACCTGGTCAAAGGATAGAACATTTTGCTTGACATGCACATTTCAAATGCTTAACAGACAAAATTTGATCTTGCGTATACTTTATATTACCTTAGTCCCTCTCTTCCCGTTGAGATTGATCGTTAAGGTGGTAGCGATAACTGGAACTCGTGTAATAAGTCTACTTTCAGCGGGCTTTTATATGTACCGTTTTTTATTACAGCACAATTCCATATTGAAATCGAGGCCCATGTATGTGAAATTTTGCAGAGTATCAGCCGTTCTTTAAGTAATGCCGCCAGAGAAGATGCAAACGATGAACTGCTTCTTGATCGCTTGGAGTACGTTATTTGGCGTTGATGAGAATTGACGAGAGATTGCCACAGCACTATCGAGAATCAATTACGATTCTGCAAAGGGCAAGAGTGGTGCTGCAAGAAACACTTGAACATGATTTTCGGCAAGGGAATGCAATAATCAATTCTGCTGGTGATGTTGGTCGACCACCATTTGTTATTCCTGAAAGGCAGCTGCGCTTTCTAGTAGAGAATGGATTTACGGCCATGGATATCAGCAACATGTTGAATGTCAGCCCTCGTACAATCCGGCGCAGGTTACAGCAGTTTGGAATTTCCATTCGTCACCAATATACAAGTATCTCTGATGCGAATCTGGATCAGATTGTTTCTGATATCTTTTCAGACTTTCCAAACTGCGGGTATAGGCGCCTGGATGGATTTTTAAGGAGCAAAGGCTACCGAGTGCAACAAATACGAATTCGGATTGTGCAAGGAGAGTTGATCCAAATGGTGTGTTGCTAAGATCTCTAGAAATCAATGTCGTACGAAGAAGGGTTTACAATGTGGTTGCACCTTTAGCTCTTTGGCATATTGATGGATATCACAAATTAATAAGGTAATGGAAATATGCAATATTTTGTCCATCAGATTTCAAAAATAATTCGAGTTTACGCAATTATCTTCCCGGTTATTGGCAAAGGGCTAGGTGCGGCACTAGAAATTGTACTTATGCGTGTAATTTCTCTGGCTAAAATCATTATCATCTCGCATCTGGGCATCAATAATTCAAATGTAGCCCAAACGCACGCAATCAGCACAGTCATTACAGTGTCATAAGGCCCTCATAAAGGTAATAGAGTTAACAGTTGCAAGACCGACAGAAAATTGAACTAAACGCCACGCAAAAGTGGATTATGCATACAATCTCATTGCCATACTCACTCTTTTCTTTTTCTCTCTGTTAACAGATGGCGTTTGGTGATTCATGCGGGTATCGACGGTTATTCTCGAAGGATTATGTATATTTATTGTAGCAACAATAACAGGGCTTCGACAGTGCTAGAAGTATTCCTTTCTGGTGTCGCAAGAAATGGCCTTCCGAACAGAGTACGGAGTGACAAGGGTGGCGAAAACGTAGATGTTGCTGCATATATGTTGAGCCATCCCAACCGCGGTCCTGGTAGAGGCAGCATTATAACCGGACGGAGTGTGCACAATCAGCGAATTGAGAGGCTGTGGCGAGATGTATTCTCAGGCTGCATGTACACATTTTACGAATTGTTTTTCAAATGGAGCAGTCTGGTCTGCTCAACCCATCCGACGAGTGTAACTTATTCTGCTTGCATTATGTATTCTTAGCAAGGATAAATCGGCAACTCACTGTGTGGGCTGATGCTTGGGATCAGCATCCACTCTCTTCAGAAAGAGGTAAATCGCCTCTACAGCTCTGGATACAAGGTCTTGTTGGCAATGCCGACTACTGGTTGCAGAATGAGGTGAGATTTTTGTGGCTAACGGCTTGTCGTATTTTTTGTTTTTTGTATTTTAGATAAGTTCTTCGTATGGAAGGAGTAGATTCATATTTGTTACGATCAGAATACCATATCTTTTTGTTTGAGAGAAATGGAATTCGAATTGTTGAATACTCACTGTGAACCCTTTTTAGATTGATTTTGAACATTATGGCGTTGACTGGGCTGGACCGTTGCCTCAAAATTTATCTGACGATGTTCAAGAGATTGATGTTCCAGAAGTTCTGTTTCATATTCAGCCAGAAGACTACCACAGACTGCAGCAGAACATAGATCCACTGCGCCAGAGTGATTCACAAGGTGTAGATATTTACATTGAAACTCTTAACTATATATCTCGTCTTCGTTTATAAATTATGAGATAAATATGGTCTATAACATTGCCGAATCTGGGAGTAAGAGCAATATCATTTTAGACATTTGGATACACATACGGCAACTACATTAGCCACCTCAGTATCTAATGAAGAAGTCTGCTCGGTACATCAGTGGCTTAGTGAAGGGGGAAAGACAGGCGCCCCAACGCCCTAAGGGAGACAGCACTGGTGTTTAGTCAATGACTTCTTTCTGCAGCTTGCACAGCATAGCTGCAGGACCAGCTCAATATAAACTTTGTTTGATATTTTCAACAGGATAAGCTTACAGTAACAGTAAAATCTTGGCTGATTATTAAACCAAAAAAGTGAAGCTTACCAATGCCATTGTTAGCTATGGAGTGGGCAATCATTTGCCCAACTATTCTCAGATGGCCGAGTCGAAGTGAACTGCTCTTCATAACCGGTAGCAACATGTGTTCGTGACCCTCAAACAGGCCAACTTCGGCACTGGCAACAGTGTTCGCCAAAATTTGAAAGAACTCTTTACGGGCCCACCAGCATCGATGCCTTCTTCTCCCAGAAACGTTATCCTAAAAGGTCGTGTTTGATCACATTCACGCTTGTAGAATCCAAATGCCATTTGCCATAAGTTTTCTCGATGTATATTCAGAAACTGTGGTGCGCCGTTAAGTCGCACCATGCTGATGGCGATGCTGATCTTTTGATCGTTAAAACTGCTATTGAATCTTGCCAAACTAAACCCACAGTTCTTGTCGGGGACGACACAGACTTACTGGTCCTCTTGTGTTATTATGCTTCTGACGATAGCCACGACATCTATTTTCGAGCAGACCCAAAAGCAAGCTCAAAAGTACACCGCGTCTGGCATGTGAAAGAGGTAAAACATCAGTTAGGTGACGAAGTTTGTAGGAATCTCTTATTTCTTCACGCTATAACTGGCTGTGACACCACTTCGCGCCTGTATGGAGTTGGTAAGGCCACCGCCTTGAAGAAGTTGGAGAATACACATCACCTTATGGAGCAGGCTAAAGTTTTGGCTGTCACTCCACCGTATTACATTGTCACTGCAGGTGAAAAGGCACTTGTCATTCTCTTTGGTGGTAAGCCAGGCATCAGTCTTAACAAGCTGAGATATCAACGATACTACGAAAAGCTTGCAACGAAAACCTCATTTGTTTTCAAAGTACTCTTCAATGTCGAATTCTCTTGGACCTAAAACGATGTGATAAATTATTAAAATGCTGTTTCTAAATTTACGATTTCATTTGGCTTCATGGACTAAGAACGATAAATGACTGCCAATTTACTCTTAGTTGCCTAATTGCCGCCGCCCTCCGGCTAATAAATTTTCAAAATTTTCCAACCCCTACCCTTATAAGGCCCCCGCTTATTAAGATTTGCACTGATATTGATTTCGATATATTTCTTTTTTTGTGTGTGAGACTAGTACACTCATTATTTTGTTTGAGCTTTGTATTTCCTTAGCTTAAAAGAACTATAAGGCCCGTTCACATTGCGTTACAGCAGTTTCGATAGTTTGTGAGGCAAATTCCGACACATGTTTATTTCGAACCCCCGTCATTTATATTCTGAATAAAGTTCTAGCCCCCTGCCTACTTCAAACCCCCCAGCAATTATGCACCTAAGAGTATATCTTCAAAAATCTCGTCTTCTAGTTACGGGCTATTTACCCACGACAGAAGGTTGAAATGTAACCAGTCATGTCTGGTGTGTTCATAGTCGCTCCGTCTCTCTGCGTATCTCTGTCTAAACCTTAAAACAGTTTAACCGCCAACGGCAATGCCAGCCGCCCCATTCTCAAATGCATTACATAGTAGTATGCAAGATTTTGGTACTTGTGTGATACAAGTCTAAAAACCTCATGCAGTTACTCAAAAGTCTGCCGGCTCCGGTGGTCGTGTGACTAGCACTTGTGCTTCTCACGCAATATACCCCGGATGGATTCTCACACATGTCACTGATGAAGTCCAATATACAAAAACGAAACGCGTCTGGCATTAGATAATAGGGCGGCTGGTGAAATTATTTTATGTAATTATATTACATGATATCATATCATTATATATATACTACATGTATATATGCATGATATAACATAATTTTGTAGATTACATTGAAATCTATATAAATATTCATAGCTATAATCTACAACATAACATACCTGTGTGAGATGATTCTATGCTTTCACTGGGCAGTAACAGGTCAACGGCAGACTCAAACGATGTGCTGTTAGACATGGCATTCTGTAAGTTTTCAATAGGTGTAGTTGGGAACATTTCTTCAAGTGCACGGATAGACAGCTCCTGATCCTGCGTATGACCAGTTTCCTGCAAGAAATCTTAACAAATTATTCTTCACGGTTAAGTTCAAATTTACGAACTACAAAATTTTTGTATGAAATTGCACGTGATAATTTTCATGGCACATGAATTGAAATTCAGTTATCGCATAGCCTTTTTCAATTGTTTTGATATTCACATTGATTCCTGTCCAGTCTTGTTGCTAAATGTGACGCATCTCACGGTTAAAAATGGAAAACATCTTAACTCCAAAACATTAGTTTATTAATATCACATGCCTTTAAGATAAAGGGCGTGTTCTTCTGAACCTCAAAAACCTTCCGAATTTCAAAACCAGGAAGCTTATAAAAACAGACTCCATGATTTTCAAAAATACAGGAGTTCTGAAAATCTGATACCTTTCCGATGTCTGTTCTAAAAAACGAGTCAACTTTCGCGCGAAAATTCTTGCTGACCTTGTCCCCAGATCCATTCGTTGAATATCTACAGGCAACCGGTGAAATTGTAGTCTCATTCTAACTTCAACCCAAAAATCTCTCGACAGTTTTGCGACCCGGGGGGTACTTCAGTATAAATTCGTACGGGGGTGTGCGCTTCAAGGATTTCCGTTACGACCCAATGCCAGAATTTTGTTCAGATATTGATACCCTATCCCAGAATTGAGGTCCAACGTTGTACATCTTTGCTCGCCTTCTCCAGGGCCACGCGGCGTTTGCAAAATGAAAATTGCAGAGCCATTTGCTTAGGCCGGGGCACAACCATCGAGTCTGTGCGCAGGCGCAGTCGAAGGTAATGATTCGAACTTCAACGAATTTCGAATTTTCAAAACCCATTACCAGAAATTTTATTATACCAATCCCAGAAAATTTAAAGTGAAAGTATACATCAATCACAGAAATTTCCCAACGAAAATGTACCTCAATCCCAGAATTTTCAGCTCAAAAACTACCCAAAACTGGCGCACATCCCGTCTGACCTGATAGTGAAGTACCCCCTCAGGGTCCAGCGATCAGCGTTCACAAGATTAAATAAAGTAAACAATGTTCTAAAACGGCACACGATATAGCTACAACGTTCCTCAATAACCCAACGCCACGTCTCCACTCTATCCCTCTAGTTCCAAGTCTATCTTAGTCACAATGAAACAAAAGTAAATGTTACGTAACTCGTTCACATTATAAAGATTTTGTAAAGTCCGTGAATAGAATGTGTAACTACATACGTGTAAATCAATTGATCCCTCTGCATCAAGACTCGCCTCTTCTCTTTGCGATATTGCCGAATCATGTCCATTTCTTTGATGTTCACCTTGTCTCTCCATTGGAAAGTATCGTAATAGATTTCCACTGAAAATAGAATCAATCGAGTTGGACAGATGATAAGAAATCCAAATCCATTTCCAAATGGTAGCCGAATGCTAGCCCAATGGTTGGGCGATCCCTGAGTTGATGCATTAGCTAAATGCCATGAAGGTACACGAAAAACGTCTACACGTATTTCTTTATAAGAAACCCTTTATAAGAAACCCAGACTCTCAATGGTGAAAAGTTTAAGAAACTCAAGTGCTGGAAATTTTTTACCTAGGAAACTTTTTTCTTAGATTTCCAAATATTTTCTTTTATTTTTTGTGTTTCTTCTGCAGTACAGCAGTTTTGTGACAAATTGACAAACTAGAAAGCCAATAGCACTCAAATATGATTGATAAACGGGTTTGGAACAACATTCGGATCAAATAACAATGTCAACAATAGAGATACTCAAGAAACACTTCAGAAACTTTCAGTACTCAAAATCATTAATTTTAAGAAACTTTCAGTACTGGGCCAATGTTTTAGTTTCTTATAAAAAATATGCAATATGCGTAGTTTCCTGTTGCAATTTTCGTGTTATTCTTAATTTACTCAATTTACCTTGTTTCCTGCTGTACATGCACCACAGCTAGATGTTCTTCCATCAAATCTATATCTATCATTTTGAGGCATTGCATGCATTCAACTTTAGGCATCTGAAAAGGAAATTTATCTTATTAAAATTGTGGCACAAAATAATGAGAAGTTCAGTCCTTTGTTGTTGTCTTGACATTGCATATTTTCAGGGTGCTGGAAGCAGAGCAGGGCCGTAGGGGCAGAAATACAAAAATTAGGGCAAAACGATAGGAAAATAAAAGAATTTAGCAATTTTACGAGGGCAAGGGGGCAAGGCTCCCGGGTGCCCCGTAGTTCAGTGCCCTGCATATTTTCTGATTTATGTATGGATGGGCGTGGTGTGTTAGGGGTGCTTGAGGCGAATGTAGGATAGTTGTAGTGAGTCTAATGGTTGATAATCTATGACTGTTGTATTGAGTCTAGACATGAATCCTTAAATCTGAAAACAGTAACAACATCAGCAATAACGCACGGGTAGACTCATTACAAAAGTCGTACATTCGCTCCAAGCACCCCCCCCCGAGATGCGATGCGATTCGAGATGCCACAATAACAACAGCAGCAACAATTTTTTGATTTCACATTTTTTGAATGAGTTGCATTGAGGTGAAGGCAGCCAAAACAACTCATGTAAACTACTCATGTAATAAGTCTAACACACGGGCGGTTTCCTTAAAAAGCAAATGAGCGATTGGTTTGTAGGTTGGCCGTTAAGGTGGTAGTGATAGCTGGAGAGGACTCATACGCCCGTGTTGTAGAAAACTTTAAATAACAGTTACTACAGGCCACCCACGATAAATAAAGATTAATTATTAGCCTTATCTCGTTCAAAATATCCACCTACCTCTCTTGTCACTGTCGATGTTGTCCTTGATGATGTTGTGCTCGGCGCTCTTAGAGGAAGATCTTTTTGCATGGGGCGCACATAGCATGTAGCGCTTCTTAAAGGGGAGTCAAACTTCAAGTAACGTGCTGTGTAGCCGCCAAATGGTATGGCTATCAGCTCTAGCTGTCTGTTCTCACCAGAACCAGCCCTTCTGCCTGATCTGAGAAGCAAGAAACCCCCTGCTTCACGCAGGGCCTCAAAGGCATCGAAAAGTGTATCCTCAAAAGCTTTATAGTCTCCATTTCTTGCAAACGTCACGGTCTTCTCCCCAAGACCTGCTGCCTTCCAACAATCCTTTTCTTGCAAGGTTGGCGTGAATTGAGTGTCTTTATACGGGATGACACAAAACTTGTGAGTCCAAGTATTAGCTGCTTGAAAAGGAGAACTCCTCCTCTGTCTAGAGCTTGAGGACGTTGAAGCTCTTCTTCCCCTCCCGAGCCTATTGAACTGATATGCCTGCCTGCTGTATGGAGCAAAAGCATCATGCAACTCTGCGCTTGCAGACCGTCGTACTTCTGTTGCTCGTGACATGAAACCAGGCAAAATTGAGCCATTATTTTCAGGATTTTCACTGCTTGTGATTCGCAACGGTCCTGGCTCACTTTCTATGCCTTGAGACTGGGCAGATTCAGAGTTGGCTGAGCTGGATTCATCAGGAATATCTGTATTTTAAGTACTGCTTTCTGAAACAAGCAGTTGCACTGCCTGACTAATCAGTCTAGATGCCTCTAGATATTTTTCGGAATTCGTTCTATCCGTCATCTTGCAGTTTTCACAGAATGCGATTCATCCAAGAATGCATCCAGTGTGGGTGTGCAGCTCTCGGAAACATGAACAGGTATAAGCACGCAATTTCCAGAGTTACTATTAAAAACCGTACAAATTTGGTGAAACTTTTTACAGGGGGGGGGAGTTTGAAATGATTTATGAATTGATTATGGACTATGCCCTGACGGATCATGGACTATGACTATGACATTGCTTCACATAGCAAGATTTCATATTTCATTGAATTAGTTTTACAGGATAGAGAAAAAAAGAAGCAATCAATTCGGATGAATTAAAGAAATTGTGACGACGAAATTGATTAAAGATTGAAGAAAGTCGATTTTGAGGAAAGTTATTTTAACCCCGTCAAAAGTATGAAGCCATTGAGACGCTGATGTTGTGTGAATCTAAATATTTTAATCCTTCTCGGATTACCGTGGCCACATCATTTCAGCTGAACCGGTTGACCCAATGCTCTGTTCTTAGATAACCGCATTCACTTAGCGCTTGACTGAGCATAATTAGTATCACTTAGGGGTTGACTGAGCACGAACATTGAAAGACATTTCGAATAGACATTTCGAATAGACATTTCGATTAGACAATTTGAATAGACATTTCGAATACACAAACTGTACGGACAAAACGGAACAGCATTCTGATAGGACATTGTGAAAGATCATTTTGAAAGTGTTATTTGAAAGCACAAACTGAATGGACAAAATGAAAAGTCATTTCGACAAGCAAAATGAAAAGACGTTTTGATCAGGCAATATGAAAAGCCATTCTTCTACAGCAAAGGAATAGGCAAACTGAAAGGATAAAATAAAGGACATTTATGTGAGCAACTTTATCAAACTATCGAATTGTCCTTTCAAATTGTCTTTTCATTTTGCCTTTTAGTTCTAATATTCATAATACAGCCAACATGAATTGCTATTCGTTTTAGATTTTAATTTTGGCCTAAATCACACTTCATAACTTTCTTCCTCCTCATTGCTAGCTTCACTGTCTGTGTTAGAGGTGTCTGCCTCTTTTGTAGACCAGACATAGTCATCCGGAACAATGATTAAATCAAGAGAAGATCCATCTCTTTTTCAGTATATCCGAAATGGAATGTCATCTGTTGTGGAGTGGTACCATATATTTATTTGATTTGCTATTCCTTGGAGAAGAATCGGCCATTTTTCTCCTTGATCTTTTAGACTGAAATTTTGAAGAAGTCGGCTGAGATATGCCTTGATCGTTTTGTTAAGGTGATCAACCTTGATGCTGAGGGATATATGGTTTACCTTGAATCATTTTGAACCCAAAGTGCTGACACAGTTCTTTAATTAATTTATTAACAAATTCTTTGCCATTGTCGGACTGAAGTATTTCTTGGGGACCCTCAATATTGAACAGAAATTTGACAATCTTGTAGATCTCAGCGGCTGTCTTTCTCTTAAGAGGGAACAACCAACAAAATTTGCTGAAGCAACACTTGATTGTCAAGATATATCGAAAGCCCCACTGATTTTCCTTCATGAAAGATCTTTTCTTCGAAGGGGCCATATCTATAATATCATACTGGATTCTCTCATGGGGCCAGTGTGTTCTGATAGGTTTTGGAGGTGCAGCTTGTGTCATAGGTAAAGGTGTATTTATGCGGCAATATTTGCAATTTTTAGGTATTTGCTAATTCGTTTGACGATTCTTTTATAAAGGAATCACTTAACGTTTTGCTTATAGTGTTTACACCCATTGGAACACAGCATTGACTGCCATCTAGAGTCGATGTTTTATGTATTCCATCCAGAATTTTTGGAAGGATTTCTTCATAAACAACCTCCCTTGATTCTATCAGATTGCCTGATGATTTTATTAAGCAATAGTACTGGAAGATTGCTGTACTTATTGATGGCAAAGTCGCCAGAAGAATTGAATTTTAAACTATAATTAGGTTTTGATGATCTGCTGTTGTGGTATAATTTATGACGATTTTTCTTGAAAATTGCCCCTAATGCTATTTTTTGATGGTTATCCATAACCTTTTGAATTATTTCCATGGAGTATGGATGAAAATGCTTTAAAACCAAATATTTCAAAATTGTAACAAAAAATGCCTTTTTCATAGATCCTTGGAACGTAAATGTTGTGTCGTCCAAAGGAAGAGACAGGATATTTGAAATGATCTCAACATTTGGACAATCTGGACAACAACTGATCGGAACCTTAGAAGCATTAGCCCTAAGACAAGCATCTAATGAAGAAGCTGGCAAAGGTCGAATAGGATTTAAAACTGGGCCACCAGGAACAGGATTTGAAATTGATGCGTTAGGAAGAGGACTTGAAACTTGCCTATCACGAACATGGTTTGGCATTGGGGTACCAGGAAAAGGGTTTGACATAATTGAAGCAGGAAAAGGGCTTGAAACTGTTGAATCATGGCTCGAAGGTTGTGGATCTTTTTCTACAAAATTTCAAAAGATATAAAAAGTCACTTACAATCCAATCCAAGTTATAAAAATCCTGCATCCTACATGGCATCAAGGCTACCAGTTATGATGTTAAACCTTGATCTAAGACCATGGGTATTGCAATAGACAACATCTTTATAAAAAAGGCCTAATTGTTTAATGTGGCATCTGTGTTTGAGAATCGATGTTGAATTGGAACTGAAATTAAAAACCTTAATTCTACACGAGATTGGGGCTGTCATTTATAATCTTATACCTTAATCTACGACCATGGGTGTTACAATAGACAACATCTTTATGAAGTCTAATCGCGTAATCGCTTTATGTGGCATCTGTGTCTGTGAATCGATGTTGAACTGGAACTGAAAATAAAAACCTTAATTCTACATGAGATCAAGGCTGTCATTTATAATCTTATACCTTAATCTTAGACCACATATATTGCAATAAATAACATCTTATGAAAAAGTGCCTAATTGTTTAATGTGGCATCTGTGTCTGAGAATCGATGTTAAATTGGAACTGAAAATAAAAACCATAATCCTACTAACATCGAGGCTGTCACTTATAATCTTATAACTTAATCAAAAACCATGGGTGGTACAATAGACAACATCTTTATGAAAAGGGCCTAATTGTTTAATGTGGCATCTATGTCTGAGAATTGATGTTAAATTGGAACTGAAAATAAAAACCTGGATCTTACACGCCAAGACAAAGGAGAGACTTTACCCCAGCTGATGAAGAGATACCCACAGTACTCGAAAACAACAATTTACAATCATAGTCGAAGGCCTATTGCGGAGGTCGTAGGCAACAAAAGACACTAAATAAAGGTCGCCCTGCAAAGCTGACTGCAAGAGATGTAAGGAAATTGTCCAATAGTCTAAAGAAGTTAAGAGAAATGTATGGCAATTTGTCATCAACAGACATACAGAGGGATGCTGGCATCAACAGGACATTAGACAGAGCTCTAGGAAAAGAAGGATACCAATACAGTCAGTGCAGGAAAAAGGGACAGCTGGTGCAAGAAGACCTTAAAAAGAGGTTAAATTATGCCAGGAAATGCAAGAAGTTGCCTGAAAGTTTTTGGAAGGAAGGTGTATCTTTTTATTTTGATGGAACTGGCTGGGCACACAAAACAAATTTATTTTCTTGAGTTTTACACGACGATAAGCATAGAGGACAGTAAAAATGCTTTCCATGATACTTGTGGCCATTACGACCTGCTAAAAGACGGCTAAAGTCCTTTATCCAGGATAAGTGACTCTCACCATTCTCATTGAATACTAATAGCAAATGCACATGTTTTTCACGTTTAACTTCAGTTATCCTTACTCGCACAATTTCACCATCTTCATCCATATAGATGTTGATTGAAATGTTGTTGTTTATTTCAAATGTATCAATCATCTTTTTATCGGATGCTTTTACTAGATATGTCAACCTTCACAATTAAGTTCATCCGAGTATGGGTAATACTTTGCAACTCTCTGTGGATGTTTTGCTTGTGGATGTAGAGCAGATAAAATTGCCCAGATGAAGCATTTATTGTCTTCGTTCTGTATATTGATAACAGCTTTCTTGTTTTGGATCTATGTAGGTAGTTGCAAGTACTTTCCACCACGAATTGTATCATAATCAAACATCTTCACTTGTAATTTGGTAAACTTTGCAAATATCAAACCGCTTCCATTCTCCAAGAATGCATCAATCTTATCTCGTAGTGTTTTGATAGCTTCAACTACCTGATCTTCAACATAGTCATACTCTGACCTTAACAACGCCTGCACAGTTGTTCTGAATTTGGGTGGTGGTTCTGTAACCATTGGCTTATCACCATACTTTCTAAATTCGGCATCGATAGTGACATAATACTTCATCCCCTGCTTGTGGTTTGGTAATTCACCTTTAATTTCTCGAATGGTATGTTGTGTGATTCTTGCCCAGTCTTTAATATCTTCTTCTTCGGTATATATTATAAATGCTTTCTTATCCATCTTGTTCATGTTCTTACCTTCACCGACTGATTTATCTTGTTCTGCCGCTGACGGATGTATATCATGCACTGTTCGCTTATGTGATGTGAGATTTAACATTCTGTCAAACAATTTTCCACATACATCACAAGCGATTTTTCTTCGCTTGCTATAATTAGCAGCTGAGCTCTCTTCTACGTATGACCTCTTCATGAATAATTTCTAACAGAACTCATTTCGCTTTACGCTTCGATTTTTTGAGATGATTCAAACGTCACGTTGGAAACTTGTAGAGTCAAACCGATTGTAAAGGTTGTTTAATCAGAAATGAGGCTAGCAGTTTCAGACAAGATGCAAAAAACCGTCATACTATAGTGCGAGCTGATGACGTTACTGGAGTCTGGGACTCTTGAAAACAAGGTTGGAGAAACCAGCACGCTAGATCCATAAAAACTGTCGCACTATAGCATGGCCTGATGACGTCACTCGCTCAGACACCAGTGTGCTTGTCCGCCTACAACTGGACTAGTATGCCTCCCTCCCACCTACTTATCTAAACATCAAAGAAAAAACTAACATAGATTATCAACATAATTTTGTCTACAAAGTAGAATGCCCGAATCAAAATTGCAATGAATCCTATGTCGGACAGATGGGAAGACGGTTGGTTGAAAGAGTTAAAGATCACAGTGGCAGAGATGGTAATTCCCACATTCTAAAACACTCAATGGATTATTGACTTGATACTGTTAATTTGAAAGACTTTGCATTATTATCGAAAAATCATCACAATTATTATAAAAGGAAAATACCAGAGCGTCTTGAAATAAAGAAATTCAAACCGTCATTGAACAAGCTAGATAAATCGATACCACTAAAACTTTTCATTTGATACCGTTTTTTACGTCATTTATGTTTCCGGTTTTCCCCTTTTGTTAGTAATCCAGTTAAGTCTCTGTGACAAGAATTGTTAAATTTCAAATTTCGAATTCTATGTTTAACCGTTGCAGTAAATTGTTACTCTGATGATGACTGTTGGAAAGTACAGTAATCTTTTGTTTGTTTCTAATCATAATGTTTAAGCTTCTGGTTATACTGTTTATAATTTCAAGAAAATGTTATCAATGAAGGTTGAGCTAGGCATTGATATAAGTCCTAGTGACATAGATATAGTTCCTCACATTGGATGCCTAGCAGAAAATGCAGAGAATGCTCATCTTATTCTGGTCAATTTCATTTCGCATAAATCTAAAGAGCTTGTAATGAAGAATAAACAGAAGGCCAAAACATAAAGGTATTCGAAGATCTGGCAGCTGGCATCAGAGAGTGGTTCAAGTTCCTGAATTCTAATCATGAACATTTTCATTTAGATAAGTTGTGGACAATCGATGGACGAATTTAATTTAAAATTTTCAAAAATGAAAAGGTTAACAAAAATAGTGCCTAGAGCACAAGCGGATAGATATTGTTATTGAAAATTTACTTTGAGGATAGTTTTAATTATCAAGCTGAATTGAAATGTGTAGAGATTGTGTAATGGTTTGTAATGAAAATATACAACATGTATTCCTTTGCATGAAATAATTAATTTTTGTGTTGCCACAGAACTACTCCCTATTCTATGGTGTTGCCCAAGAGCCTTTCTTTTTTAAAAAATTGTTTTGTTGTTGTTCAAAAAATAATAGGTTGTAATTTTATATAGAATGTAAATTATTTATTTCATACTGTAGTCTGTTATTATTAAATCTTACCACTGCTGAATACAGTGTGCCTCATCAACAGCAATACCAACACATTGTTTACTAAAAGAGCTATTAGACAAGAACTTTCTCCATCTTCAATTTGAGAGCAATGACTCTGGAGAGGCAAATATAATGCTATAATCACCACCCTCTGCAATTTCGCAAAGTGCAGATTCATCTTTACCATTAAAAGTTGCTGCAGCACATTGCTGCAACACAATCGAACAAAATTACATTCTTATTATGCTGTAGTGATACTTTTAACAATTGTGCGTGGGTTAAGCCTCTAAAAAGAAAAACTGCAGAAGCAATTGTCGATGCATTTAAAGAAATTCTACCCCAAAGAAAGCCTAAAAAATTACAATTCGATAAAGGTAGCGAGTTTATAAACAAAGCATTTCAAGCTTTGTTAAAGGAAAAGGATATCAGTTTTTACACTGCAGTATCTCATGAATATACAAAGGCATGGAATCAAACTGCTGATAAGGGTGAGAAATATAGAAAGATTTGATTAGTGAAATCTCATATGTAGATAGCATTCAATTGTCGATTCAAAATGAAGATAATGTTTCCAAGAATGTTAAAAGAGTTGTGCTTGGAAAAGATTTGTGAAAGTTGTTTGGTTTTGTGGAAGCTACAGAAACATATAGTGAAAATATGAATAATGTTTACTTTGCAGATGTAAGATGGACACCCAGTCTTTTACTGGAAGTTATCTAGACAAACCAGGTGATGAACATTATCAAGTTAATGCAGAAGGGAAGAATATGTTTATATATTACTCTTTGTTAGACTATCTGGTAGTTGGAAAACTTAAGAACACTGAGTTAGTTGTAAAATGCTGAATTCGGTGATAGAGATGTTTCTCCCATTTTCTCTGCACTATCCACCCAATCATAGGGATGAAAATCTTTTCTTGTCAGCAACTCAAATGCTCTCTCAACTTATGGCACTTCAACAACCGTGGAATCTCTCTTTGATGGTGTTTTCCAAATTCTATAATCTAGAACATCTTCATTGTTTAGCCGGTTTTTACATGCTACACCACATTCAAACATTCCTTGATGTTCTCTTTTCAATTCTTCGACTCTTTCCTGTTCATTTCTTGGTATTTCAGGATACTGTTGTTGAGTGATCTCATCATGCAGGTAGCCTTACACGGAGACGAATTGTTCTTTTGGCAGGTTGTTGGCTAGTGTTGACAAGCTTGTACTTAGAAAAGCGAAGGAGTCAATGTATTTGGTTCCATGAATATTTCTTTTCTTACCATCTTTTTTTACGTCAGTATGAGCACCAATCTGTGCAGTCATGATCTTTTCCTTCGAATTGGCAATTATCTTTGTATTTCTACCTTTCAAGTTCTTTAGGATATGATGTATATCATAACTTTTCAGATTGTGGAAGATGATCAGAATCGTGTGACAGTTTGCTACCGTATCCAGATGATTGAAGTGGCAATACTTGCAAACTGGACCCCTGTATTTTCCATGTAATGTAACAATGATATTTGACTTTCTTTCAATTTTTACCATCAAATAACTACTTGCAGCAATAGCAGTGTGTAGCAATATCATGTCTTGTGTTTTCATCAGGTGTTAATCTAATCATCAGCATGGTTTTCTTGAACACTTTTCGGATTTCATCATTCAATTCATCTAGCTGGTTCATCAACACTTCCATGCAGTCTTCGCCAGTATAGCATTCCAACAGTTGTTGCCATCTATCATCAATTGACTTGTCATAAATACAATAACTTGATAAGCAGCCCCCTTGTTGGAGCTTGCCAAAATGGATTCAGTATCTGCATACATGATGAATGGTAGCCAACTCTTATGCATGAAATGTTCAAAATTTAATTCTGTATCTTTAGGACATTTAACAGCTTGGAACATTTTTGACTTTCTGACATAACTGTTTAAGCTTTTCCAATTTTTCTTTACTTTGACATGATTTTACGCATAGAGAACAGAAAAACGTTGTCCACTATGTTGATGGCCATCACAACCTGCAAAAAGACAACTAAAGCTTTTTATCCAACAATAGTGACTCTTATTATCCTCATTGATTATCAATAGCAAATGCACATGCTTTTCACTTTCAGCTTCAGTTACCCTTACTGATACAATTTTGCTATCTTCATACAAATAGATGTTGATTGAAATGTTGTAGTTTATTTCAAATGTTTCAATCATCTTTTTGTCTGATGCATTTACTGGATATGTCAACCCTTCACAGTTGAGTTCATTCAAGAACAGTTGTTACTTTGTAACTCTTTGAGCCATCTTACTATCAGCAGGATGTAGACCAGATAGAATTGCCCAGATAAAGCATTTATCGTCTTTGTTCTATACATTGATCAGGGCTTTCCTGTTTTTAATGTAATCAGGTAGCTACCAATACTTTTCACCATGTATTTCTTCATAATCAAACATCTTTACTTGTAGTTTGGTAAACGTTGTAAATACCCAGCTGCTTCCATTTCTACAAATTCATCAACCTTATCTTGTAGCTTGTTGATAACTTCAACTAGTCAATGTTCAATATGCTTTATCTCTGACCATAACAGTGACTGGATGGCAGATCTGAATGTAGGTGGCAGATCTGTCGTCATATCATCAATCCACTTTTAAAATTCTGCATCAATGGCGACATAATACTTTATCGCTTGCTTGTGCATTGGTAATTCATCTGTTATTTCTTGAATGACATGTTGTGTGATTCTTGCCCAGTGTTTAATATCTTCTTCTTTGGTATATATTCTAGATGCTTTCTTATCCATCTTAGTCATGTCCAACTAATTTGTCTTGTTCTGCTGTCATGTGCCATCCGCTTATGTGATGTGAGATTATACATTTTGTAAATTGTAATACAACAATTTCCCACATACATCCCAAGCGATTTTTACTTACTATTATTTACTTACTTTTTGCATACTATCATTAGCAGCTGAGCTTTCTTTGTGTGATGTCTACATTACTAATTTTCAACTGAACTGATTTTGCTTTGCATATTGATTTATATACATAAATTTTTAGGGGACTTTCCCTGCTTCTGGAAAATTCTTGCCAATCAGATAACAGGATTATTAGGGACTTTATCTTTTCAGGAGGGACTTTCCCTTTCTTCTAACAAATCAGATTACCGGATTATTAGAGACTTTTCTGTTTCGGGGGACTTTCCCTTTCTTCTAACCAAACAGGTGAGAGGATTACTAGGTCATTATAGGGACTTTCCCGGGACTTTCCTTTTTTCTAACTAATCAGGTGAGAGGATTCTTACATCATTTTAGGGAAATTTCAGGACCTTCCGTTTCCTGGGAAGTTCTGGAAAGTCCTGGAAAGTTTAGGTAAATGAGGGGGACTTGTAATGAGGATACCTCTCCCGGAAGAGTTGAAAATATGACTGTAGAAATTGCTGGCACACTACGTCGTCATGGAAATGTTCCGGAAAGTTTTTTAAAGTCAGCGATTAAGACTGTAAAAAACGCTCACGCTATAGAGCGAAGTGATGATGCCACTTATGAGGTCATTGGGATTAGTAACCGCGTGGAGAAACCCCTTTTCCTTACATCCTACTTCATCCATACCATTTAAAAACGTTTTTGTTTCAGCTAAAATGAATATAGTTTGCCCCTGTTTGCATTTTGGTCTGAAATGGACAATGTGTGTTAGTAAGGCAAGGGATTCAGAAATGCGCACATTGAGTGTAGGGAATCCCTCCCTTATGCTGCACCAAGAAAACGAGAACGCAAATTATTCTGATTCCCCTTAACAAACAAAAAGCAACCACTGTTTTAGGCAACCAAGAATTTTTTGTTGCTTACTTTCCGAGATGGGTTGCACGGAAGGCAGCTTTTTAACACTGAGCAAGGAGAACTACAGGGAGATAAGTTGTCTTTTTTAATAGCAAATGGGCGGGAGAAAAAAACACTCCAAGAAGATAAGGGCTTTGTGCCGTTTCATTAGAGACTAGATCTTGTTGAAACTAGCAAATCTTAAAAAGACCACATCTGAAACAGATGATGGCAAGTGTTCTGCTTATGACATAATTACAGTGAATACGAAATCAGTAACTGAATATGAATACAAATTTGAATGTCAATGATCTTGCTTACTGCTGTGAAGACAAGACTTCTGATGTGATCTACTATAGTAACAGTTATAATTCTGAAAGTGAGCGATCAAGGACAATCCCCAAAGGAGGAAGTAAAGATGATGCAACCTGCACGTGATGTTACACTGGACAAGATCATCTCATTATCAGTAAGTAGAGTGCTTCTCCTAAAACACCCCAAAAACAAAACTGTACCCTTGAAACAAAAAAGGAATGTCTCCCCAACTTTTGACCAGTCTTGTCTTTGGTATGATGAAGGCAAAAATGATAGCAGGTATGCAACATTCTCGAAGACTGACTACCTTCAATTAAGCAAAGAATCAACCTTTCTGGGAAGGATTATTTGCGAAGCAGTGCATGTCATCTCTCAAAGGCGAGGGGTGTACAGCACTGAAAATGACCGCCCAGCTAAAAGAAGTAAGTGTGTCATTTTTTTCATAAATGAAATAGTTCATGCACCCGACCAGTGGCACGATCATTTTAATCCACTAGATACAAACTTTGGTAAAGGTAATTCAGAGGAAGCACCATCTTCAGCCGTGAAAAACAAGAAGCTTTCTCGTGAAGCTGCAAACATTCTTTGCAGTGTTTTATCAAAATACAGCAAGTTTTGTGTGTGGACTTTAGAATACCACCATACCCATGTACCAGAATCCAGAAAAGTGAAACAGTTACATTAAGAGGCCAACATTGACAAATAACGAACTAGGTATACCTTTGATGGACCAGCCAATAAAAATTATTTACCATTAACATGTAAAGAACAATATCTTATTCATAGATATACTTTGGTAAGGCAAATAAAGAGCTATAAGAGATTACTCTATGCTGGAACCTTATAACTGTGGGCTGCCAATGCCAGTAGCAGAACACATCCCTAGCAACCATTATTGCTTCTCTATTCGCAGTATTTGACTATGATTCACAAAAAGAATGTCCTAAGTATAGCTCTAAAGGTCTTATGAGTCCCAAGTTGATACTACTTGATTTCAGTATGGCACTTATGTTGGCATGCTTGGATGAGTTTTGTCGGGAGAGTATTTCAAAATATTTGAGCAGAACATCCAGGGTTATTTCTGGGACCACCTCCTTTGAGGATTTAAACAAACCTTTTGTGAATGTTTGCTCATTTCATGTAATGAAAATGTGCAGAATGAAGGCTAAACTACTTTATAAAAAAGAATGAGAAAAGACAAATTAATTTTGCGATGTGTCTTCTTGGTCGACTTACCAACTGCACTAGCAGAAGAGATGCCTACAAGATAGTCAGAAGGGCAGTCATGGTGTTAAAATCAAATTTTGCAACAAAACAATGAGAGATGCTCTTGATTTCTTACAGAACAGTATAACTACTGTCAAGGAACAGGTTGATGACTTTGTAGACGTAGAAATACACGACCCTTCCACCACCTCTGCTGAAATTTACTTTGGAGAGAGCAATCTCTATAGCATAAATGACATGTCTGAGGTAAGCGATAATGGTACCAACTCAAGAAAATCTAACCCCTTTGAGTATTGGGTTTTCTGTCTTAATACCATGAAACTTGATGACACTGAGGATTGCAATCTTGAGCTGAATCACCATTACATGCCAGATTTCTGTATGTGCCTTGATGAAAAATTGCTATATATTACCCTTTGGAGTAACTTTTCTCTAGGACACCTGCACAGCCATAAAAATAAACATGAATGCTACTAAACAAAAACACAGTTTATAAAATAACACTAGGAATGCAATAGCAGACACATTGTTTAGTCTTAAGAAGCATGACGACACCAATTTGAAACACAACCGCACCAATCTCTTCGTCACTTCATAAGGAAATGCTGGAATGACAATACGGCATCGACAATTTGTTCTGGGTTGAAGGAGGGGATAAAAAAGATCTGAAACATTGATGTAGATAGCAAATCATCCACAAAATCACTGATAAAATTTGACAAAAATATTGACGAAACTATGGGGAAATAATGAAGTACAACAAGATACAACTAATCCTCACAGGGTAGATGAAGAAAAGAATTAGGGGAACAACACAAAAGCAACAAAAAACTCCACTGATAGGCAATTGTTTCAAAAACCCCCAAAAAGAAAACTCAATTTCAGTGCCACAACATCAGAATACAATAAGCGTATGGCTGCAAAAAAACGGCCAATACATCTAACAGAAAATGCCAAATAGACCCACCTCGGCTCTCAATCGGATATCGAAAATTCAAACATGAAATTTAGGATAAAGTCTGTTGCATGCATAGCTTCATGGTGCAAACTATCTTTCAAGCAAATACAGTAATACAGAAGTCTGGCACTGGCTACAGCTAAAAGATGCAGCAAGTGTAGTGAAGAAGACATAGGTGGTAGTCAAGACTTTTTAAACAGGGTTATCTGTACCAAATGCGAGGGTTGGTACCACATCTCTTGCCTTCATATTGACAATCCTTTTACGGAGAATGTCCCACAATATGCATGCATGACATGTGCTCAAATTTCCTGTCTGGAGATATAACTGAAAAGGGGAATCCACTAGAATTCATCATATTATCAACAATGGCTCTACATTAATAATGCTATAAGTTATAAGGAAACAACTATATGTTGACACAGTTATAAGGTTTTCCACAGAGAATCTGAATATCAAGAATTCTTTGATCTTGGGCACTGGGTCACGAATAATGACTCATTAAGTGAATTTACCTGTGACTGCCCAAAATCTGATCTATTGAGTAGGTCCTTCTTTCTACGACTGCCCACAGCACTTTTGATTCTGACAGTCCAAGTACAACCAAATCAAGAAGGGCAGTCAACCATAACCCTTTAATGGTGAACAAGACACTCCATTTGGATGATACGCTTTCAGGTTCCACCAGTGCAATTTAGCAGTGTTAGACCCTGGAATGGCACCCAAAAGCTCCCCGTGGTATAAGAAATTGTCAAAGCATGATGTAGTTCAGATTGAAGCCATCTTGTTTGGCTGTGTCAACCACTGATCAGCCAATTTACCAGCAGTAAGTCTAAGATCATTGAGATGCAATAGGCCATGGTGATGTTATAAATTGTTTCCAACAAGGGCCTGTTATCAGTCATCCCGACAATCTACTAGAATATTTACCATCCTTTTTCTTATCTTCAGTTAAAGACAATGCTTGTAGTCCCAATTGTATGACAACTGTTTCTTTAGAACGTTGCAACATCATTTTCTCTAGTAATTTAGTATTTTTACCCTATCATCAAAGTAAATGAAGAAATTGTAGTATGGTAGGCTTATATCCGAAATTAAAATCGATTGTACACTGTGATTCTTTTAACAAGATATGCAGTTGATAGGGTAGTCTTCAATGCAGATCGCACATACATCGCCAACTGTAAGGTGCCTAGAAATCAACGCGATGACGGAAAAAACTGGACATTTATCGCCCTACATTAGTATGGCTTGCAAACACATTCAAACGGTTTCAACTGCAGCGCCTTTGCCTGCGCATTTGCCTTCTCATTGCTGTCACTACGTGATTTTTATCTTGATGATGTAGAATTGCCACCACGACGATACTGGATCCGTAAAATTGAATTACAGGGATCACAATACGCTGCTCTAAAGGAAAAGCCTTCATCCGAAAGGATGACACTAGAATAGAAGGCTCACAGTTTACGCAAAAGCCATGGATGGGTTTACTGAAAGCCCCCCATTTCACTCAATATCTTCTTTCTTGTATAAACAGGTAAACTGCACTGCATTGAATGATTTGCCGACTGTCAGTGAAAGTAGAAATGACCTAAAAACGTTATTTGATGATTTAGAGAGAAGACAAGGAGCATATAAAAAGAAGGGTACAATTCCTTTAAGACAGTTCCACAAAAGTGCACCATCTTCTTGAGATAAGAAACCTAAACCCATCAATCCATAATTTGTTGCAGCGCTTAAACACGTTATAATCTTTATCAACAGAAACATTATCTCGACTTGCCAAAGAAGAGTATAAGCACAAAATTCTACCCTCATTCAGGAAAAACAGCAATAGTGTATCAGACAAACTGTATGGAATTGTAACAAGAACTAGGAAAGCAGAGAATTCTATGAAACACTACAGAAAAGGGCCTTGGCAAGAACAGTTTATTCATTGGGTTCTTTTCCCAGAACTTTTGACTCCATTCTTTATGCGAACACGCGGGTTAATCTTTGAGAAAGCAACAGAACATATGTATGGTGACATTGTCGATAACGATGGAATGATTGTATATCATGATGCATTGCAACGACTCGATGAGGAATTAAGTTAAATGCACCAACTTAACAATTTAATGCTCATGCCTAACAGGTCTTCATGCTCAATCAGAATGTCCATGTGCAATTATAGATTGGTATCTCTCTATGTACCGGCAAATGTCATTGCTTTCATTCATAAAGTTAGTTCAGTATTCGTAAATTTCATTTTGTGCTTAAGTAGGATGTACAGGGGACGGGCGAGCACAGCGGACATAAATTATGAGACAAAGTGCGAGAAAATGAAATCTTCCACCCCTTCCCCCCATTTTCAATGTTGGAAACACAGCAAAAGTGGGGCAAGTGTACTCATGTTACCAATTCTTCAACACTGAACAAGGGGAGAGGGGGGTGTGGGCTTACCTTTGATTTGTCTCAAAATATTTTGAGAAAAAAAGAGACGCTTATTTGTTACTTGTGGTGAGTTTTTGTAGCAAAAAAAACTACGTAGTATTAATCCAGGGCTTTGTTTCGAAGTGCAAAAATTGTTTTTTGTCTAAACAACATGGACTAATTAATGCATCCGAAATGAATAAACCACACTTAATACTGAAAACAGTGCTTAATCACTTCTAGAATGAGTTACAGGTACGAATTTTAGATGATTATCATTAATTGAGGATGTATGAAATGTTCATTTACTTCATGCTCAAATAAAGTGGACATACATCGCCGTTAGCCTTCCACCCATAATTTATGCATGACAAAATGCCTC
Source organism: Chrysaora quinquecirrha (assembly GCA_014526335.1). Classification (NCBI taxonomy): domain Eukaryota; kingdom Metazoa; phylum Cnidaria; class Scyphozoa; order Semaeostomeae; family Pelagiidae; genus Chrysaora; species Chrysaora quinquecirrha. The sequence continues at coordinate 231,076 of JACTAT010000091.1, read as the reverse complement.
ACTCCCAGACCTCTTGTCAAATTTTTGCAAGAAACGGGTTAATCAATTTTTTTTCACAAAAAACACATGTTTGTTAGCGATAAGCACAAAATAGACTCGACATTATCACATACACGTTCAGGACAGAGACAGTACCTTACCACGTACTCGCAAGTTGATGAAGTGAAATTCCCCAGGAGAGAGAGTTTTGGTTGTATGCTGGAGAGTGAATTCAATGGGCCTGTTGTCAGGAACCACACGAGAAAGGTGGGTTTCACTACCACTGTGCTCTGAAAATGACAGGGAACAAAAAATGGCTAGCTGTGAAGGAAAACATCACAAAAAAGTATGGAATAGTTGTGAACTTTAGCGACAGCCATGACCACTATGTCAGTGCATATAGATATGTGACGAAAGAAGATCAGAATGTTTCTCATAGTAAAGGCCATAAAAACTTGGCTGATGCGAGATCTTCAAAAAAAAACAAAACATTCAATTGCTGGTAACCAGGCCGCTGGAAAGAAAAGAAAGCTATCTTTGTCGGGTCGAAATCAGAATAAAGTATCAGTAGTGCCCAAGGAGAAAAAACAACGTCTCAGTAACTCCGAAGTAGCAGATTTCATCCGAAAACACAACATCACAACATACATGTCCCTGTTTGCCACTGCTGAGGAAAGAAAAGAAGAAGGAGAAAATAATATAGCCGAATTTGTTTTCTCCCATCAAGAAAAGCATAGCATAGAAAATCATAGAAAGGCATGGTTTATGAAAGAGGCACCAAGGAAATTGCAGAGAGAAAAAATATCCCGAATTACAGAAGTTCAAAATGCCTTGGAAGGAGAATGCATTCTTGGTTGAAACAAAACCTGGTTACAGTGTGCCTTAGAGGTTCTAAACTTCAACAATGTGGACCCACAAGTCTATGCTTCAAGCTTACGAGATATCTTGGTGAATGGAAGAGGGAAGTTCTGAAATCTAATTCTTGTTGGCCCTGCAAATTGTGGGAAAACTTTTATGTTGAAGACACTGAAAAGTATCTTCCGTGAAAAAGTCTTTGAAAACCCATCTAATGATAAGTTTGGCTGGATTGGTGCAGAGAATGCAAGCACAATAATTCTACAAGACTTCCGTTGGAACAAGGATTCTATTACATGGAAGGATTTGCTGCTTCTTCTGGAGGGGGAAGCTGCCAGCACCCAAAAATTTATATTCAGGCGATGTGGTCATTGACAGTGATGTTGCAATATTCGCCACAAGCAAAGCACCCGTCACATACAGAAGCCCCTACAATACAACTGACCAAGCTGAAGACGCAATGATGAAGGTATGTTGGAGTGTCATCAACTTTACCCATCAATTTTCTGAAAAGAATCAGAAAACTGTTCTGCCTTGTGGTCGATGCTTTGCTGAATTGGCATTGCGTAACTAATCGACTTTACCACAATATTATGTTATATGATTGGAGAATTAGCAAGTTATATGCAACCTATATGTACATGTAACCACATGTTACCTGACATGTTTCCATACATGTTACTATACAAGTGTATGCTGAGTATGGTACAAGTATTTGCCTAAAAACATGTTACCACATGTTACCAAACTTTAAAAAAATATATATATATATTTTTTATAAATAAGTGGTAACATGTGGTAACATGTGAAAATATATAGAAAGTCTTAATAAGCTGGTGGGAACATGTGTGGAAACATGTTTGGTTACATGGGGTAACATGTTGCTGCTTTGTTTAACTGTTCTGTTTTGTTAAACTTTGATAAATAACTAGCATTAATCAGATAAAGAAATACCAGCACCACCTATGTAGAAGCATCTCTGTCTTACAGGTCATGACAAATAGCTTTATTTTTTATGAATTTGTCTTTTTCGTCCTCTGTACCCCCAACCGGCAGCCCTCACAAGGATCAAACAGTGCCTAACCCCCTTTAGTACTTAATTCGCATACCTTTTGGTTTCATTACCATGCTTATTCTCTTATCCATTTTCTCGATTAATCTGTCGATTTCTTCAGTCGGATACTCCATCATAGTTTTCTTTACACGCTCTGAGATCTGTTTGTATGTTTCTTTCTGGATATTCCTTTCCAAAGCTTGCTCTCTTAGTTTTTGTGTAACAGAGTTGAAGAAATTCTCAATTGGATTTAAATCTGGTGACCTTGAAGGAATCTTGAATACTTTAGCTCCTATTGAATGCAGTGCATCTCTGGCCTTTTTACTATTCTGCTGTGGACAATCATCTTGCAAAACTCTTTCCCCTTTTGGATCAATACTTTTTTGGAAAGCTAGTGGAAAAGCAGAATGAATCATGTCGGCCATTTTCTGACCATTTATTGCTCCAGATTTTTGCTCACATAGAACAACACCATTGTGATATGATATTCCAACCATGAAATTTACATTAACTGCACCCTCTTTGCTCCCTTTTGCTGTGCAACCACGTTTCAAGCCCTCGCTTCTCTTCCTCCATTCCCGTGCCTTTGGTGTTCTTGCCTGATCAAGCGGATTGGTTTTGTAAACAAACCCCTTGCCATCCAAATAAAAGATGTGAGTCTTCTCCGAGTTTATGCCTGCACACTTTCCGACAAAATTTCACTCTTTCTTTCAAGTCTTGCTGCGTCATCAGCCCCTTCTTTCGTGATGGTAGATAAGAGTATCCTTCTTCGTTCAAAACCCTTCTGACAGTTCGATTTGAAACCTTGCCTTCGATACCTGCTTCGACAGCAATTCGTCGTGATGTAAACGACCCGTGTGTTTCTTGGAGCTTCGGCACAGAACACGCAATACTCATTTTATCTGTGGGTGTTAGCTTGGGAGGCCGACCTTTGTTCAACTTTCTTTTATCATGAGGAACCTCTCCTCCAACAACCCCTTTTGCATGCCCGAAGATAGTCGCTTTACTATACTGTGGAAAAATTCTCAACTGCTCTGCACCCGTAACGTTAGCATTCTGATACAAGGCAGCGATTTCTGCTGAGTGCCTCAGAGGAACTTCTTGTCGTCTCGCGATTTTGTAATTACATTTGTTTGTTGTTTATTTTGATTTGTTTTGCTGCTGCTGTTGTTGTTGTTGTTGCTGTTCTTTTCTTGGTAAATAACAGACAGTAATCCGAAAACATTTTCCGTTTTATCTGTTGGTATCTATTTCTTTTACAACTGTCAATCTTCATCACTTTCCTATGCCTGCTGCTACAACATTTCTTACGAAAATTTGTCTAAGTCTAATGAATTTTGAGACAATCATGGACATAAATTATGAGACAAAGTGCGAGAAAATGAAATCTTCCACCCCTTCCCCCCATTTTGAATGTTGGAGACACAGCAAGAGTGTGGCAAGTGTACTCATGTTACCAATTCTTCAACACTGAATAAGGGGAGAGGGGGCGTGGTTTTACGTTTCATTTGTCTCAAAATATTTTGTCCATGATTGTAGCTCAAGGCCTAGTAATTAAAGTTTCTTGTTTTTTTACCTCTTTTGAGACACTTGTAGTTCCAAAAGTTCCTTAATAGTTCCTTGATTTTAACTGCACATACAGTTTAATGACTACTGTACAGAGACATTTGCATGTAAGCAAAGTTCCAAACTACTCAAGCCAAACATTTGATACATGCGCAAAGTATAATGTGTGTGATTCTCGACTGCTAATGAATGCAACGGGTTTTCTAATTCTTGATTGTTTGCAGTGATAAAAATATTCAACAATGAAACGTTCCTTAGTGATTTTCTCTTTAGTAGTATAAATTCTTTAAATTTCCAGGCCTTCTACATGTAGGTTCCTTATAAAGTGGGTCCTTATAAAGAAAAGCGTATATTCGTAAAAATGGGTCATAAACCTCTATGTTTTTCTACAGTACACAAGTAAGAGTAACAGATTTCATCGGTCGTCATCGCTCGGTTGCCTACCCAAAAGGGGGAACAGAGGGGTCCAGAGCCCCAAACTTTTCTAGAATATGGTCCTCGAGATTTGTCCCAAAATTTTGTAAAACTCGTTAGGGGGGGGCAAGGTGCAAAAAGGGCTTTCCCCACATTTGCAAGAATTTGAAGGGTGTGGTCTGAAAAATTTTTCCCCACACTTCTTCTGCTGTTACTTCTAATTCGGCCTTCGTCAATGCAAAGTTTTTGACCAACTGACCAGTATGTCTTTGCCTTGTCTCGTAAGTAAATTGCTCCGGAATAGATGTTCTGCAATGGGTGGTAACTTTCACAGTCTCGAGATGGTAGTATAGATGGTTTCACCATCCGGAAATGCAGGCCAGAGAAAAGGTTGTCCAACCAGCAGCTGTCTTACTACAACACCAAGTTTAGAAGTGTCCGCAAACAAAGTAGAGTTTTTGACAACCTTTGCGAAATGTATGTGCTGGTAAATGGCCATACTCTTTGGCGCAATAGCAATCAACTCACGCAAGGACTGTCTAAAGATGCAATATCACAAAGTCAGTTCAGATTTGCTGTAATCCGTGTTTGGTATGCGATGTACCCCAAAACAAATGGGCGTACAGAAGTTTTGCACTATCCTGCAAACATGCAGACAAAGCACATAAGATCTTTTAAATGCCTCAAGTGTTCCAGTGCTGGTCTCCAACTCGTCCTCTGCTCATCAACAACTCAAAGACAGTGCTGGAACGATTATCACATCCAAAGAGAGTTCGACCTGCAGAGCAGCCAATCTCAGGAATCTGTAGAGTGATTATGGCAGCAAGCGGCACTAAGTAGAAAGAGACGATGTCAATGAAATTTGAAACCCCCAGAATTAGATTCAGCTTACAAAACGTTTACTTCAGGTGATTACTTCTTTTCATTAGCTTATTCTGAGATTTCATTGCACATTGAGTCAGTAAGCTTGAGAAACAGTAGCTGGTTGGACTTTGTTTAGCGCCCTTCTCTTCGGATAAGTAACGATTCTTCGTTTCTGGATTGGCCTTTAGCGTACATGTATATTACGTAATTTAGCTGTAATTTTTTTGTCATAGTGCAGAGCAGTGGAATTTAAATGTTAACCCTATCTGTACTGGGGGGGGGGCGTTTTTCGCCCCCCTACCAAACAATCTATTGTAGCATAAAAACGAGGGCATTCATTAAGGATAGAACTTGGTGACTATTACTAAAATTTAATACTCTACATGACGACATATAGTTTGGTACAATTAAATTAGTCACATGACCACAAGATGCCCATATTTGGAAGGCAGTAACAAATAAATTAACATCTCTGCTTATAAATCTTCAGTTGCATGGCCAATCAGAGCCATCCATACACCAATCAACTCGTCTAATCAAGGGCTTTCATATGATGTATAATTTGTTTACTTTATTTCTTATTTATTAATTATTATATAAATGACGTCATACATCTTTATGACGTCATAGATCTTATAATGTTGGTAAAAATTTTCAAAAAATGCCTCTTGCGCAAAAGGCAAACCCTAAGCAACAAGAATATATACAATTATGGTTATTAACATGCCTATTTCATCAGAATAATGAGCGTTGACTTTAAGTGTACCCAACACGAAGTAAAAAATGTTGATTATTTGTAAAAATTTTGTCCGATTTCTTAAAAATTTGAAAATATTTGCTAGAATATCACTTCTCTTTTAAATTAAAACAATTTGCACTGCCTTCGAACGATATTTCTCTATAAAAACAGCTCTTTTTACTGAAAAGCTACTTTTCAATGAAAAATCACCAAAAACGCGTTGCCTAGCAACATGTCACGTGACTAATTAATTTTTAAAGCTATATTTAGAATGCCCATTACCAGGAGATACTTTGTACCAAGTTTGGTTATCCTATCATGTATGGTTTCTGAGATAACTAGGGGGGGGCGAAAAACGCCCCCTCAAGTACAAAGTTGATCAAAAATACCCCAGTACAGATAGGGTTAATGGATGTTGAACTAATAGACTTAGCTAGTTTCCATATAATCTTTACGATCATTTGGACCGCTGTGAACAAAACCAGCAATCCCATCGGTTATTCGCTCGAGTCATCCTCCAAATTAGGCCTATCGTCTTCAGAACTTTGCGGCACTGGCTCAAACATATATGGTTGAATAGCGGCCTGTTCCTGCAAATCTGGATAGGAGAACTCTGTTTCCGAATCTGAAGATGACATTTTATCAATTCTCTTTCTTTTTAATACTTTACGAAATCAAAAAAACAACTTGGTGTAGATAAACGCGCCAGACACTCCGATCAGCAAATGATGAAATGATGAAATGAAATGAATGAACAAGGTATTTGTGACATCACGAGCTCAAAGCTTTTTCGGAAGCCTTCGGAAGGCACTCGGCAGATTTCTCGGTACAAACTTTGATTGCTCATAACTCAAAGACTAGTGGAGATATTTGAAAAATTAAAAAAGAATTTTATTTCTCAAAAGTTCTACCTTCATCTATCAAAAAATAATTCTGACGTTTCAGTTCTCCTTTAAGGGCCTTCGTCGTAGTAATAGCTTATCGTCAAGATCTGCTAAGCTTCCTATTACTTCACTTGTTTTACAGACTATCAAAGTTTATTTGGATTTCTCGAAGTTTGATGATATAATGTTTTGGGCCGCTTGCTGTACAGCTTTTTTTGGTTTCTTGCGTGTCGCCGAATTTACGTCCAACACCGGTGTGTTTTCAGCCAAGTCTCAGCTTTCACCAACAAGCATTACTGTAGATAAGCATCCCATTTCGAGTACAGTTTTTGTGCACCTTGCTCAATCTAAGAATATGGGAAGGGTTGTATCGTAATTCTTAGTTGTACTGACTCCGCCTTACGTCCTGTTGCTGCAGTGATGGTTAATCTACATTTGCGTGGGAACATTGTTGGGCCCTTGTTTCGCCACTCTAACGGCTTTCCCGTTACTAGGCAGAAATTGAACACCCGCCTACAACAAGTGCTGTCTCTGGCTGGTTTAAAGAGGCACTTCACATTGCATAGCTTTCGCATAGCAGTGGCCACAACTGCAGCTTCTCTAGGCTTCCCAGATCATTTAATAAAGGCCTTGGGTAGATGGTCCAGTGAGGCGTACCAGGTCTATATTCGCCTCCCTCAACAAAGGTTTGTGTTGGCTTCTAGATCATTATCTTCAGCTTGCTGTTTCAACGAATTGTGAAAGACTTACATTAATTCGGGCTTTTTGACTTTTCATAAAAAAAATATTGTTCTGCTGCAATTAATTGCCTTGTTTGCTGTATTTGTTCCATTTGTTCATGTATTATCATGCTAAAAATGTGTATTATCATGCTACTGTGTTTGTTCCCTGTGGTTTGCCTCTTTTCGGACAGTTCCAAGCTTCATAACAATAGGGTTAAAGTCAATAGTATGTTCAGCTTATGGAGCAAGCAGACATACCTTCAAACATTACAAAGTATTTCGAAGTACAAGACAAATTTCTTATTGTGAACCTAAAACAGGTATTTCAGCTCATGGAGCGAGTTATCCAAGTGGTGACTTGTTCACATATTTTCAGCTCATGGAGCGAAGCACAATGGTGGCTTGTTCAGGTATTTAGTTCATGGAGTGACGCCCTATGTTATTGTCATTGTCATTGTTATTGTCTTAGTACTTGTCATTGTTGTTGTCATTGTTATTGTCACTATTGTTGTCGTTGTCATTGTCATTGTCATTGTTATCATTATTGTTGTTGTTGTTGAGCGAAGCCCAATGGTGGCATATTATTCTCCGCTCATGGAGTGAAGCCCAAAGGTGGCTAATTATTGTCAAGTCATGGAGCAAAGCCCAAAGGTGGCTTATTAATTTTCAACTCATGGAGCAAAGCCCAAAGGTGGCTTATTATTGTCAGCTCATGGAGTGAAGCCCAATGGTGGCTTATTATTGTCAGCTCATGGAGTGAAGCCCAAGGGTGGCTTATTATTTTCAGCTCATGGAGTGAAGCCCAAAGGTGGCTTATTATTGTCAGCTCATGGAGCGAAGCCCAAAGGTGGCTTATTAATTGTCAACTAATGGAGCGAAGCCCAAAGGTGGCTTATTATTGTCAGCTCAAGGAGCGTAGCCACTTGTTGGCCTTTTTCTGTCGCTTTACTGTGCTATTCCCTTCGACTGTCGTCTTGTTTCCTCTTTGCTTTACTTTGCTTTTCTTTCTTCTGTTTCTTCGAGTTACATTTTCTAGGGGTATAGGTCAGTAGTTTGAAGGTTTTCATGTAGACAGCTAGGTATATTGTTGTTAGTGATTTTGGTGGGTACACTGCATGTCCTTTGGCCGGAAATTGTATTTCCCATTTCAATCACCGACCTTAAAGGTGTAGTTTTTAATCCAGGCAGTTCAAGGGCTAATGCACTAACGCCCACTTCCTGGTGTTCTGATCCTGGTGAGTATTAATCTGAACAAGTTGACTCAAATAGCAAAAATTAACATTGAAAACCCTTTTTCTTTGTTTCCGTTGTTCAGGGGTGGCGCTAGGCTTTGCCCAAAAAGGGAGCTAGTCTCCCCGACGAGGGGGCTTACTGTATAACGTGAAAATGCTCTTATCTATGCTTTACCAGATTTCTTATCTTCAGGTCGTATTGGTCTTTTTTGGTTCACAACGGTACATAGCTTAGAATCTATTAACAACCATTTTCAGATTAATTCTGCTTCCCATTTCAGGGGCAAGTTGGCCAATAAGTTGGCTGCAGAGGGGGGTCTGGGGATACTCCCCAAGAAAAATCTGAATACCTCAGTTTCTATCTTAACTTAATCAACAACCGGAAAAGGAGTCAAAGTGACAAAAAAAAGAAGTCACCCATCATCACTTCCCCGACAGCGGAAGGATTTTCCCCGATGAGGGGGCTAGAGTTCCCTGACAAGGGAGCTGTAGCCCCCCTAGCCCCCACCTGGCGCCACCCCTGCCGTTGTTCTTATGGAAAGTGAACTAAGAGATCTGATGTCAATGCAAGGATTTTGTTATCAATCGGTTTAATCTGAATAAGTTGATTCACATGGTAAGAAATAACCTTGAAAGCCCTTTTTCTTTGTTTCTGTTGTCCTTATTGATAGTGTGCTAAGAGATCCGATGTCAATGCAAGGATTTCGTTATCAATCGGTTTACACACTTTTTTTATAAGGAATCTACATCAAGGCCTAGCTCTTAAAGTTCCTTATTTTTTGACCTCTTTTGAGGCAATTGTAATTCCAAAAGTTCCTTAATAGTTCCTTAATTGCAACTGCAGATAAATTGGTCCTAACAATAAAAGAGAGATACTGGCATGTGAGCAAAGCTCGAGACTACTCAAGGAAACAATTGATACATGCTTAACATAGAATTTATGTGATTTTGACTGCAAATAAATATAATCGGCTTTCTAATTCTTGATTAATTGCAGCGATAAAAGCATTCAACATTGAAACGTTCCTTAATGATTTTCTCTTTAGTACTATAAACTCTTTAAATTTTCGGGCCCTCTACATGTAGGTTCCTTATATAAAGTGCTTCTTTATAAAAGAAAGTGTGTAATCTGAATAAGCCGATTCAAATGACATAACTGCAAGAAATTTATATATTTTATTTTTTTTAATTCAAGGTATCTAGGCCAAGAAGGCCTCTAATTAAAAGCAATCAATAGTCAGTTTTAAAGAGAAAATTCAGTGTACTGTCCCAATTATTGCTTCTCGTTTTTTAAGAAACTGGGACATACAGGCCTGTTGCTGATAAAAACGTCATCAGGTATTAAGATAATAACGTGGTACTGCTTCAATGTTTCGATTAAGTTTTGTAGCTACACTGCACATTCCAGCCTGTGCGCCCAGCTGAGAAAAGTTGAGAAAAGTTTAACTGTACACTGTTGTTTTGGGCCAGACCTTGAAATGAACTGTCATGTATTTTCAATTCAGGACTAAAGGGAGGTGACAGACCTCAAACCGAACTCTTGGCACCATCGGAAGAGACAATCAATGAGCTTGTGGCTGAACACATAATAGAGCTGAACACATAATCTAAAAAATGGAATGTTGAAAAATATAACAGATGGTAAGCTAGATTAGTTTTCTAATGTACTATTCTCTACTCTCTAAGTTACAGCATTGCATTCTGCAAAATCGATTCTCAAGACAGCAAATATAAATCAACCACTTAAAGGGGAGAATTTTTAGCAAGTAGACACCAAAAAAGTAAAATCAAATTCCATTAACAAGGAAAAATGGAAACTCTCGGGGGGGGGAGCTTTCGCAGTTCACAGCAGGGGCAATATGTTTTCCAAGTATAAACTCCAGCAGACGTAACCATTTTTAATGACATTTTCAGCATTATATTCTAGAGCTATGTCATGTCTCATCCCTCCATAAATATTAGACTTAATTAAGAGGAAATTTAGACATCCTAGATAGAGATAGAGATTTCTGAACATGAATATAGTCTGTGATAAGTATTTGTGAATCTTAAGTCAAAAAAGCATTCAGGGGCACAGACATGCGCGAATTTGTATTAGATTTCGTATAATCACCTTCCGTGAATTTAGATGAAAAAAGACGAGAAAAAAAGGTGACCGTTTCTTCCTGATCCAGTTGGTACAAAGTATACTATTCAGTTTACTTTCTGAGGTACTCAACTTCCATCTTTAAATAGAAATGCATGTTGAAGAAGAAAGACCAGCAACAGACAATCCACACCCCTTTCAAATAGAGAATGTCACGGTATGCCATTTTGAGAGCTCAGTGCTAAATTTGTATGAATATAAGTTGTCCTAGACCAAAATAGCTGAATTCTGGAATTCCTCTTTTATTCTTAGTCACTTCTTCTTCTCTCCTTATACCTACATGAACTAACAAGCGTGAATCAGCTTGGTTTATAACAACACGCTTATCTGCAATAAACTTATCTTATGCTTAAGCATTTAGAATACCAGCGATATCATAACATCAATGATGGACTGTAATTTCACTTGTCGCTTCATTTAATTGTATTTTGTTTGTGTTACTTTCAGGAAAGCATGAGTCCGGAATCAAAAAAAATTTATGGTACTTTTACTCCATGAATAAGAAGGGCGTTTGATATGGTAAGGCCTCGATATTTCATTTGTTTTTATTCAGGATGAGAAAAATATGAATTCATCATTAAGCGTCATGGAGAATTCGATTATTACTTCGCAGGGAGTTGAATCTCTCTATATTAAAATGGTAAGTGCCATGGCAACCGATTTTGTAACCTTCATTCCTCCGAGGTTGCGTGTGGCTCGCCTTTCCCACCTGCGCCTTGCCCTGCCGCCTGTGGGGTAGGCGTATCATCGCCATTCGTTTTTTCCCTAACTGCTGGCGTTTCTGGGGTAGTTGGGGCTAACCCTTCTTTGAAGTGCGTCATTGGTGCCTGTTGGAACATTCCACCAATTGTGTTCGCCAGAGCGATTATCCAAGTCTAAAACCCGTGAAAATAGCTCAGTTGGTAAAGGCTCCTGTTTCGTGATGCGGCTTGTGGGAGGCAGGAGATCGATTCCCCTCACGAGAGGATCAGAATTTTTTATTTCTGTGATTTTCCTGTTGAAAATGCTTTGCGGAGGACCGGGAGACTTCTCGATCACTAAAACTTGCTTCGGAATAATTTTAAAATTCGTTTGGTATTAATATTATTCAATCAAAGTTCCTCAAACAAAGTCCATGTTTACGTGAATATTCAGTCAACCGGTTTGAATCCCGTTGTCACAAATGCTTTCAACCCTTTCAATGGAAACAAAATGCCATTACCACATTTCAAAAGCTTATTCAGAAGTGCATTCCATTCAAAGAAAACAAACAAAACACTTTTTAAAAGGGATTTTGAAGAGTGCATTTGAAAGCACTTTCCAAATGCAATCACGAAGTTGAAGCTGCCTTGATAGCAGTATCTGACTATACAGGACTGAGCAAGATAAATTACAGCAAGACCAAGAAAGAGGATCCTGCACTAAGCCCGAGTTCTCCACGATCAGATAGAGAATGCGCTCAATTTATTATATTGCTACGTTTTCTATCATGATGTTTGGGGGACCTTTCAACGGGAAGGAAACAAGCCAAGGACAGCTGGAAAGGTAAAATTTTCTTCGCAACATAAAAACTTGACCAACGAACTTGGCTAAGGAAAACGATGTGGAACAGAACTGCAGAGAATGAATAATAACAAGACTGAGGAACGGGACCACAGGGCTATTCCATTCAATATCTATACAGGGTAATGGAAGTAAGAATTTTGGTATATGCAAATCCCCTGGAATTTCTGTTAAAAATCATACGCTTCCCCTTGGAAATTTAGCGTTGATAACTTGAAATAACAATGAAATAATGCAGATCCTCTGGAAAAACTATTGCAGGTAGACATCACCCCCTGGATATACGGGACAAACCCCCTGCAATAATCATTTCTAGAAAAGACTGACCCCCTGGAAAGATGAAATTCTTCCCCCCTGGAAAATGTACATCCATCCCCCTGTATGGAGATTAAATGGAATAGCCATAATGGGGCTGAAGGCCACGAATAATTTCAGGACTGAGGAACAGGACTTGTAATGGGACCGAAGACCATGAGTAATTTTAGGACGGACAGGACTAAAGAATGGGACAGAAGACCATGAATAATTTCAGGACTGAGAAACAGGAATAAGGAATGCGTCTGAAGACCATGAGACATTTCAGGACTGAGGAACAGGACTTAAGAATGGGACTGAAGACCATGAGTAATTTCAGGACTGAGGAACAGGGCTAAGGAATGGGACTGAAGACCATGAGTAATTTCAGGACTGAGGAACAGGAATTAGGAACAGGACTGAAGGCCATGAGTAATTACAGGACTGAGGAACAGGACTAAGGAATGGAACTGAAGACCATGAATAATTTCAGGACTGAGAAACAGGAATTAGGAACAGGACTGAAGAACGTGAGTAATTTCAGGACTGAGGAACAGGATTAAGGAATAGGACTGAAGACCATGAATAATTTCAGGACTGAGAAACAGGAATAAGGAATGAGTCTGAAAACTGTGACTCATTTCAGAACTAAGGAACAGGACTAAGGAATGGGACTCAAGACACTGAGTAATTTCAGGACTGAGGAACAGGACTAAGGAATGGGACTGAAGACCATGAATAATATCAGGACTAAGTAATGTGAAAAATAACAAAGTTTACGAACTAGACTAAGGGGTGAAGATCTTCAATAGATTTAGGAATAAGACACAGGACAAAGAAATGGGACAGGACCCCATTAATAATTTCAGGACTAAGGAACATGAACAGTAACAAGTCTGAGGAACAGGACCAAGGAATGGGATAGAAAATCTGAACAATATCAAGACTGACGAACAGGACCAAGGAACGGGACAGAAGACCATAAATTATTTCAGGACTATTGACGGAACAGACCATAGACAAAGAGAACTGCTGTACACTAACTAATTTGAAACTAGGAACATCATTGCGGACTAAGGACCTTGGACTAAAACAGAGGAACAGAACTGTGATTGGCACTAGGAAAAGGGACCCTGGACTATGACCAAGGAAAAATACTCAATATTAGAAACTAGGAGCTAAGTCGAGAAGCAAAGTTTGTTCAAGTGCAGGTTCTTAAGGCAGAGGTCCTTGAGGCAGAGGTCCTTGAGGCGGTGGTTCTACGCGGCGGTGGTTCTATGAGGCGGTGGTCAGAGACGGGCATGAGCTAGTGGAGAAATAAAAAGATAATGAAAGAGGCAAAGCCTTGTCATTGTGCCGAAGAAACGGAGGATATGACTGTCGAGGAAGAAGAAGAAGAAACTACTGCAGATGGAAAAAACGAACTTGCTCCAAAAAGGCAGATTTTGCTCTTGGTACAGTCGTGGCCCCAAAGAGCCGACAAACAGCCAAGCAAGGCGAAGACTTGAAGACAGGTTTCATTTATATTACATTTATATTACACCTTTAACCTCGGATCATTTCCAGTTTCACTTTTCGGAAGTACATGACTGAAGAAACCAACATTCAGAGCGTTTGATGTGGAAACTTCAAATCATCACCTTTTGCTAATGATCGTGCCCTTGACAGATTGGAGTTATCCCATCAAATATTTAGCCCAATAGAATTTTCTTCAAACTTAAAAAGAATACTGTACTAAGAAGTGGTTATCGTGCTCTTTAGGTGCCACCACCAAGTCTTCATCTTCCAAAGACGATGGTAATAGTGGTTCATCTTCCAAAGACGATGGTAATAATATTATGAATTTTTGATTTATCTTATTGCTCATACCCTAGTGGAAAATGCACAAGAGGTTACATTGTTCTGGGTCAGATGGTATACATGTAAACAAAACTAAGACTGGTAAAAAAAAAAAATAAAAGGGCACTCATTTATTCGTTTATGAAGATTTTTTCTCTTTCCATTTTCCACTTTTCAACCTTCAGTGTGTTTTCTTGCAAAGTTTCTCAACCAATAGAAGCGTCAATAATTTCGTTAAATTCAATTTCCAGAATAGAAAAGTAATTGTAGTTTCATGTGTAATTGTATTCTCGTAAAGTCAAGTAAAATAACACACTATTTCACGCTGCAGATGATGACAAAGCCAAAGCCGAAGAGCAAGAGGAAAAGTATTGTTACTGCAAAAAAGTGAGTATTGCATCCCAATTGATATCTAATGCTGCAAGCTGCATGTAGTTTCCCCAGAACCCAAGCGGGTACTCCCATTTAGCTCTAACAGGGGGGTCCAGTAAGGGCTAAAGAAGGCAAAAGACTAATGGTAGTGTAAGAAGTTAAAAATTGTGCCATTTTGATAGCACCAAATTCTGTGATAAAATGTTTTGTTGAAAGTTTGCTAGCATTGAAGGTTGCAAAATAAGCTCAAATCATCAGAAAATTAGATGTAAGGGCTAGTAACCATCAAAATACCCCAAAATGCAGCATAATGTCTTTTTTCTATTAATCAGGATATCTGTTAGTCATTTTGTAAGACCCTCAAACAGACTGGACCCCCTTATCGGGCCTCCATGAAAGATCCCCGGGCTCCAGACCAGAATATATCCACAGCCAACAAACATGCAGCCTAAAACTTCAAAATCCAAACTGGTGCCAAAATTTAGTAACAACAAGTGACAAAATACATTGATATCCTTAAGACGAAAAAACTCTCTTCATACAGATTCCTTAAATAAACTTCATTTACTTTGAAGGATCCAAATGGAAAAAAGAGTGTTCTGGTTGAATGTTCAGGAAAAGAAGACAATGTAAGTTTTAGCAAAGATTTGAAAAATTAAAACTCTAATGAAACATTTGCAGACATCTTGCAGTTGTGGAGTTTAAGTGCCAAACAAACTGAGGGTCAAATCATTTGACATATCTTTTGAATTCTGAAAGAATTCTAGAATTTTGAAGAGTTGAGAAACACTAAAAAAATACTTGATGAGATCTTTGACGTGATTTTACCCTTGGTTGAAGCCTACATTGTTTCATCTCTGAACAAGTGTATTTCCTAGTGTCCAGAAAATGGCTGGTTCCATTTCAAGTGCCTACAAATGTCAAAAGTACCATCAGAGAAAGATTGGTAAGAAAAATTGAAATCATCTATTCTAATTATAACACCGAAGCTAAATATTCTCTTCTGCCGATTATTCATGCTGGAGCGTGCTCGGTTTTCCTGGCTGATTTTGCAAGCCATCAAATTTTTCTGAGGAACGACGCTGTTCCTTCAAATTTCGAAAATAGATATAGAAGGGATCTTTATGTATGTTAAGCGCAATTTAAACGCCAGGGAATATGATTAACAAATGATTAGCAAAAATAAAAGTAGAGCATCCGTAATGGCCAGAAATTTCAAGGGAAAAGCAAACATATTTCAATGTTCGATGGTGTGAAGCTGTTAACAGGAGACCTAATTAGAAACTTCAATCATATATTTCAACTAAAGGGCATATGCTTAAATTAGGTATTCAAAATCAGCACCAATCATTTCAGCCTTGGCACAAGAAACAGGGAATAACAGTATTACCAGTGCAAATTTCACAGTCCTATTCCCAGGGGTATTCACCACACTATTAATTCCGTTATACAAGTAAATTCAATTAAACCCAAAATTACATATGAAATGACACTTATTTCAGTACTGCCAGTGTCCTTAAATCTTTAAATTTAAGTACTGAAAGTTTCTGAATATGAGTTTGAGTTTAGTACAGTATCTAGTGACAGTTATTCCATAATTTTTCGCAAATCAAGAGTTTGGGTATCTTATGAAAAGTTTCCAATAAAAATTGCGTAGTGTAATTGGTACACATGGGTCTCCTTTTGCCTTTTCCGTAATTTGAAAATATTTTCCTGTCGTTTCATTGCTGAATACTTGATAATTAAAATTAATCTCTCTTGCAGGTATTGTGTTGATTGTTCAAGAAAAAAATAGATAGAATTTAACACTTTCTTAACAAACAACTCGTTTATATAAATCAGCTAACAGAAATGGATCCGATATATCTCTCCCTTTAGGTCTTCTTGAAAATTTTGCAACTGTAGCCTGCAGAATTTTAAGAATTTATAATACCAATGTTGAAAGTAAATTGGAAGGGGAAATATAATATGATAGAGAACTTTTAGTACCATACATGATATTATAACATGTTGCTTACTTTAATATAGGATTGGATATTATAATTTGAAAATAAGCAAAGAAAAATTCAAACCAAGAAACAAGTCTATGTTTTGCATCTCTGAATCTGTTTATTTTTTGTCTTCGGTGTCTCTGTATGTGCTTGCTACCCTTGATACCTTGATACCCATGTGTGTGTGTGTATATTTCTGTGTACATGTGTTCAGTCTCTCTGTTTGTGCTTACCACCCTCGATACCCTCGATACCCATGTGTGTGTGTATATTTCTGTGTACATGTCTTCAGTCTCTCTGTTTGTGCTTGCTACCCTCGATACTCATGTTGCTCAGTGTGTGATGGTTGGTGTAAATGTTATAGTGATATTATTGTCACCCCCTTTGCTTGGGGCCCTTGTTTTTGATAGACCCACTTTAGATTGTGGTCTATTGCCTTTTGAGAGGCGACGTTCATTCATTGTAATGTTGTGGCAATCTTGAAGATCAGATACATTCACGGCATATTGGTCTTGAGAACTTGCGCTCGTGAATGTTGTGACAGGCAAGGCCACTGCTGCCGCTATTGTCATCAGCAGGGTTGATAGAAACGTCGTCCTTGTAACTTCCTCACTGTTTCTTTTCTTGTAATCTACAGAGAGGGGGTAGGAAACAGTGTGTAGGGTAGAATGCTTAAAATAGTGTTAAAATTGTAAAATAATAAAAGACTTAGAAAAGGAATAAGTATGGCTAGATTAAAAATCCATGTAGAAGTAAAATTAGAGAAGTAAAGGATTATCTAAGAGAGATAGGATGGGAACAATTTGGTAAAGAGAGTAAAGAGAGACAGCTTAGAAAATTAATACAGGCTAACTAATAAATGAAATAAATGTTGTTAGGTACGGAGAAAAGAAGAATAGATATAAAATAAAGTAAGTATAAGAGAGAAGGGCAGGAGATAAGAATTGTAAACCTAGAATGAGTGAGAAAAAGAAAGATGTGTAGGTGTTAGGAGGTGAAAAAAGCAGAAGCGAAGAGAGAACTAGAAAAGGGCAAGCCCAAGGGAGAAAGGAGAATGGAGAATGTACCCAGGGGAAGATATTGAGGAATGGTATGTAGTTTGCTAGAAAAAGGTAGAGAGAGGTAGTAAGAAGAGAGGGAAAAAAACTAAAGCTCTATAATAAAAGAGAGTAAAGAGTGAAGTAAGAAGGGATGAAAGCAAAGAAGGGGTGTGAAAAAAATGGCGATCAAAGGAGGAGAGAGAAAAAGGTAGAGGAGTAGAGGGAGCTAAATAGGACAATACAAAAATATGTAGTGTTATGAATAATTGTAATTCAAAACAAAAACTAAAGAAATGTAAGACGCTTTCTAGAGAAAGTAAGTGGAGAGAAAGAAAACATACTTTTGGGATAAGCACTTTCCATCTTCTGATAGTATTGCCGCAGTGAAATTAAAAAATAATTTGAAGATTAGGTTCGTGGAAGCTTGAGTCATAAGAACGATGCCAGACGATAGAACCCAATTGTAGAATTAATATGTAGGTAAATGAATAGGCTATATTCGAGAAATATAGAAGCGTGTGTGCCAGAAGAGTAGCAAAACGAAAGGGCAGGACAAACGTGAGAAGCGAAAAGAGAGGAAGAAGGTCGAAGGTGTCAAAGAGGACTGGTAACTAAAGGAAGGAGCTGGTAACTAGAGGACTGGAAAATAAAAAAGGGAGGGTTGGAAACTAGAGGAGAAGGAAGACTGGTAAGGTAAGGCCAGATAGAAAATAGGGAAGGTAAGGCCAGATAGAAAATAGCCAAGCTTCCATCCATTCAGGATTCAGCTGTCCATCCTTCTCAATCTCCCATTGGTAGCGTAACCACTTTACCATTACCAGTGGCATAGCCACGCATCCAACATTGGAGTGGCAAAAGGGCATGGTCAAAGACATTTAGGGTGTGGTCTTTAAAAAAATTACCAGGTCGTACACCTGCAACATTTTTACATCATATTTGGCCTATATAAAAACCCATCTCGCAATGATTGGGGGGCAACCTCCCCCGGTGTCCCCCTTGGCTACACCACGCCCAAGGCCCATTACCCAGGGTATTCCTTCTTGAATATCAATCACGGGGCCCAAAAGGCCCACACTCCACATCTGCAAAGAGCAAAAGTGCTGTGTACTGCCGAATAACCCAAATATGTGTATACCAAATAAACATGCTTATATTAAATTTGCTTCTTCCAACCAACTTCATCCAACTTGAACTCACCCTTTTTTAGACAACAGCTTCAGCTTTAAAATGAGAATCAATTTCTTCGCCATGATCCTTCATATTTGATT
Source organism: Chrysaora quinquecirrha (assembly GCA_014526335.1). Lineage (NCBI taxonomy): Eukaryota > Metazoa > Cnidaria > Scyphozoa > Semaeostomeae > Pelagiidae > Chrysaora > Chrysaora quinquecirrha. Next base: position 212,275 of record JACTAT010000091.1, on the reverse strand, counting down.
CACCAGCGTGAAGTCTTGTTTTGCGAAGATTCTCTAAATATAGTAGAATATAACTTTTGAAACGAACACACGATCAAGTCCTAAATTTCCCGCCAGATTTTAGCGCCAAATGCGATGGACACCATCAGCAGAAGATTACCCGGTCTGCGCATCCTGCATATGTATAAGGAAAGATTGGTTGGTACATCCTTATTATAAATATTAAATATTATATACGGTTTAAATATTAACTTGGGTACCTTTATTGTCAGGTCACATGGAGATGAGAGTTTCTAGAAACTCCTGGTCGTTAGCCGTCAGTTGATTTTCCATTTCTTCAGATCTTGAAACTAAGTAAAGAACAATAGAATTGAATGAATGAAACTTATATTTTTGCATTGGAAAATTTTCCATTTGAATATATTTCAAGCAACTTATAATTTAATGTCCAAAGATAATACTTAGTATAAACATAATAACGCTTAAAGTTTAATTACTTATTAAAATCAAGTATCTTTACTATAGTTGCTTAGGACACTCAAAAAGCAGAGCTTTAGAGTAAAGTGCCCCATGGGGGGTACTTAGTACAATGTGGGTACGAATATGTGCTGCCCACATGGGTGGGTTTTTGGCCCTGAAATTCTCTAAACATGGGTAGAATTATATCCCAAACCCATAGAAGTGGGTAGAAAATTGAAGAAATGTCGAAAATTTTAACTTTAGTTTGGTCAGAAAAGTCGCAAAAACACGTCAAAGATGCTGGTAGTACAATATCAAGGAATAGTAAGGTCTACAATCCTGGACAAAAATATTGGAATTTGTGATCAAAATCCTATAGCTCTCCCTTTTTCATCATGTGGTCAATATTTTCAACCTCCTCTCCCCCTGAACAATGTTGTGCCGGTGCAAGTGCTGCATTGCCGCATATTGAACAAATACGAACAAAACTGTGCTAAGGGGAGGGGGGAAATTATGAGTAGATTTAAAAACTGCCTCAGTTCCAATATATTTTGTCCAAGAATGTCTTGGCCCTCGAAATATTTGAAACAAAAACAGTTCAGTTTCAAGAATGAAATCCAATTAAGTTAAGTAGACACTTTTGACAAACATTTTACTTGTGATCTTCTGTAACATTTAAAATCCATACCGGCGGATATTCAGCCAATCAGAATGCATAATGGCTGATAAACTGCCAATCAGAATTAAGAGTTGTTAACATGGGCCTTATTGTGTTGTTTGTTTTGCATTTGTTTACAAAATGGAAGAAAATATGGAGAAAACCGAAACAAAGAAAAGAGAAACATACAGGAAAATACCAATCGAGATTTCATTACACCTTTGTTATTTGTGCCAAGACAAAGAAGAGACTTTACCCCAGATGATGAAGAGATACCAACAGTACTTGAGAAAAACAATTTACAATCACAGTCGAAGGCCTATTGCCGAGTACGTAGGCGACAAAAGAATACACTCGAATAAAGGTCGCCCTGCAAAGCTGACTGCAAGAGATGTAAGGAAATTGTCCAATAGTCTAAAGAAGTTAAGAGAAACGTATGGCAATTTGTCATCAACAGACATACAGAGGGATATTGGCATCGAAGAAAAGAATGTTAGCAACAGGTCATTACCCAGAGCTCTACAAAAGGAAGGATACCAATACAGTCAGTGCATGAAAAAGGGACAGCTGGTGCAAGAAGATCTTAAAAGAGGTTAAATTATGCCAGGAAATGCAAGAAGTTGCCTGAAAGTTTTTGGAAGGAAGGTATATCATTTTATTTTGATGGAACTGGCTGGGCACACAAAACAAACCCTTGTAGAACTTCACGGACATCACAAACGCGTACCTGGAAGAAAAGAGGAGAGAGCCTGAGTCTTCATTGCACAGCTAAAGGTAAAAAAGAGGGGTCAGGAAGCAAAATGACAAGATTTATGGCTGCAATTGCATATGGAAAAGGTGTCATATCATGCATTCCATATACTGGCAACATAGATGGCGAGTTTTGTTATGATTTTATCAGACAGCATTTCCCTAACATGTTTAAGGTTTCAGCAAACCCAAAGGGAAAACTCTTTCTTCTGGATGGAGATCGAAATCAAAACAGTAAAAGAGCCTGTGAAGGAATGGATGCGATTGGATGCAGAGTTCTTAAAATCCCTGCTCATTCACCAGACTTGAATCCCATAGAAAATGTATTTCATTTGATTGGAAAAAAGCTTCAAAAGGATGCGTTGGAAAACAGTATTACCAAAGAGACATATGAGGAGTTTTGTTCTCAGATAAAGAAGACTATGATGGAATTCCACATTGATGTGATTGGCAGAACAATAGAGTCAATGCCAAGGCGAATAGACATGGTCATAAAATCCAAAGGTAACAGAATAAAATATTAAATGTAAGCCTTCCTTTTCTTTAAACACTCCATAAGTACTCTGTGTTAGGCGCATATCACTTGGCTGGTTAAAAAGTATTTGCCATGTAATATGTTAGGTGGTAGGTGTCCCATCCAGTGTCACTGCCCAGGAAGTACCACCATTCTCACTACAAGGGGGTCCCATTTTGTCTGATAGCCCTTGTGAGATTGCCTATAAGCTGGGAGAGGGTGCTCCTTTTCAAACTGTAATTACCAAAGATAGGTATTCAGGAGGCACAATAAAACAATTTTTCAAAAATGATTATCCACTGAGATCAACAAAACAATAGCACCAAGCTAACAGAACAATCTATAAGAGATATCTGGAAATATCTGAAAAAGAAATATAAGCAATGATTCAGCACCTGAAACATAACCACACGTAACCACACGTTAATGTACACGTAACTGCACACGTAACCATACTTGTAACAATAGAATACTCAGGATATTTGTTGATTATACACTGTTTTATTGTATTTGTAACACTTAACCATCTTTTTTTATTAATCTTTTTCACTTAACCATCTTTTTAATACATAAAGACGGTTACGTGTGGTTACTTGTCTATTTCCAGTACAAAGTCTTATAACAGCAGATGGTTACGTGTGTGGTTATGTGTGTGGTTACGTGTTGGTTCCGTGTGGTTACATGTATACAAAGTAGAATAAGCCCTTACTTTAGATGTCTTCTCCCAAAAGAGTCAATTTGGCAATGCCTTTAGAGCATGGTGGAATATTCTTCTGCTCGTTTTACGGAATTAGGTGATGGAATGTAAAAACCTTCCACCTTGCCTCTATCATTTCTGTTTCTCTGTCGTCAGTTTGATTGTACCTTCCAACGTACCGTATTTCAGATTTTCCAGTTGCAAAAACTGGAATATCACTTGATATGCAGACATCAGCTGAAAATTGATTCTTTGGAGAAGGCAAGTGCAGTGTCTCCCCTTCAAGTAATAAGAGAAGATCTTTCCAGCTTATCAATTCAGCAGACCATCTGAAGTCATTTAAGAATATGACCTCAGAACTTTCTGATCCAACCCATGCATATTTATCATTTGCTGTCTTGCTGAATGCTTTAAATATATTTTGCAATGGCCTCAACATGAATGACTTGGCGCAATTGGCTGGCCCGCAGATGATTATGCTTCTAAACTTTCCTCATCCTTTTTCTAGCAACTCTCTAAGTGAGGCTGCATAGAGAAACGGATGTAGCTGGTTGCTTCTCAAAACTTCCATTGCACATGTAAACCACTTCCCATGGCAATCGGCAACACATTCTCCCTCAACAGCATTTTTGATTATATCCATCCTGGTCACCTGTTAACTCGTTTCACTAGCTGGTTTCTTCTCAAAACTTCCATGGCACCTGCTTTCGCCTCTGCCATTTTCCATGTGGTGCTTATCAACTCATCCACTTGTTTTGGGGTGCGAGAAAGGAGAAAGGCTGCAAGGTCTTTTTTGCCTGCTTGAAGTTGCTCATTCGCTACTGCTAGAAGCTGCGTTTGGTTTTTTATGTTCTGCTCTTTCACGAAGTCAGAAACGTCAATGTTGCTAAGTTGGCGACACTTGTTGGAGGATCCTGATGTTTCGGTAGATTTGCGCTTGTTTGCTGTCCCTTAGCAGCTCTGTATGCCTTTATGCATTTCTTAGTTTTAGGAGATCCCACCTCTGTTAGATTTGGGTGATCTTGGCTCTTATATGCAGATGTATCTGATTTTGATATATATTTGTAAGCACAGTAGTAGTCGTCATGTGCCTCTAAGAAATTGAGAACAATGCCATGTGCTTTGCTTAAAGGGTTCTTTACTTCTGCCTATCTCTTTGGTCCTGTTAGCTTTATGGCAACATGCTAATGAAGACCACCATCTTCATGCTCTTCTCGAGAACATGCCCAGTATTCTGTTGTTACTTTGCTTGTCCCTCTGTTAAAAGAATCTTCTACTGCTGTACCAAATGACTCTCTTGTTGGAAACATGACCATGTTCGCTTGACTGTAAGTCACCAAATAAGTCCTCTTTAAGGCCCTTGATAGTAATTTTTGTATTTGAAAATCATCTGCATCCATTTTCAAATTGCAAATGATTTTACTTTGAATACCTTATACCTTTGAAACACTTATTTATAGTTTAAAAGCTTAAAAACTAGACTTTTGATTCGATAAATGACACTGGAGACAGTAGTTAGAGTTATAGAACCGCACTAATGTATCTTTGAATAACATTTGTAGACTAATACTTCATGTAACTCAACACTCATGTTTATGAATTAATTTTTATGACACAAAATAAAGCAAAAATATAGTTTTGCATAGAAATATGTTCAAAACGTATTTTGTTGGTTTTAAGGTCAAAGTACCGATTTATGGCAATTACTTTATAAAATTTCTTTCAGACAATCCTGGACAAAAATATTGGAATTTGTGATCAAAATCCTATAGCTCTCGCTTTTTCATCATGTGGTCAATATTTTCAACCCATCTCCCCCTGAACAATGTTGTGCATGTGCAAGTGCTGCATTGCTGCATATTGAGCAAATACGAACAACATTGCGCTGGGAGAGGGGGGGAATTATGAGTTGATTTAAAAACTGCCTTATTTCCAATATATTTTGTCCAAGATTGTTGATAGTCTTATTATTCTCATATTCCGCTAATTTCTACTCATAAAATACAGTCTGTGTCTGCAAGGGTTTACATTATAAGTGGGTGGGTTTCCGAGAACTGGGTTTCTGACTACTTCATAAGCTCTGTACCCCCCTTGGGGATCAAATTACGCTATTTCTCAGATTTCTAGTTTTCAAGGACATTTTTACTATTTCTGCCTACAATCAACCTTGTAATCACTAAAATGGTACAGAAATTTCCAAGCTTCTTTTTAAAGTATGGAACTTTGAATTCCTTAACTGTCCTCTAATTAGGCCTTATTTGTGACAATTTTTTGGTGTCTCTTTGTGAAATGTGCACATATTGAAATTAATTTGAAACAATGGGTGTTTTCTCCCTTTTTTCAAACGTAAAAAATCAATTCTTCCGACTCTATTCCGATTGTAAAATTATGCGAAACAATAGGCGTTTCTTCTCTTTCTTCAAGCTTTCTAATTAGTTACCCTACTACGATGAAAATGTAAACTGTTAAATCACTCGACTCTATTCAGATTGCTAGTTTTCAAAGACATTTTTCCTATTTCTCCCTACAAACAACCTTATAATCATAAATGATATGGAAATCTCGAAGCTTCTTATGAAAGTATGGAACTTTGAATTCCTTTAAATTTCCTCTAATTAGGCCTTATTTGTGTAAATTTTTAGCGTCTTTTTGTGAAATGTGCACAAATTGCAAATTTATTTGAAACAATGGGCGTTTCCTCCACTTTCTCAAGCTTTCTAGTTCATCACCTATTACTGTAGAAATGTTAAAATATTAACTGCAAATTAATTTGAAACAATGGGAGTTCCCTCCCTTTTTTGAAGCTTTCTAGTTAGTCACGCTATTATTGTAAAAAATGTAAACTATTAATTCTTTGGACTCTATTCAGATTTCTAGTTTTCAAAAACATTTTTAATATTTCTTCCTGCAAACAACCTTAAAATCATTAAAATCATATGGGAATCTGGAAGCTTCTTATGAAAGTATGGAACTTTGAATTCCTTTGCTTGCCTCTAATTAGGCCTTATTTGTGTCAATTTTAGCATCTCCTTTTAAAATGTGCACATATCGCAAATTAATTTGAAATGATGGGCGTTTCCTCCCTTCTTTTAAGCTCCCTAGTTAGTCACACTATTACTGTACTGTATAAAAATGTAAACTATTAATTCTTTCGACTCTATTCATATTTCTAGTTTTAAAAGGCATTACAATCATTGCCTACAAAAAACCTGTTTATGAGTATCATTATCAATGGGGCTTAAATCGTGGATTTGTTAAATTGCTATTGAATTTTTTGCCAAAATGTATTCTAAAAACTGAAAAACATTTCAAACTATTGTAATGTAACCAAGTATTAATTATTGATATTTCAATTATCTTAATTTGTTTAATACCAGAGTGCAATAGGCTAATAAATGATTTGGGTGAGAAGTTTTTTTCAGGTTTCCTAGAACTATGTAATGCAGGGAGGGGCAATACGTTATGAACCTGTTCTTCAGCATCACCATATTATGAGGCAATGTTACATAATGCAAAAGCAATGAAAGCTACTAAAACATTAAAACATGCAGGCCTGCCAGCAATGCCATGGTATTTGAACGTAATTGATTCTACGGTTGGTAGCCAAAGATTGCCTCTTTTATGATATTATTGAAAGAAGCAATGTAACTTCCAACAGCAAGAAACAAAATTATTTACAGTATTTATAATTTCAGTATTTATTACTGTAGTTTCTGTCTTTTTATAAACTTATTTTGAAGTCTTTTTTGGACGGAGCAACGAGACTGCTGGCACTGTGTATTTTGTTCCTTCCTGAACAAGGCCTGGCCATCGTTAGAATATATTAAGGCACTGGAATAGATCAACCAGGAAAATGAGGCAAGAAGAATACAAATTTCAATTACTTAACGTACCTACTTAAAGTTACTTCTCTGGCCATTTTGGTTACCCTCTAGTCAATGCTTTTGGTGAATCTTTTATATAATTGCAAATAGCAAGTGGCCTTTTGGGGACTCTGATTTAAACAAAAGGGCAGCACTTTGATTTGAAGCTGCTGGCAAACACGTTATTTCTGCCCTTCCACCTGGTATTCTAGTATTAAAATAAGGGTTACAAATTTTAAAATATCTAAGAATGCCAAAATAATTAATCCACATACCTTTGTATCTTTTATGTTTATCTTCGCTGGTAGATCTTTCTATTCTCTTGAAAGGGTGGCACAGTGCAAGAGGAGAGTCACAGAACGAAATCTTAAATAACTCAACGAACAGAAAGCATTTTCTATTTTATATACCAGAATTTTCTTCCTGTGGAAACCCCGTGATTTTGTTAACCTATTTTTAGCGTGGCAAGTCCTGTTTGACGTAGGTTTCGAGAGCTGTGTTTTGATTGGTGAAAAACGCCTTGTGACATATCAACAGGACTTGCAACGCAAACAGGACTTGCCATGCTACAAACGGTTACTGAATTATCCATTTCCAGTAAATTTTCAAAACTAGAAACATTGTCCTTGTATGCTATTCTTAAGGCCCTTTCGTGTATTTTGTGGATCTTTTTATTTAGATTTCTATTGTAAAAAAGCTTACTATCGTGCTTTGCGGTTTTGCAAGTTCTGCAGCAAGCTTGGCGGTAGTTTTATCATTTCACCATCTCCATGATTTTGAAGAGCTGGGCATGTATTCAAATTGTCTCTAGCAAAAAACAGTAACTCCGCCAGTTTGTTTCATTTAGGCCAATCATGGTGTCTACCCCCTGAAAATATTTGAAATTTTCTGACAATTTCATGCTTGATTTCTTGTGGAGAATGTTTCGAGCCTTGGGAGAAAGTTGCCCTTTTCAAAACAATAAATGCTATTGTCCCCAATCCCCTCTTCCTACCCATACCTTAATATAATAAATATCCTCTCGCTTCTCACCCTGTTTCCACGTTGGAGGATTCCTAAGGCAATATGGTGGCAAACGTTTTCAAAGTCGTTGGTTAATGTGGAACCTGTTGTGAGAATGTTTGGCCAAAGACAATAAACAAGGTAAGAACATAAAAAATATCGTAAATTCAAATAGATAAATTTCTATATGATTTGTCATAGGTTAGTTCTTGTAGCGGTATGGTTTAGGCAAACACTCTTGTCTCCTACTACCCATTAACAGGACTGATGTCTTTGTTAATCCTCTTTTCCAGTTGATGATCTGGTTCGTAACTGACATCAAGAGGTAAAATTCATCAACCTCGTCATTCTCAATGAAGTCATTAACGGTATTTGTTCTTTTATTAAAATCCCCACCATAAAAGAACCCACCCATATCTTTGATACAAAGCACATTTCGACTGTAGTTTTTCAAAAGACAGAGATTGTCCTGACCTTAGTAAAGTTGACATATTAGGCGGAATATAGAGAAAAATATGTATAGATCTGAATGCCAACCACAGTCTTTTTTTTATCCTACACCAAAAGTGATAGCTATCAGAAAAAAGCACTGAAAAGTTATTTTCAACTGATTTTCTGACAAGAAGCGACATACCCTCTGACGACCTACCTCCTAAATTATTTCTATACCCAGGTTCATGGAATTCTGTGAAATCATCATCAAATTAATAACAGGGGAATCATTTTTACCAAATAACCGAAAATTTAAAGTTGTATTTACAGGGACAAAGCTGGGGTCCTGTCTAAACATCAAAGAAAAAACTAACATAGAGCAGCAACATAATCTGGTCTACAAAGTAGAATGCCCGAATCAAAATTGCAATGAATCATATGTCGGAGAGATGGGAAGACGGTTGATTGAAAGAGTTAAAGATCACAGTGGTAGAGATGGTTATTTCCACATTCTAAAACACTCAATGGATTCTGAACATTATACCGATAATTTGAAAGACTTTACATTATTATCGATGCCTAGCAGAAAATGCAGAGAATGCTCGTCCCATTCTGGTCAATTTCATTTCGCATCAATCTAAAGGGCTTGTAATGAAGAATAAAAAGAAGGCCAAAACATAAAGGTATTTGAAGATCTGGCAGCTGGCATCAGAGAGAGGTTCAAGTTCCTGAATTCTAATCATGAACATTTACATTTAGATAAGTTGTGGACAATCAATGGACGAATTAAATTTAAAATTTTCAATGATGAAAAAGTTAACAAAAATAGTGCCTAGAGCACAATCAGATAGATATTGTTATTGAATATTTACTTGGAGGATAATTTCAATTATCAAGCTGAATTGAAATGCATAGAGATTGTGTGATGGTTTGTAATGAAAATATACAATATGTATTCCTCTGCATGAAATAATTAATTTTTGTGTTGCCACCGAATTACTCCCTATTCTGTAGTGTTGCCCAAGAGGCTTTCTTTTTTAAACAATTGTTTTGTTGTTGTTAAAAAATAATAGATTGTAATTATATAGAATGTAAATTATTTTGTTACATGCTGTAGTCTGTTATTATTTAAATCTTACCACTGCTGCATACAGTGTGCCTCATCAACAGCAATACCAACACATTGTTTACTAAAATAGCTATTAGACAAGAGCTTTCTCCATCTTGAATTTGAGAGCATTCACATTGAAGAGGCAAATATAATGCTATAAACATCACCCTCTGCAATGTCGCAAAGTACAGATTCATCTTGACCATTAAAAATTGTTGCAGCAAAAAGGTAACGAGTTTATAAACAAAGCATTTCAATCTTTGTTGAAGGAAAACGATATCAGTTTTTACAATATACAAAGGCATGGAATCAAACTGCTGATAAGGGTGAGTAATATAGAAAGATTTGATTAGTGAAATCTCATATGTAGATAGCATTCATAGATTAACCATGAGAGAAATTGTCTCAATTATGAATGCTGACATTAAATTTCACGAATGATCATTTAAAGATTATGTACAAGAATAATGTTTACCTTTTGAAGGTCTACCAGAGTTTTAAATTGTCGATTCAAAAGCAAGATAATGTTTCCAAGAATGTAAAAAGAGTTGTGCTTGGAAAAGATTTGTGTACGTTGTTTGGTTTTGTGGAAGCTACAGAAACATATAGTGAAAATATGAATAATGTTTACTTTACAGATGTAAGATGGACACGCAGTCTTTTACTGGAAGTCATCTAGACAAACCATTATCAGATTATACGTACAAAGCAATTGAAACAACAACTTATGTGATAGGTGATGAACATTTTCAAGTTAATGCAGAAGAGAAGAATATGTTTATATATTAATCTCTGTTAGACTACCGGGTAGTTGGAAAACTTAAGAACACTGAGTTAGTTGTAAAATCCTGAATTCGGTGATAGAGATGTTTCTTCCATTTTCTTTGCACTATCTACCCAATCGTAGGGATGAAAAAATTTTCTTGTCAGCAACTCAAATGCTCTCTCAACTTCTGCCACTTCAACAACTGTCGAATATCTCTTTGATGGTGTTTTCCAAATTCTATGATCTAGAACATCTTCATATTTTAGCGGGTTTTTTCATGCTACACCAGGTTCAAACATTCCTTGATGTTCTCTTTTCAATTTTGCTACTCTTTCTTGTTCATTTCTTGGTATCTCAGTATACTGTTGTTGAGTGATCTCATCATGCAGGTAGCCTTTCACGGAGACAAATTGTTCTTTTGGTAGGTTGTTGGCTAGTTTTGACAAGCTTGTACTTAGAAAAGCGAAGGAGTCAATGTATTTGATTCCATGAATATTTCTTTTCTTACCATCTTTATTTACATCAGTATGAGCACCAATCTGTGCAGTCACGATCTTTTCCATCAAATTGGCAATGATCTTTGTATTTCTACCTTTCAAATTCTTTAGGATATTATGCATATCATAACCTTTCAGATTGTGGAAGATGATCAGAATCGTGTGACAGTTTGCTACTGTATCCAGATGATTGAAGTTGCAATACTTGCAAGCTGGACCCCTGTATTTCCTGTAATGTGACAATGATATTTGACTTTCTTTCAATTCTTACCATCAAATAACTACTTGCAGCAATAGCAGTGTGTAGCAATATCATGTCTTGCGTTCTCTTCAGGTGTTAATCTAATCATCGGCATGGTTTTCTTGAACACTGTTCAGATTTCAATATTCAATTCATCTAGCTGGCTCATCAACACTTCCATGCAGTCTTCCCCCAGTATAGTATTCCAACGGTTGTTGCCATCTATCATCGATTGACTTGTCATAATTACAATAACTTGATAAGCAGCCCCCTTGTTTGAGCTTGCCAAAATTGATTCAGTATCTGCATAGATTATGAATGGTAGCCAACTCTGATGACTGAAATGTTCAACCTTTAATTCTGTATCTTTAGGATATTTAACAGGTTGGAACATTTTGACTTTCTGACATAACTTTTTAAAAGCTTTTCCAATTTTTCTTTACTTTGACATGATGTTAGACATAGAGGACAGAAAAACGTTGTGCACTATGTTTATGACCATCACTACCGGCAAAAAGACGACTCAAGCTTTTTATCCAACAACAGTGACTCTCATTATCCTCATTGATTATCAATAGCAAATGCACATGCTTTTCACTTTCAGCTTCAGTTACCCTTACTGATACAATTTTGCTATCTTCATACAAATAGATGTTGATTGAAATGTTGTAGTTTATTTCAAATGTTTCAATCATCTTTTTGTCTGATGCATTTACTGGATATGTCAACCCTTCACAGTTGAGTTCATTCAAGAACAGTTGTTACTTTGTAACTCTTTGAGCCATCTTACTATCAGCAGGATGTAGACCAGTTAGAATTGCCCAGATAAAGCATTTATCGTCTTTGTTCTATACATTGATCAGGGCTTTCCTGTTTTTAATGTAATCAGGTAGCTACCAATACTTTTCACCATGTATTTCTTCATAATCAAACATCTTTACTTGTAGTTTGGTAAACCTTGTAAATACCCAACCGCTTCAACTTTCTACAAATTCATAAACCTGATCTTGTAGCTTGTTGATAACTCGATCTTCAATATGCTTTATCTCTGACTATATCAGTGACTGGATGGCAGATCTGAATGTAGGTGTCGAATCTGTCGTCATTTCATCAATCGACTTTTCGAATTCTGCATCAATGGTGACATAATACTTTATCCCTTGCTTGTGCGTTGGTAATTCATCTATTATTTCTTCAACGACATGTTGTGTGATTCTTGCCCAGTGTTTAATATCTTCTTCTTTGGTATACATTCTAGATGCTTTCTTATCCATCTTAGTCATGTTCTTACCTTCACCAACTAATTTGTCTTGTTCTGCTGTCATGTGCCATCCGCTTATGTGATGTGAGATTTTACATTTTGGAAATTGTAATACAACAATTTCCCACATACATCCCAAGCGATTTTTACTTACTATTATTTACTTACTTTTTGCATACTATCATTAGCAGCTGAGCTTTCTTTGTGTGATGTCTACATTACTAATTTTCAACTGAACTGATTTTGCTTTGCATATTGATTTATATACATAAATTTTTAGGGGATTTTCCCTGCTTCTGGAAAGTTCTAGCCAATCAGATAGCAGGATTATTAGGGACTTTATCTTTTCGGAAGGGACTGTCCCTTTCTTGTAACAATCAGGTGAGAGGATTACTAGGTCATTTTAGGGAAATTTCGGGACTTTCCCTTTTCTGGGACACTCTGGAAAGTTCTGGAAAGTTTGGGTGAATGAGGGGGACTTGAAATGAGGAGACCTCTCCTGGAAGAGTTGAAAATGTGGCTGTAGAAATCGCTCGCACGCTACGTCGTCATGGAAAAGATTAAGAACCATTTCGAAGACTGTAGAAATCGCTCGTGCTATAGAGTGAAGTGATGATGTCACTGATGAGGTCATTGGGATAAGTAACTGCGTGGAGAAACCCCTTTTCCTTACATCGTACTTCATCCATGCCATTTAAAAACGTTTTGTTTCAGCTGAATATACTTTGCGCCTGTTTGCATTGTGGTCTGAAATGGACAATGTGTGTTAGTAAGGCAAGGTATTCAGAAATCGCACATTGAGTTTAGGGAATCCCCCCTTATGCTGCATCAAGAAAACGAGAACGTAAATTATTCTGATTCCCCTTAACAAACAAGAAGCAACCACTGCTTTAGGCAACCAAGAATTTTTTGTTGCTTTAGCAACTGTTAGACCATTCGGCCATTCTTAGGAGGCGCTAGCCAAAAGACAGGCTCTGAGTTTAACACAAACGGAAAAGTCAAAAAACTGGTTGCCATACTTTCCGAGATGGGTTGCACCGAAGGCAGCTTTTCAACACTGAGCAAGGAGAACTACAGGGAGATAATTCATCTTTTTTAATAGCAAATGGGCGGGAGAAGAAAAACACTCCAAGAAGATAAGGGATTTGTGTCGTTTCATTAGAGACTAGATCTTGTTGAAACTAGCAAATCTTACAAAGACTGCATCTGAAACAGACGATGGCAAATGTTCTGCTTATGACATATTTACAGAGAATACGAATTTGAATGTCAATGATCTTGCTTAAGACTGTGAAGACAAGACTTCTGATGTGATCTACCATAGTCACAGTAAAAATTCTGAAAGCCAACGATCCAGGACACCCCCAAAGGAGGAAGTAAAGATGATGCAACCTGCACGTGATGTTACACTGGACAAGATCATCTCATTATCAGTAAGTAGAGTGCCTCTGCTAGAACCCCCGAAAACAAAACTGTACCCTTAAAACAAAAAAGGAATGCCTCCCCAACTTTTGACCAGTCTTGCCTTTGGTATGATGGAGACAAAAATGATAGCAGGTATGCAAAATTCTCGAAGACAGACTACCTTCAATTAAGCAAAGAGTCAGCCTTTCTGGGAAGGATTAATGGCGAAGCAGTGCATGTCATCTCTTAAAGGCGAGGGGTGTACAGCACTGAAAATGACCCACCAGCTAAAAGAAGTAAGTGTGGCGTTACTGACGATAAGACTGTCTTTTATTTTATCCAAATCTCCCAAACAAAACTCGTTTTTCATTAATAGTCCAAGTAATGGCACTGAAACCCAAAACAGTTTGTACAGTGGTGACGCTGTTCGTGCTGTCAGTTGTTTGAATGGAATAGTGCAATAAATGAAATAGTTCATCCACCTGACCAGTGGTACGATCATTTTAATCCACTAGATACAAACTTTGGTAAAGGTAATTCAGAGGAAGCACCATCTTCAGCCGTGAAAAACAAGAAGCTTTCTCAGAAAGCTGCAAACATTCTTTGCAGTATTTTATCAAAATACAGCAAGTTTAGTGTGTGGACTTTAGAATACCACCATACCCATGTACCAGAATCAAGAAAAGTGAAACGTGCCTATTTATTAGGAAAAGCCAACTGCAAAGTACGGGCTTCCCTCATAACATAGAATTTATGATTGTATGTCCTTATTCAATGCACATTCGTTTGCATTTTTCACAGGAAAGGGTCTTTGCAAGCCAGAAATATTTAAGGTAGTAATCGCAAGAATGTTAAAGATTAGACAATCTACTAGAATATCTATCATCCTTTTTCTTATCTTCAGTTATAGACAATGCTTGTAGTCCCAATTATATGACAACTGTTGCTTTAGAACATTGCAACATCATTTTCTCTAGTAATCTAGTATTTTTACCCTATCATCAAAGTAAATGGAGTCATTGTAGTATGGTAGGCTTATATCCGAAATTAAAATTAGTTGTATTCTGTGATTCTTTTAACAAGTAATGCAGTTGGTAGGATAGTCTTCAATGCAGTTGCCACATACATCGCCGAATGTAATAAACTAAAGAATACAATCTTTTGAAGAAGAGACCCAATGTTTTCTAAACTGAAATTTCTTGATTACCTTATTCTGCAGTATAAGTATATTGTTAAACTTGACATCGACTAAATAAGGTTTCAAATAAATAAGGTTATCTATCTAGTTATATGAATGTTTTTTTCCATTTTAGGAACTGGCAGAAAAAGTTTGAATCATGGAGCAATATCAAAATTAAATCTTTCAGAGAAATCCCATGAATCTAGGAAGACCTTCGAAAGACCACATAGGGACATTGTGAAAAAGATAAAAATTTCCCAGATAAAGAAAAATTTCCTCTGCACAAGTCTTTTGCCGAGTTTCAAAATTGTTTCTAATAATTGAAGTTAAGCGCATCTGGTTGGCATGTTGAAGAGCTGTCAGATAGAACGATTTTTATGTTACTCCAGAAGCCTTTAATTCTGCCACAATATAAAATCAAAGATGATGAAACTTCGTCTTATAGATGTGCTGCTTATGGCTGGCTTTTGCCTGTTGGCCACAACGTATATAAAACTTACAGGAGATCTGTGAAAAATATCACAATATCAGGATTATGAATAAAATAACCAGAAGCTTAAACATTTTTAAGATAGCAAGCGAAGATGACAAGATATTTGCTATCGACTATATATTCGACTGCACTTTCCAGCAGTCATCATCAAATAACGGTTTTACAATTGTAAAACCGTTACTGATGATGACTGCTGAAAAAAATGTTTAAGCTTCTGGTTATTTTATTCATTATCAAGTTGTATGCCCGTTTGGATATAATATCAGGATTGCTTTCAATATTGAAGGGCACAAATCTTTGTCCAGGTCTTAAACTGAATTCTGAAGAACTTTTGTCACACTGTATCCCCCATGAGCTTGACCTTAGCCACAATCAAGAAAATCCACAGCAAGGAAAGAATTTTTCCAGGTCCAAAGGTTGTAGGCTGCTGATGAATGATGACTGTATTTGTTTGTCTTGTAGCAGCTTTATGGAAGAATTTGAAGAAAAGACAAAGTCAAGGAAATTAAGCAAAATAAATCAGCTCAGCTGAATGCACCTCTATCAAAAACCAATCCTCATCGCGTGAAGTTGGCCTTACAAGAGGAACGGATAAGAACAGCACAGTTGAAAAGACAAATTGAGCGCATGGAACAAGAGATCAACTCAAAGGGAATCAATGTTGACAATGACCTTTCAAATGATATATCTGCCATTATGTCAAACAATATTGAAAATATTTCTCCATTCATGAAGCTCTTCTGAGATCAGCAGAAGTTGCTTTTAAATAGTGGCTGCAAGAAATACCATCCAATGATTATTAGGTTCTGTTTATCTCTTGCCTCCAAGTCTTCATCTGCATATGATGAACCTCGAAATTCAAATGTCTTAATCCTCCCCAGCAGAAGGACGCTAGGAGACTACAAGAATGTCATTAAGCCAAAAGCAGGGTTCAATGCCGAGATAGTAAATGAGCTTATAAACACAACTTCATGAATAACAAGTGTTCAAAGATACATTGTTTTGTCATTGGATGAGATAAAGGTTCAAAAAAATTTGGTTTACGTTAAGCATACGTAAGAACTTATTGGATTCACATGCATCCTCTGCTTGATGGGAAGGAAGACCCAGAAGTTGTCCAAAGAAATTACAATTTGTTTGCACTAGAAGAATGCTTGATATGGGTCTTTGCAGATGCTCCACATTTGATAAAAACAATCAGAAATTGCCTTTTCCATTCAGGTAAATACAATATATATTCATTTTCTTGCATCATAGTTTAGCACGTTTTGCACTTACATTATACAGAATAACCAAGTTATAATATATTTGCTTATAACAAACTCACAGATAAAGTGTAATATAAAATTGTCCTTAGAGCCAAGGAACAACCGGAAACACCCTTATTATACCAAACTTTGTTTGTAATATAACAAATACTTTGGTCCCTGCCAGTATGTTCTAACATGATAATGCTGTGTTCAACTTGCCCTCTCAACTTATACATGGAAGGCTTAACCCAAATTATTTGTATAAGCTCGCAGTATAACCTTGACATTTTTTCAGTCAGAGTTTTGCTTCATAAATTGCAATTTTTATAATTTCTGTATTTATTTAGTCCCAAATAAAAACCATCACACTCTAACTAATGTTTTGAATCTTATTATACTCAACAATGAATCTTCACCTTATAATAAATGTTTTAATACAATTCTACTAGGTATGATGGAAGACAAATTGTATGTTGCCATTTTTCCAGAATTTTCTATGATGAGTTAAATTGTGGTTTAAAGATTGCTCCGAAACTGACACAAGAACATGCTCAAGTGGCCTCATACTCATTAATGAATGTCAGAATGGTTGCTCAAACACTAAGCAGCACTGTGGCAAACATTTTAAAACAATATTATCCAGAGAAGACACATGGAACAGCAGAGTTATGCGAGCAAATGGATAGATTCTTCAACTGCTTGAATGTTCGTAATCGGATAGAAGGAGTGAAGAAGCACAAGCTATTTCTTTTACCATACCGTAATGTTGAAGATGAGAGATTTGAATGGCTTCAACACAGTTTTCTAAAGTATTTGTCAGATTGGAAGCACAGTGCGCGAAATCGTCCAGGAGACTTTAATCAAGCCAGCAGAGACAGAAAGAATTTTTTTGTCTTCACCAACTTATGAAGGGATCTTGATGACATATCATTCAGCCATTGAAGCAACAAAATCTCTTCTTTGTAGTGGAATGAAATTTGTTTTGACCGGATTTGCTTTGACCTGACAGAAATTCAATCAAGATGTGGTGGAGGAATATTTCGGAAGACAAAGAAGCTTTGGAAGAAGGAATGACAATCCTTCAATGTATCAATTTGGATACAACGCAAACACTATCAGAATGCAAGGAAGTTTTGCTCCTGTTACAGGAAATACAAAGGGAGCACACAAGCAAAAGCGGAAAGTGTCATGTTTCATGGTTGATGACACGCCATTAAAGAACATTAATAGAATTTACAAAGAATTTATCAAATCTGTTTTACCTAAAAGTCTAACGTTTTTACAGCAGTTGTATATGAAGTTCACTCTATTATAGGTTTGTCCATTGCTCTTTTTATATCTTTGCACAGGGCTTTTTCTTTCTTCTTCTTTGAAAAGAACTTATGTTTGTTTGTTATATCTCTTGCATAAGAAAAACTTGTAACCTGTAAATATAATTTCAACATGTTTTCCAACAAATTTTTTTTTACTTGCAAATCGATAACCACTCCAGGGTCATCAATTAGCCCATTTAATAGACTATGAACGTTATTATTTAGCAATAGACTACTTGTGATCTTGTGTGTGTCAATTTTGAAAATATTACCAGCAAAGGTATCAAATTTAAACATTACTTCAGCATGCTGAGATATTTTTTGAACTTCATTTCTGACTGCAGTCAATCCACCTCTACTTTGTCTGTATTAATCTCTAGAATCTGTCTGTATTAATCTCCTGCTCTACAAAATTTTGCAGTGTCCATATAATTGTCTTGTTTATTTCACTTTAGTAATTTGGGCTATTTCTAGCCTTTTTCAAAAATTTGTGCACAACATACCCTGACAAATACTACAAGCCAGCCAACGCTTTATCACTCATATCCTAAGTTCTACCCTGGACAATCTGCTGTGGTCTTTTGAAAAAAAAAAGCATTTTGTCTGCTAACTTTTTCAACAATAAAGAAGAGCAAGGCTGCTGCATGTCAAGAACAAATACGTCAGCAAACTGTATTACTTTGCCATAAAATGCAGAAAAGAATTGTTTGCCATTGCCAAAATTTTTCTAATAAATGCAGAAAAGAATTTTTTGCCTTTTGCAATGTCAGCATCAGCAATGGCGGCAACAGCAAATATGGCAAGAAGAACAGCAACATTAACAATAACACCAAGCAGACTTACAAGAAAAATAGAAAACAAAATAAAAGGGTTAAATCAGGCGGAATTTTTGTTTGGATTAGCAATTTTATAAATGTGGATCAGAATATTGGCTCTGAAATTGTAGTATGGCTAAAAGAGAAGGAAAAGGTTTTCGATTCAGCAAATAATTTTGCTATTGGATTTGTCTATGTTCCCCCTTCAGGTTCACAATATTTTAATGAAGACTGTTTCGAGAGTTTGAAGAACGACATTAACACATTAAAAAACGCAAATTATGAAATCTTATTACTTGGAGATTTTAACGCGAGGACGAAAACTGATGACGATTTTACGAAATTCAATACAGACCTCTTTGATCACATTGGGGTTGAGATTGATGAAATCTCTACAGAAACTGATGAACGTTTATATAAGTTAAATGACCATAAAATACCATTAAATAGATCTTCAAAAGATAAAGGAAGAAATTCTCATGGAGATCTGCTATTAGATTTATGTAAGAGCACCAATCTATTTATTATGAATGGACGCATAGGGAATGATAAAGGTGAAGGCAAAAATACATGTCACGATAAAACTGTCATAGATTATGGAATAGGAAGTGCTGGGGTGCTTTGTTCTTGTCAAAATTTTGATGTTGATGACTTTAACCCATAATTTTCAGACGTACATAGTGCAATTTCAACTAAATTTGGGGTGACTAATGTCCAAAATGAAAACAAAAATGAAACTCTAAATGATAGGTGTTTCTCTAAAAACAAAAGTCTGAGGGATGACAGAGTTAGAATCATAATTGGAATGAAGAAACAAAATTAAAATTCAACGAAAATCTCCATTTTGATAAATTGAAAGAAATGACAAGGGCAATAGATGATCACATTATAAATGAAGATAAATTAGAAGATTCCAGTAAATTGATAAATACTATTATTGATTCACTAAACGAGTTACTTAGAAAGACTGCCTCGAAAATTTTTGGAAGTAAGCAAAAGAGAAGAAAAATAAAAATGATAATGATAAAAATAAAGAAGATCAAACATGGTTTGGAAGAGAATGTAGGATTAAAAAAAATCAGTTTCTGAGAAAACGTAAAGCATATATAAAGAAAGCTGATTCTAGAAATAGGTCTAATATGATTAAAGCAAAAAAAGAGTATAAAAAAGTAATTAATAAATTTAAAGTCAGGTATAATAAAGAACTTAATGAGAAATTAAAGAATTTAAGTGTTCATAACCCTAAACAATTCTGGACAATAATAAGAAATAATAAGAAAGAATCTTTAAAAGATGTATCTCCTGATTCCTTGTTTCAACATTTCAAAAAACTTACCGAAAGTAAAGAAGACGAAGAAGCATTTCTGTCTTCAAAGGATGCACCTGAAGAGGATCCGGACCTAAATATGAGTATAACTAAAGATGAAGTACAAAAGATAATTGAAAATCTTAAGAATAATAAAGCTCCAGGTATTGATGGCATAACCAACGAATATATTAAATTTGCATCTAAGAAATTGATTCCTTTAATAACGAAAATCTTTAACCTTGTATTGAATAGTGGAATATTCCCTGATGCATGACTCATTGGTTTAATAAAACCAATATATAAAAATAAAGGTATGAAAAATGATCCAAATAATTATCATGGAATAACGTTAGTAAGTTGCCTTGGAAAGATAAATACAAGCTTGTTAAATAAAAGACTATCAAATTTCCTAGAAAGGAATAGACTTTTAAATGAAAATCAAGCAGGATTCCGTGAAGGTTACTCGACAATAGATCATATTCTAAATTTAAATTTAATTGTTAATCATTTTCTCTCCAATGGTAAAAAAACTGTTTTGTGCATTTATTGATTATGAAAAAGCATTTGACACTGTATGGAGGAAAGCGCTTTGGATGAAACTTGTAAATAATGGTATAAAAGGTAAATGTTTCAATATTATCTTCAATATGTATTGAAAAATTAAATCGGCAGTAGAGGTAGATGGAAGGCTATCTGACATCTTTCCATGTGAAATTGGAGTTAGACAAGGCGAGAATTTATCTCCTTTACTGTTTATCTCTTTCAGGCCAGGGCAGCTTTTTTTCTTCCAACTACAAAGAACGAAAAAAGATTATCAATAGCCTGGCACTTTCTTTGCAATCATCCCATCATTAATAATTGCCTCATTTCTAAATTCAATTGGAATCTTAACATTGAATCGAGATCATGATCAAGCCAGGTGCCGCTTTTCAATGTACATGTACATATATAATGAAGAGCATTAAGATGTGGGAGATTTTTCACACCCATGATGTTAATGAATTAAGAAAAGCATTTTATAAATTCTAAAAAGTTTACAGTACCTTACCCCGCAATCCTTCACAAAATATAGAAAATAGGCATCATTATGAATTATTCTACTCTTATACACTAACTGGTCTATTTTTCACCCTGTCCCTCTCCACAAGCAATGTTGTAGGACAAAAAAGCTCTTAGCAACAAACAGGCACCAAAATTCATTACAAACAACAATGGCTATGGGCGAAGGGGATGTGGTCTCAGAATTTTTGTGAATGATTGCAGATTTTGCCCCCTAAATGTACAAATTTTAAAAAACATATTTGATTTTTTAAATCCGCATCCGAAATTGACCCTAATTATTAATTTTCATACAATTCTAATGGTTATTTGAAGTTTTGAAACCTTTTCCCCCATTTACCTAGTTACCCCTTGTTTGGCCAAAATTTTTTAATTGGTTTAAAATAGTTTGGATAAAATTTTAAAAAACTTATTAGATTTTTTAAATCAGCACCCGAAATGCACCCAATTTTTAAATTTTCAGACAAACCTAATGGTTATTTGATGTTTTGAAGCTCTTCCCCCTTTTCCCATTTTAACCCAGATTTGGTCCCTTAAACATCAAAAATTCATCAGGTCATAAGATAAGTATGAGATATATTGGTTAGAATAGAAATATTCGCCATAATGATAGTCTAATACTCTTGGGTGCATAATGGATGGTGGTGTTAATCAATACACAAAAAAACGAGAAAATCGCAGTAAAGTGATAAAGAAATATCGGCCTCAATATCCATTCACCTTTTGAAAAGCAGGGGTTATTGTGAGGGCTGGGGCTTGAAATATCTCAATTATCTATTTGGATAATGTTTTGCAAAGCATAATGCAATATAATAACATGGAAACTGCAATAGTGTAGTTAAAATTAAACAATTTTCAAACAATATCTATAAACCTTTGTAGTTGCTTAGATTATCCTCTATTGATCGTGGAAGATGCAGTATGTAGTCTGGAAGTTTCATCTTCACCAGTCGGGAATCTATATCTTTAATCTACGACGTCAGGAGAAAACAGGCTAGCTCTCTCATTCAAAGGATTTAGTCAGTTAGCTGAGCGGCAAATTTTAGTGGAAAGGAGAGGGCCATTTCAAAAATGGAAAGGAGAGGGACATTTCAAAAATTGCTTAAGAACAATGTTGTCAGCACAAAATGCTTTACTGGCCATTCTGAAAATATTTAAGCGACAAGTTAGGGGTAAATTCAGGTTGCAATGACGTCATACAGTATGGCCAAAAATAAAAGTGATCAAATGTGGAAGTCAAGTACATCATTCGATAGCTTTTGTCAACCTGAACAATATTTACAACAAGACTATATCAAAATTTTTAACTTTAAGAATGTTATAAGCCATCTAAGTTCAGAAGTTTTACGGATGACGTTACCTTGGGGAAGAAATAATAAACGAAAGAAATGGAAATTAGAACTTAACAGACATTTGTTCAACTGATCAAGATCAAGATCTACAAGAAAGTCATAATACATTTAATTTTTCTCCATCATCAAACAATACTCTTCAGTTAATCTCATTCCGAATCTTCATCGTCGGACGACGAGGAATCAGAGCCACCACTACTCTCAAAGTCGCTTTTAGCATTTTCGCATGACAGACAATGGCATAGGTCGGTGCATTTAAGAAAATGTGCTTTACAAACACAAGCTTGAGTTTTACAACCAGCACGGCAGCCACAGGAAATCAAGCTGAGAATTTCTTCCGGCGCAGGGGGGAGAAGCATCCAATCAATCGTTAGTGAGTCATCTTCAATCTTCCAACCATATCCATCGGGTCCAGGGATGTTTGGGTTCCTCATAAGCGATCTTTTGACAACAGCCGTCACATATGTAACTCTTTTTAAATGCATCAACAAGACATCGCTTGTCGGTGGTAGCTTTTGTGGCTCTGGGGCTTTTTCTTTTGCGATAAACTTCAAATACCTTCCTTCGTTTGTACTTTCGCATTTGAGTCCATACAACCTGCAAACAAATCTTTGGAGGACGGGAAAAGGTTGGCATCAAAGGTAAATGAGTTTCCTAGGCTCGAAAACACATTCTTGAACTCCTCTGAAGCGTTCATGAGTTTAAAAGCCTTCGTTTTTCCAATCCCATGGAAAGCGCTTGTATAGTCATTCCCAGAGAATGCATGAAGTGCGGGCAGTGCATCGCAACAATTTCTGCCAAGTTCGGAGGCCATTTTGTCAATATTAAGGACCCGTTTGTTTTCCCAGTGCCAATATTAACGAATATCTTTGTATTTATTCGCCACTTGAAGTGAAGCGCATAGATGGCGATGTCAGTATCTACGGTAATGGATACAAACAGCTTGCTGTCTTCCACTAGCGTAATTTGCGCACAGAAATACTTTCGTGTCGGCTTCCTCTTGCAATGTCTCGAGATCTTCTTATTTATCATGCTATGCTTTTCTGCTAAATCAACAGACATAATCAGAAGTATCCACCTTTTTACGACTTCCCATTGATCAAAATCAAGCACAGTTCCTGTCAGAAAAATTGAAACACAGTCGACCACGAGATTTTTACAACAATATTATGCTCTAAACCAATGCAATCAATGTTGTTTCTGCAGAATCATTGTCCTTAGGTCCCAATACTTACTTCTGCCGTTTTGAAACCGCATTATTATCTGACATTTTCCACTCCATGACATCCCTGGTTTATCAGATAGTTCAACTGACATGATCTTGTTAAAATAAAAATACTTTCCAAGAAAGTTTCCTCTGTTTAATTTACGTATTCATTTGTTCTTACCTTTGCATTGATATATTGAGATATGAAAAAGCTTAACTGTACTTTTGTCTTCAATTTATCGAAAATCTGTACCATGGGTTTCAAAAATGATTGAAATGGCGGCTTGCTGCGACCTTGCCCTATGCCGAGAAGAACAATATTTTTCTTGGGGAATCTTTTGCAGTGAAAAGACTAATGAATAAAATAGATACATAACCAAACTCTGCTGGTTTTCAAGTGATTTTTTGATTTTCTATTTTTGTAGCTTGTTGATCCTTTCACTTATACTCTAAAATAAGACTTTCAAATGTCAAATGTCTGTATCGCACAATTTGTAACGATTTTGAAATTACAGGCTCTGTTTCAAATCTCTGTTTTATGTCTGAAATCTTCATATAAAAATTGATAATCAATCAGTGTCATTTCATTTTTGATTAAACGGGATCTTTGATTGTACATATATAGCATTTTTATAGTTGAGAGGGGCTTTTTGGGTATGAAAACCCAAAAACCCAGATAAAAATTGTGAACGACTCGAATTCCCAGTGCAAATTTTGGCAAAACCCAGTTTTTAGAGTTATCTTGCATAAAAAGCTATAGCAGAACTCCAGATTTTGCTGTTTTTCTAGCAATAACATTTTTATCCCCTAGTAAAAAGGCCAACATATTCCCACTGTGAAATATGACAGAATTCTACTCAAGCAAAGAGTTGAATAAAGGTTTAGATATTAGATGTTGTTTATGATTACTCACTCTTTAAAATATTTCGAAGGCTATCTCTGGGGTAAAAAAAATAAAAGCAGTGCTCGGGTACTTTCCATCTCCTTTGTAGCGTTGCCTGCAATTGATAAACAGTACTTAGTTAGGTAATTAAAATGCAGGCACTACGCATTGCTCAATAGATTTGAAAATAGATTAAGTGGTTTTTTTAAGAGGTGGAAATTTGTCACTGAAAACAAAATATAGCTACACATCTTTTTATAGGAACACCTTCATAAGGAACTTGAGTCTTCAAGTTGCCAAAAGGTCATGGAACTGAACTTTAAAAGATGGCAATAGAAAATAAAGCAAGTTTGCTGTAAAAGGTACTAATGAAAGGTACAGAATCAACCTTGAGGCTTCAAATTGTACTTTAGATATACAAATGAAAAGTTTGGTAGGGGGGTAAACAGCGTTAAAACTCATGAGAGTAAGATATCAGTAAACATTATAATTTCAAAGAAATCTTTACCTGACACAACAGTCTTGGCACACTGGAATGCTCATGTCTTATAGAAAAATTGCATCGCAATGCATACAGTAGTAATATTCTTGCAGCTTAGCAGACTTTCCATATTCCAGTAGTCTTTGCTTGGTATTTTTTGCTTCATTACCACATTTTCATAAAGTCAAGTAGATCTTTTAATTGTCCACTTGTAAATACATTGTAACATGCAATATAGGAAAGAATAGCTACATCAGCTGCTTCATCTACTTATCCCTTCGAGACCTTCTTCAATGCTATTGCTATCATCTGATTCGAAAGATAGCAAAGAGTTGTCCAAGATTTCTGAAAATGATGCCTCATCAACATCTGAGAGCACTTTTTTGAGAGATGGACTTTTACGGGTTTCTTGCATATATTTTTATATTTTATATTTATATTATTATATTATTATTATTATATTATTACATTATTATATTATATTATTATTATTATTATTATTATTATTATTATTATTATATTATATTATTATATTATATTATTATTATTATATTATTATTATATTATTATTATATTATTATTATTATTATTATATTATTTAATATTTATATTATTTTTATTTATTTTTCTATTTTTTCACTCTACATCAAATTTTTTGTAGGAATTAATGCCTTTAACCCTATCTGGACCGGGCTTTTTTGAGCATCCTCAGACCCAGCTAAATTAGCCCCCCTTATAGCTCGCATCTGGGAAGAGCAAGAAAGATGAAATTTGGCCAAAATATCTAGGTTTTGTTGATATCCAATGCATTATGACATCATAATGACGTAATAATCACTTTTCCACTTTTGACATTTCTACCTTTACCTTGAATTATATGACTGATAATCACTACTAAACTATTGGAAATCCCATTTTCACTGTTATAATCATACTTAAACACATTTTGCTATATTTTTGAAAAATTCTTACTTTTCTGTAGAAGTGCTGCGCATGCGCAGTAGAAAACTGTCATTATTTTTGTTCATATGGGTTTCTTGAAGTAGCTTCTGATGGAAAAGTAGAACTGAGTCACCAATGCACTGATATTTGCATGGAGAAATTTAATTAGCATCGTTAGAGCGTCAGAAATGATAAATAATGCTGATGTCAGCAATATTCTAAAAATAGAATCCAAATGCATTTCCCAAAAACAGGGTTTATTATCTGGTGTCATCTTATATTGGATTGCCATTGCCCAAGTTTCACGAAGATATCAATTTCATCAAAGAAATTAGACAAAATTTCGTTGGTCCTAAAGTGACAATTTTCAACATGGTTGCTATGGTAACGGTTCTTTAGTAACCATGGAAACTACCATATCACAAGGTCTGCAGATAATTTTTAGGAAAAGTCAAGAACATTCACCCAACTTTGTTTCGTGCATTTTGAGTTTTGTAAAGAAATGTAGGAGGGTCCAGATAGGGTTAACATCTCAGAAAAGTTTTTTCAATATTTGAGAAAGCGGGAAAAATTAAGCTTACAGAAAAAGTAATGAAATGAAAGAAAAATGATGATAATGATGATGATGATGATGATGATAATGATAATGACAATGATAATGATGATGGTAATGATGACAATGATGATGATCATGATGGTAATGATGATGATGATGATGATCAGCTAAATTGGTAAAAGGACCAAAAAATGTCTAAAATATTTCTAATAATAATTGAAAAATATTACTATTTTTCTCGTCCATTGAATGGCGAACCTCCAAAACTTTCCATTTTTAAAACAGGAAACTTGCAAAAATAGAATCCATGATTTTCAAAAGACAGGAATTCAGGAAATTTGAGACTTTTTCCAATCTGCTCTAAACAGGTCAACTTTGGCACCGAAATGCAACCAATATCAATGTAAATATTAATAGGGGGGGGGGATTTTCGAAAAATTCGTCAGCCTGTGGAAGGCAATTAGGCACTTAAGATTGCTAGAGACTGTCTTCAAAGTTATATGGCAGAAAAATCAAGTATTATTCAATAAATTGTTGTTCACTAAGATTTTGTAAGCTTGAAATCAAGCTTCAAAATTCACAAAAGCCTACTGATTCCATGTTCCACTCTTAGATGCTTTCAACCCTAGTATTTGTGACAAAGTTCTCTGGAACATATTTTACATTTGACCCTCTTGCTTTCTTCAAAGTAATACAATAATTCAGTAACTGCTACTGCCACCATTGCATCCAGCAAATGAACAAATTTTGCAATGCAATGAAGGAAATTATTCTAAATTGTTCTGTCATGATTCACAAGGAGGAATGTACTTAATGTCAAGGAACCTTGAGAATCCTTGCTCCTATTTTAATCTGCTAAAGAATCTAAAGGATTTTCAAGGTTCTTTGAGTATGGAAATCTTCAGGTCTTTTATTTTGACCCCTGGCAAAATTAACTCCTAAAGTGTTTAAAAATACTACAATTTTATTGGTTGATAAAGATTTAGGTGCCAAATGTAACATTTACAGTTATTTAGAGAGATATTTTGCAACGAACAGTCAGAAAAGGAAGGACTTTTCCCGAAGTTTTAAATTAAATAGCAGCTATTGTTGCATGGTCAAAGCAACAAAACATTGACGACCTTGTTGAATATGAACAGCCTTCACTCTAGGCAATAAATGTTGTGAAACTTATGTCCGTTTAGGGGCAAGAAGTAAAGACTGCTGGCACTGTGAACTGCATGTACAGAAATACCCTGTACACAGCAAAAGTTAAACCATTGAACGCTAATACAGTATCACATACTTCTTTATTCCATACCATTTTTTTCTGGCAATACTTCTGTTCCCTACAGATTCATTAGCACTTGCATGCACAAAACTTGCTGAGGAAGAAAAGAGAAAAAAATAGTGCAAAAGATAATGGTTTCATTGGAAAGAAGAGGGAACAAAAGAGAAAAAACATGCCAGATTTCATAGGTATAATAAAAGAGCTGTTTTGTATAGTTGCTTACAGGAAATGCACATGTACTCTTCTTTTTTATAATTTTCCTCTCGGGATTGATTGGTTGTTCCTGTTCCAGGTTGTGATTTTTCTGTTGTTTGTTCTTTCTAGTTTTTCCATTGTTCTTTCGATTCGAATTTGATTTTGATTTTTCATGACAAAGTGATAAAAATCAAACATGGTGTCTGTCGAAGTTTTCAATCTGCCGAGCTGGCAAACCCAATTCATGCCAGCAAAAGGTAAGATAAGTCCTTTACAATTTGTTATGCAAAATGATTTTAAAATCTTATTCTGTTCTTGTTCGCAAACCTGTTTGAGAGGACTCACATTCAGGTTGCTGTTTGGCTTGTCAGGCCAGGCTTTCACGTTTTTAGCCATTTCGGATAGGGTGCCTAAGAGTACAAGTACCTACATTTTAGGCCGGTGACCCTTGTGTACCACTACTTGTTGTTTGAAATAAATGAAAAAATAGTGAGGGAAAGAGAAGTCAGTCAGTTTGTCAGGCGAATCCAGTCATTCCCGTTTTGAAAACTTTAGCATTTATAATGATGTTATACCAACAAAACAAAACGAGGAAGCATTCAATCTAATCTGTAGTGCAAGTGTACTACTGTTTAATTAATCAGTAAAGTATCACACTGATGAGGGATGCATGATTCCACAAGCAGTGCTTTAATTTGCAGTGTAGTTTGTACAATTTGCTTGGTTGGTATGGCAAAAATATCTTTCCTAGATCCAGAAGAGTACTTGAAACCTGCAATGGGGTAAAAAAATGTTTGCCTCTCCCACCAAAGAATGGATCCAGCAAAGAAGGTTGGTAGGGGCTCTTTGTCCATTAAACTGTGGAAAAAGATGAAAACAGGGCAGTCCCTACATTGGCGTGCAACACCTCCATGGAAGAAGCACTGGTCAGTAAATTGATACTTACAATTTTTGTGCTTTTTACCACTCAAAGACAATAAAAATTAATTCCTGTCCAAATTTAAGTACCCTCCAATGCTCATTTGATGAATCAAAACGGTGTAAAGGCGGGTTTACACGATCATTTTTTGCTAGATGTTTTTTTCGATATTGGACTGGGATGCTCAAGAATTATCTTGTAACATCCCTAAAACTTTGATCTTGACTGCAGTTTTTAATTTACTTAATTGGTGATAATAAGCCATCATAGAAGATTTTATTTCGATTTGGGGTGAAAATGAAATCTCTGGTATCATTTTTTATCAAAAGCACCGACAATTTTCTGACGTCATTTCTAGTTCCTAGGCTCTTGAATGTCGTTTCTTTCGATCAGAGACAGAATTCCTCAGCAAAACTCGAGAATTTTGTCATTTCGAACTGAATTTCTTCAAAAATTTAATAATGTCAGTAAAAAAATCAAAACTACATCAAAGTTAAGACAGCTAAATAGAAAAACTCAAAGAACTAATGCTTAACATATACACAGAAAAATGTTATCAAATTATTAAAAAAGTCAGAAACAATTCTCAGGTTCCAAACAGCAAAAGAGTTACCAGGAGTTCTTATACAAGTCCTCATCAAGTTGTTCGCTCAATATGGACTGGCGAAAGTGTAGAGATAGCTCTTGCAAACAAGTTTCTATATAACCCACTGTCATTGTAGTTTGAAGGTTGAGGAAAGGTTGCCTGTTGTGGTTGTTGTTGCTGATTTTGGATGGTCTGGTACCCAGCATGTTTGACTTGAACTAGCTGTCTCTGGATATCTATCTTCAACATAATAAACCTGAGTCATATGGCTCTTACCTTCTAGTATCTGCTGCTTTTTGGCGCATAAATTCTTCAAAATGAAGTCTCGTGTAATCCATTGTGAATAGCTACTTTGAAAATTAGAGCCAGCAGATGATTCGTAGCAAGACAGCTTTGCTGTGATGAAACCTTTAATCGAACTGAATTAGAATCATATAGCTATGCTGCGTAAATCGAAACTTAAATGAGATCATTGCGGAACACGAAAATAGGGAAATGAAACCTGTATATCAAAGGGTTTTTAATAGTTAAAATAGGCATGATAGAAGAAATTGAAAACGCCAGATGCTAAAATGTTTCAAACCAGGAAACGAAAGTGACAAAACTGTAGGCGAAGAGCCTGTCTTTCAATTACGTAATGTATGTACTCTGCGTCAGAGAAAGGGAACTGAAAAATGGAAAGGGAACAGAAAGGGGAACCGAAAAACTGAATAAGGAAACATTGAGTAAAGTTACAGCGGAATAATAAGCAAGACATTCGAGGTGGCTAAAGTATTCTTTGAATCAACACGTCGCATCTTAGCTTTTTCAATGGTTTCATGCTCAGCCCCAGGGTCATCATTCTAATTCTGAGATTTTTCATTCGAAGATACCACTGTTTCATATTATGCCAATTTTAGGGGTTGTAGTAGTACAAGTTACGTCCGCACATCGAAGGGCAACCAACTAACATGCGACAGCCAATCAGTGTTGAAGAAAAGCTTGCTGTAACTTTACGATTTCTTGCAACCAGAGAGTCTTCTCAAAGTCTCAAATATCAATTTCCGATTCACAACAGCACTACCAGCTCATAGTGTTAATGGCTTTTGTTGATTATGATTACAAATTTTTATACACTGATGTTGGCTGTCAATGGCGGATAAATGATGGGGGAGTATATAGAATTTCTTTGTTTGCACATAAGCTGACAGCCTTGGAGTTGAATTTGCCAGCAGACAGGCAGACAGCCCTCTGCCAAAGTCTAAAAATCCAGCTTGGGGGCCTTACCAGAATGAGAAAGATGTACCGTTTGTTTTTGTTGCTGACAATGCTTTCTCGCTTACAAGGTACTGTATGAAGCTCTATCCAGAAAAAGGATTAAATGACAAAAACAGAGTTTTTAACTATAGGCTTTCGCATTTTCGCCATGTAAAAGAAGATGCATTTGGGATAATACAAGCTATTTTCAGAATCTTTTGGACCAAGGTAAACTCACATAAAGACAAGGTAGAAAAAGCTGCTCTTGTATTGTATAACATGCGAAAAGCAAAATCACCAGAGTACTCCTGCTGGATTTGCTGACGAATTAGTAGATGGCAAGATTGTTGAAGGAAGATGGAGGAAAACAGCGGCAACACATTGTTAGAGCCTTTGCCTCTAAGATCTAAAGGTAACAACAGCAACGGTCGAAAAAACAAGAGAGATTTTTGCAGAACATTTTTGGTCCAGGAGAAGTCCCTTGGCAGTGGAAATGATTGATTTAAAATGTTGAGTTTTCGTAGTTTTTACTGTTTGGAACTTGAGAATTATTTTGACTTTTTTAAAATGTGATAACATTTTTTCTGTATTCTTTGAGTTATTTAAGCATTAGTTGATGTAGTTTCGATTTTTTACTGACATTATTAAATTTTCGAAGAAATTCAGTTCGAAATGAAAAAATTCTCGAGTTTTGCTGAGTAATTCCGTCTCTGATCGAAAGAAATGACATTCAAGAGCTTAGTAACTAGAAATGACGTCAGAAAATTGTCGGCGCCTTTGAAAAAAAATGATGCAAGAGATTTTATTCTGACCCCAGATCAAAATAAAATCTTCAGTGATGGCTCATTATCACCAATTAAGCGAATTAAAAACTGCAGTCAAGATCAAAGTTTTAGGGATGTTACACGATCATTGTTGAGCATCCCAGTCCAATATCGAAAAAACATTTAGCAAAAAACAATCGTGTAAACCAGCCTTAAGCGAATCTACCACTGTCTCACTGCCAGTCAGCAGCCTTGCGTATTCAACCCATTCAAACTCAAAACCTGCAACTTTTCTATCTTGTCTTATTACCCTGCTCTTTCGACTGAAAAATCGAAATCACATTCTTCAAAGCATTTTACCTTCTCTTCTTTTGAAACATCTGAACATTCTCTGCTAATTTCTTGCTCTTCCCCGGCGACTACAAATGTTCACTGTGACTTTGCTGCTGACTTGAGACGCGATATTGACTTGCAAACAGAGTATGACTCAAATTGTGGAAATGTCAGTCATCCACATCAAGATGTCATGGACACAGGTGTTACTGATCGTGTCTTCCAGCTTGAAAGGCAACGGTACAGCATGCTTGAGTCCATTAGCAATCTTACCATGGAAGTAAGACTTCTAAATAAATAGTTAGCAAAGGTGAGAATGGGATTTAAGGAATTTTGAACTTTATGCTACAGTTCTTTGCCATTAAGGAATATTGCAATTAGCAATTTTCACATTATGTCCAAATCTCCAAGAGCTCTCATGAGAATGTTTATCTTTTCATTTGTAATGTATGTTTTGATTTAGTAGATTTCAGAGTGTTGATGAAGGAAGAATAAAATGATTTCATACATATTATTTCATACATTTGGAAATTCATAAATTTATACTTATTCTTATTTATAGTATTTATACTTGATTTTGTTCAGAAGAATTTTACGATTTATAGAAGAATTTCAGCATTTTCTTTTTGTTAATTTCATACCTATCCTAGGTTTATGAAGGAAAAACCTAGGTCTTCCATTGATAAGGTCAAATGAACCCAAACGAAAACCTAGATTACACGTAGGTATTGGTTTCATTTAAAAAATCCCCATATATGGAAACTGTGAGCAGACCTAGGTTTCCCTTTAACTGTTTTTGATTTTATATACAGCTACGTTGTTCCAATTTAAAACCTAGGAAAACCTAGGTTTTCTCAAGGATTGGCTCAAGGAAACCTAGGTTCATTTTTAGGTTTTCCTTGAGAGATACACCTAGGTTGACCTAGGAAAAACATAAATTATCCTTGAGCTAATTTTGCCCCGGGGCGTTCCTTTTTGTTTGCATGCAGAGGAAATGGTGCAGGAGGCAAATTTATCAAATGAAAACATAAATTTTTAACAGAATTCTTGACAAAAAAGTTATTTTCATAACCAAAATGGCTTCCTGCAATATAGCTGATGTTGATCCAGCTGCTCAACAGCGTTATTTGGAGAAACTCGTTTTGATTAACATGCTAGTTTGCACTTATCAGTTGCCAGCGGATGCCTGGTCAGAGGATCTTTCAAAATTGCTTGAAGTGGAATGGTCAGAGGTCAGCAATATCTCATCAGCAGCCCATTTACTCAAGAGAAACAATGACAAAAACGAAAATGCTTAGAAGCTTATAAGAAGTTTGTTAGTGGCTGAGTACAGACAGTTTATTCTGATGAAAGGGGTAAGCAAATTATGTGTGATATTGAATGCTGGTGTTATAACTTTACAAAGATTGAATGAAAATGCATGCTCTCCCAGGGGATGCAATTATGGCATGTGCAAAAAACCAGGGTTGGTATATGACTGCGCATGCTTGAAGCCAAACAATACGAGAAAAAAGCCAAAAAAGGCAACTCGTTTAGTGTAAAAAAAAAAATACAAAAAAAAGCCAAATTTCCAAAATCTCTATTACTAATATTCCTATATGCAAATTAGCTTGGCCCATTGTTATGGCCCGTTGTTCAATTACACAAGAAAGGCTTTTTCCCTGGGCCACCTAGAGATGCGCTTTTTTCTTAAATTGATCCCGTTTCTGGCCGGACACTGTTTAAAGATTTTGCTAAGTGTTTTGAAACCTAGAAGTTGGTTAAAATTTCGATTTTCTCTCGGCTCAAAAAAGTTTTGATTTCGATGGCGGCAATCTATTGTGTTCTTTTCACTACACGCACAGTGATTCTTTTGTTCTGCGGAAGTTTTTCACGTGACTTGTTTACGTGAACATCACAATTTATGATGCCCTGTAGAATTTCTATTGTCAAAAATTCAAATTTCCCATTGTTTTCCACGGTATGATCCCGTGACTTTCCTTTATGTCACTGTGGGAGTGCTTTTCCCAACGGTTCTTTTTTGAACTCTCGAGAGTGAGTGTAGCACTGGCCTTTGGAAAGTGTTGCTTTTGACTTTCGTTTTTCTGGAAGTGTTGGTGTTTCTGACATTTTCCACCCTGTTTCTTTTGGTTGGTTTTGGATATTTTACGAGGGTAATAACGAAGACTTCGAGGTAAGTTTGATTTTCTTCGTTGCGAACGAATAGTATCTATAAAATTCACCATCTTGTAGGCATGTTGTTTTGACCAACACTTTGGCCTAGGTACTTTGACTGTTGTTTACTGTGAATAAGCCTTGTGCGTCCCTGTTGTTTATTTTGTTTGGCATAGACTGCTTCGCCCGGTAGAGAAATTTATTTAAAAAAGCCAAGCAAGCACAAGAAATTTGCGTCTTCTACTTGATAGTTCAAAGCTACTAAGGCTTTCCTAAAACATTAGGCAGAGGGTCCCAGGGAAAACATTTTCAGTGCTTATTCTTTTTGAAGGTAGCTTAAGCTATCTGAAGACCTTTTCCTATGCAACAATTGTTTAACAGCTGACTCTTTTATAATATTCTGACCCACTAGACTAGGCTTTTGATCATTGCTGAGTGAGTTGTGTTTGTTAATCTGGTTTTATCTGTTGTTACCCAATCTATTTTGCTCAATTTGTGTATGATGACATTCAAAAATATTACTCCTAACTACTGTTTCCATTCTTTGTAACTTTGTAACAAGGAATAAATTTGTGAATCAAAAATCATGTCATGTAGAAGATTTGTAACCTGTTTACTACACTTTTAAGTTCTGTTGCATGACAAAATAATTTATTGTAATATTTATTCTTGAAAATTTGGAAAGAAAAAAGGAAGGTGAAAGAGAATATTGCACATCATGTCACATATAAATTTTCCAATCTGTATACAACGCTTTTTTGTTAGTGCAGATGTCATTTTCTGTATTCATTGTTGCAAATTTGTAGAGAAAAAAGCTGTCAGTTTAACATGTTCAAATTTTCTTAAAAATTGTAATTCATTTATTTACTACATTAAATCACTGTTACAATATGAATCATTCAAAAAAATAGTTACAAATTTATTTCTTTTCAATTTTTCAAAGAAAAGACAAGAGTCCTGTTTTACTATCATGCCACGCAGACGGCGAGCAACAATATTACCTCGCAGAGAGCGACAGCGCCAGAGACAATATAATGCTGTTGAGCGCAATAGACAGAACCAGAATGCAGATGAACCTGAAAATGAACAAATTCCAATGGCAGATCCAGTTCAGGAATTACAAGACTTGCAACATCAGCTTGGTCAAGATAATCAACAGCCTGATCAGGAAGATATTCATCAGCAAAATCATGACATTCAACCAATGCAAGAAGACCACCAAGATGCCCAACCTCAGCAGCCTCAGGATTTCCAAACTCCACATGTTCTTGGTAAAATGGATCATGTTTGTGAACACTGTCTAGCTCTATACTTTCCAGAAGAAAAAAACGCTTCACACAAATACAACAAATGCTGTTTTGCTGGAAAGGTTTCACTTCCAAGAATAGAGCCGCCATCACATGCCATCATAGAACTTTATGAAGGCCTGTCTCCTTATTCTAACCATTTCAAAGACAACATCCACAAATATAATTCTGTGCTTGCAATGGCATCTTGGAATGCGCCAATTGATCCTCACCCTGGCAGGGGACCAAAAGTCATAACAATTCATGGCCAAGCATACCACTTGACAAGTCAAGGTGACCCACCAGTGGGTCAAAGACGAGATTATGCACAACTGTACATCCTGGACTCTAATCAGGCCTTAATGGAGCGGATCGCAAATCCAGAGAATATCAATTTACAATATGAGATCTTGCGTATGCTTCAAGATGAACTCACAGCTCTGAACCCATTTGCAACACAGTTCAGAAATATGGGCCAAATTCTTGAAAGAGAAAGGAACAATGCTGCAGCAAACAATCAAGAAGTTCCTCCAGTCCGCATGATAATGGCAAGAGGTCCACACCAAGATCGTCGTTATGATGATCCAGTAGCAAGAGAAGTTGCTGCAGTTTATGTTGGTGACGATGGAGCACCCCCAAATCCAGCAGACAGGGATATTGTCATATATCCAACTGCAGATAACAACACTATACATATACAAGCAACATCACCAAATGCAGATCCAATGACATACCCTCTACTGTTCTTCCATGGAGAATTTGGCTGGCACACAGATCTCCAAATACAAAACCGCCAACAACAACGGCAGCATCCAGTTCGTAACAGAAGAAACCGGCTGAGTTTGAATGAATTCTATGCATACAGACTTGCATTCAGAGAAGAATTCTCCACAATTCACAGAGCCAGTCTTCTTTTCCAACAATACTTAGTGGATGCATACACAAAGATTGAGGGTAACGAGCTTTCATACATCAGACAACATCAAGCAGAATTGCGAGTAGAATCATACCAAGGCCTCATGGATCATGTTCAGACACGGGCAGCAGAAAACAATGCAAATGTTGGCCGTGTAGTCATCCTACCATCATCCTTCAAAGGTAGTGAGCGATACATGTTCCAAAATTACCAAGATGCAATGACCATTGTGAGAAAGTATGGCAAACCAGATGTGTTTCTCACCATGACAGCAAATCCTAGGTGGCCTGAAGTAATTGAAAACATTTATCCCAACCAACAACCAAATGACAGACCAGACATAGTTACTCGAGTTTTTGAACTCAAACTCAAAGAGCTACTCAAAGATCTTCTGGAACGACATGTGCTAGGCCGTGTCAAGGCTTATGTCTATACAATAGAGTTCCAGAAACGTGGTTTACCACATGCACACATTCTGCTATTTCTTCATGAGGAAGACAAACCTCGCACAGCAGCAGATGTGGACAGACTGGTATCAGCTGAAATACCGGATGCACGAGTGAACCCACAACTACATCAGCTGGTCAAGAAGCACATGATTCATGGTCCTTGCGGGGAACTCAATCCAACATGTGTTTGTATGGTTAATGGAAAGTGCAAAAAAGATTTCCCAAAAGCTATCAACCAGGAAACTGACTTCAATGTCAATGGCTACCCACTCTACAGAAGACGTGGGCAGCACACAGCAGAACTACGTAATCACAGAGTAAATGATTCCTGGGTTGTACCACACAATCAACAGCTTTTGATGAAATTTAACTGCCACATCAACGTTGAAATATGCACATCAATTGCAAGTGTGAAGTACATCTTCAAGTATATCAACAAAGGTTATGATTGTGCTCATCTGGAAATCAGAGAAAACACTCTCCACCATGATGAAATCATGCAATACCTTAATGCAAGGTATGTTGGACCACATCAAGCTGTTTTCAGAATCTTGCAATTCAAGTTACATGACAGAAGTCACACTATCATAAGACTTGCAATCCACCTTCCCCTTCAGCAAAACATCTATTTCCGTGAGGGGAGAGAGGATAGAGTTCTTCATGTCAACAACAACACAACACTCACTGCATGGTTTCAGCTAAATCAAGAAGATGAGCAGGCACGTCAGTACCTTTACCATGAAATTCCAGAACATTATACTTTTGACAAAAGTACAAAAAAATGGAAGCAAAGACAACGTATTACGACATCAATAATTGGTCGTATATATCAAGTTCAGCCTTCACAGCAAGAAAGGTTTGCACTAAGGTTACTTCTGCTACACTGTAGAGGTGCAGAATCATTTGAGAGCCTTAGAACTCTGGAGGGCCAAACACATGGCACATTTAAAGAAGCAGCAAGAGCAATGGGACTGCTTGAAGATGACAGAGAGCACAGAGCTTGCTTACTAGAAGCACAGCTTATGAACATGCCTCATCAAATGAGGCAATTATTTGCTACCCTGATCGTCTTCCAAACACCATCAGATATCAGAGCACTCTTAGATGAATTCAAGGAGGCCATGGCAGAGGATTACATTCATCAAGATCAGCAGCATTTCAATGATCCTACCATAACTTTCGAAGACAGGCATTTACATCTTCTGTTGTGGGACATTGATACCAATCTGAGAGTTCATGGCAAATCAATAAGAGATGCAGACTTCGCAGATCTTCCACAGCTGCCAGAAAATTTTGTGCAACCACAAAATGATATCCATCACATAGATATAGAAGAAGAGCAGCGACTTGGTCAAGAAATGCATGCGAATTTGAATAATGAGCAAGGCCACATCTATGACACAGTCATGGATGCAGTACAGACCAACTCGCAGCAAAATTGCTTCTTTGTTGATGGACCAGCAGGAACAGGTAAGACTTTCCTGTATAACACCATAGTACACAATCTGCAGGCATTAGGTATCAAAGTTATTTGTGTAGCTTACTCAGGCATAGCTAGCACACTACTTATCAATGGTGCTACAGCACACTCAACTTTCCAAATACCTATTCCCTTATTGCCACAATCTACTTGCAATATAAAGCGCCAAAGTGCAAGGGCCCGCAGGCTCTTAGAAACCACAGTTTTCATATGGGATGAGGCATCCATGATCCCTGCGAAAGCATTAAATGTTGTTGACATTCTCTTGAGAGATATAACACAAATAAATTCACCTTTTGGTGGTAAGTACATACTATTGGGAGGTGACTTCAGGCAGGTACTTCCTGTAGTTTTAAGAGCAGGTAGAGAACAAATTGTTCAAGAGTGTCTGAAAACATCACATCTGTGGAGACATTTCCACCAATTTCAACTTGTAACCAACATGAGAGCTGTCCGGGACAACACATACCGGCAGTTTGCAGACTGGTTACTACGAATTGGAAATGGTGAAGAGCCACATGATGAACAAGATCAAGTCACTCTTCCTGATAACATTGTGGTACCAACACTTGAAGATATGCTTCAGTCTGTGTACCCACCAACACAACCAGGTGAACCAAATCTCATGGTTGACCCAGAAACTATGTCAGAACGTTGCTGTCTTACTCCAAAGAATGAGTTCTCACATCAGATCAACTCTCTGGTACTCGAGCAGCTGGACACAGATAGCCGCACATATCTGAGCACAGACAGGGTGGTTACAGATGACCCCAATGAAGCAGCAGCATACCCAATAGAATTCCTCAATGCACAGACTCCAAGTGGAATGCCATTACACAACCTCGAACTGAAGGTATGCTCACACTTATTAATCATATACTTTGCTGTATATTCATTTTTTCATTTTCTTCCAGATTTTTATTCTCGGGTTCATAAAGTTTATTATTCAATTTTTTTTAGCTTGGAGCAACCATCATTTTGCTGAGGAACATCAATCCAAAGAAAGGACTTTGCAATGGCACACGACTCATTGTTCAAGACCTCAGAAATCACCTCATTTGTGCAAAAATCATTTCCAGAGAATACAGAGGACAATATGTCATGATACCAAAAGTCACTGTGACTTCACAAGACAGCACTCTGCCAGTCAACATTGCGCGACTGCAGTTTCCAGTCCGATTGGCATATTGTCTCGCCATCAACAAAGCACAAGGCCAGTCATTGAGTCATGTTGGTGTTTACCTTCCCCAACCAGTTTTCAGTCATGGGCAGCTCTATGTTGCAATGTCGAGAGCTCAGTCATTCAACGGCCTCAAGGTTTTCACATCACAAGACAACATCACAAAGAACATCGTCTATCATGAAGTACTCGCTTAATCAATTAAGCAACTACAGCCATGCTCATCCCAGCGCCAAACCAGTGCCAAGTGATCTCCCACCTCATCACAAGCAGCACACATTTGTGCCACAGTGAGTAGCAGCACACATTTGTGCCACAGCGAGATCACAAAAACAAACGCATACATGTTGCAATTGTATGTCGCAGTGCACTAACCTGGCCCAGGCCACCTACATGGCCAAAGGGGGACCAGATCTCACACTTCAGTGAGATCCCGCAATATCACCTTGCAGCAGCTCCCCCTTGCATGAGCATGCCATGGTACTTCATACAGGCAACGAGTTTTGGTTTTGCATATTCTCCGATCATGCCTATGGGAATATGTCTTTCCTTTCTCGGGAACAGTAGAAATTCATCAGAAGCTGTTCAGAAAAAATGGAAAACTCAAACAAAGGGTGCTCCTTGACGTGGTGTTTGAGCTTATCAACTAATGCACCCGGCATTAAAAACTTTAACACTGCCAGCAGATATTTTCATTTTCCAAACAAAAACAGACATTTGTATATAACTTATACTTTTTTCAATTGACTTATATTTGTTCATTGGTTTTAAGACATGTATATATACCATTTTTTGGTCTAAAAGGTCTTCCCATCTTTACGTGTTGAGCATAAAAATTTACCCTTTGCAGCGAAAACTGTATTAATAAAGTTACAACTTCGGTTTGTCAGTATTTTGTTTCGATGGCCTTCGCCATTTTCATTGATATTGATCACCAACATCATCGTATGACAGCCAGGGCCATAGGGTTGGTGGCCATTACCTCGTTTTGAAGAGGGTTTCCTCTCTCCTCTCATGACAACAGAGAAAAAAGTTATGGCGTCAGCAGCCTCGGTCTGATGTTAGTTGGAAAGGTAACAATTTTGTGACAGCTGCGATGGTGACTCTTTTTCAGAAAAAGTACATAATTTGCAACTTGTGAACTATAATTAATAAATTTGTTAATGCAATGATATAAGAAAACAATGAGGCAAGTAGAACACTCTGTCTTTCAATTATCAGTGCTTTTATGATGGTTTATTGATAGGCCAGATATACCTAGGTATAGGGCCTCAAATAAACAATTAGGCCTAATAAGGAATGGGTTTTACTTGCCTTCCCTTCTCGCATACAAAAACATGCACATATTTCAGGATATAATATAGACCACAGTTTTTAGATAGCCGTCACCATCTAGTTTGCAAAAAAAAAAAGTTTCTACTGTGTTGTGTGCTAGTTTTCCAGCTAAAACACATTCTTAAATTCTTCATTTTGGACCCTATCTTTTCAAACTACAAACCATCATAAAATTGCTGATAATTGACGCACAGACAACATTTTAACTGTATTTCAACTGACTTATATTGTTTTCTCATAATTTTGCATCCAGAAAGTTATCAATTAGGCCTATAGGAGGGGGTGTTTGCGAGGGGCTCTGGAAACTGTGAATCCGCTCAAAATTTGGTAAAAAACCGTAAAACCGTGTGATATTTTGAACAAAACTGTATGGAATGATCTAAGTCTCAATTTTCACTAAATTGCACAGAGAATCTATTCAAATTGTAGGTTCATCAACATCTCCTTTCACTTAATGTTTTGAGATGTTTACTCCAATGACAATTTTTGTTTTCATTTTGGGCTAACCTGTAGCTTCACTGAGTCAGCATTTAGTACCAAAAACGCAAAATCTTAATCAAAAACAGGCAAAGTTA
Source organism: Chrysaora quinquecirrha (assembly GCA_014526335.1). NCBI lineage: Eukaryota > Metazoa > Cnidaria > Scyphozoa > Semaeostomeae > Pelagiidae > Chrysaora > Chrysaora quinquecirrha. Next base: position 171,123 of record JACTAT010000091.1, on the reverse strand, counting down.
TCCAGAAATGTCGTAAAACCGTTCACCGACGAGATTTTGAAAACCGCAAAACCGCATAGTTTTCCAGAAAAGTCAAAAATAGGAGCAAAAATCTTAGTTGATTTCCATTAACACTGCGGTACATTAACTCCAACCCATAAAATCATCTGTTTATTACAAGGGCAGGAACACAAGCACCATTTCTTGACATCCATTAATACTGCTGCACACTAACCCTAACCACTAACATCACCTGTTTATTAGAAAGGCAAGAACACTAGCACAATTCCTTCAAATACATTAATACCGCTAAACAATAACCCCAACCCATAACATCACCCGTTTATTAGAAGGGCAGAAATGCTAGCATTAGTCCTTGAAAGTTATTTTTACTGCAGCTGCACAATAACCCCAACTCATAACATCACCTGTTTATTAGAAGGACAAGAACACTAGCACAATTCCTTCAAATCCATTAATACCGCTAAACAATAACCCCAACCCATAACATCACCCGTTTATTAGAAGGGCAGGAATGCAAGCACCACCTCTTGAAAGCTATTTATGCTGCTGCACAACAACCCCAACCCATTACATCACCTGTTTATTAGAAGGGCAGAAATGCTAGCATTAGTCCTTGAAAGTTAATTACGCTGCAGCTGCACAATAACCCCAACTCATAACATCACCCGTTTATTATAAGGGCAAGAACACTAGCACAATTCCTTCAAATCCATTATTATCGCTAAACGATAACCCCAACGCAAAACAACGCCTCAATTGTCCATCTTTTTCCGCATGCTATCCGCACGATTTTGATTTTGGTGTAGTCAACAAGTTCAGTTTGTAAGGCGACAGTATCAACTGGTGTTGTTATTTTTGCTGGTATGGGGTTGAATTCGGCTTGCAGGGCTTGAACAAGAGGACCCGGGGTGGTTGCCATCGCATAACTTGCAAAGATGGGGGTTTTTGCAGCTGGTGACTGTGCAGTGGTTGTTGTTATTGTAATAGCAGCAGTTCTTGTTGAAACGATGGGAGAGACGAAAATTATGCTGCCCAGAGAAAGGGCAGGCAGATGCATAATGACCAGGTTTTGAGCAAGTGTAGCAAATTTGCTGTTGGGTGTTAGAAGAGTTGCGAATGAATTTATTGAATGCATAGTCGTCGAAATGAGCCCAAGAAAGAGTTTTATTTAAAGCAGTGTTCATACAGAATGCGGTATCATAACGAAGCCAGGCTTGAGGAGGATATGAGCGCTGCAGGGTGCAGACTGCTTCTTGGTAGATGAGCAGTTTTGAGGTCAGGTGAGGATGGAAATGAACCATTCCCCTAACAAAAATATTCCAAGCTTCCAGCCATGAGTTAAAGTTGGCGATCTTGTTGGGCTGGTTGTGCATGGCAGTAAGGGCAGAAGATTCATGCCCAGTTTCAGGGGGTTGGAGATGGATTTCATACCCCGAACTAAACGCGTAATCATACAGAGATGTTTGCAATAACTATTAAAATCAATATAATCTTTATTCTTTAACAATTTCATAATCTTTACTGATAACGGAGGAAGGCTAAATTGTGTTGAATAACTGAAAGGTTGTAACATACCTGGATGAAGTTAAGCACTTGAAGGGTTGGGGGGTGACACAATCGATGCAGCGGTGATTTGTGTTGAGGTGACTTGTCGAAGGTTGGTAAAGGATGGTGCTGATGTCGTTGTGACTATAGAGGAAGCAGGAGACAGGCCAGCTTGAGAACGTAATGGAGTTTCATGAGGGCGATTATTACTGATTTCTTCCCAAATAATACTGCATAGCATTTCCACAGTGAAAGGCATGTTTGACTCTATCGACGCCGTGGCTGCTGGTGGTTGATTGCTGTTGATATCTTCAGGTTGTGAGACATTGAAGTCAGAATTACGAGCATCTGAAGATGAGCTATTGTCAGTATGAAGGAAGGCATAAAGCTGAAGAGCCAAGGTTTCTTTCTTTCCTAAAATTGATAATTTATAGGTTGAGCACAGGACTTCAAGGCATTTTTTGTCATTCTCTATGAATCTTGTAGAGTCAGCTTTCTATCCCTTTCCATTTGTGCGTTAGTACGGTCCATATTTCCAATAACAATGATGAAAATGTAGCAAAACTGTAAGTTAGGACGAAAAAACTATATGCTCAGAAAACGTGACTGAAAAAAGCAGGGACTGAAAGAGGAATGCTGATGCAGGACGGAGGTATGGTGGTAAGCTCTGACGACAAGCAACAGTAAGACAGGGGGCATATACACCTCGGCGTTAAGCTACATTAACATGGTTAATGTGCAAATAGCTATAAGTGTTTTGACCCTTATAAAATTCTTGAAGATGTCAAAAACGCCCCTTTCGACTACCATTCAAACGATCCTGATAAATCCTATGACAATATGATTAATATTTTCCGAGCTTTGGTTAATAAACATGCACCATTAAAATCAAGGGTTCAGAGAGGAAATTAGGCCCCTTTTATGACACCGGAATTAAAAACGGCTATTTACACTCTAGATTGAAAAGAAGGTATAACAAAGACCCTACAGAGGAAAAACTGAAAATTGTCTGATTTCTAATCAAGCTGTTTGGGACCTTGTCAAGCCATTTTTGTCTAATAAAGGTGTGCTTACTGGTTCAGTTATCTCCATAGTAAAAGACAATCAAATCATAACCCATGATCAGGAATTGAATGAGTTATTTAATGAATACTACGTCAATATAGTAGAGAAAACTACAGGGAAAAAAACAGATTCTGATGCTGATAGGGACATCGTTAGATTAATCTTAGAGAAAGATAAGAACCGTCCAAGCCTTCTAGCCATATTGCGAAACCCAGATCAAAATTTTGAAATTTTTTCAGTCAATCATGTAGAAGCTTGGAATGTTGCTCTGTTGGAATGTTGGAAAATTTGGATGGCAAAAAATCAACAGGAGAAGATCCAATTCCCCCAAAACTTGTGTCTCTTGCTGCAAACGAGCTTACAGTTCCATTATCTAATGCTATCAACTGCAGTATAGGCAGCTTTAGATTTCCAGATAACGCAAAAAAGCTGTGATATGCCCCTTAGATTAAGGTGAATAGAATCGCAATGCAGGGAAGGATTTTCGTCCTGTTAGTGTATGGTACACAGTACTTATTGTTGAATTAAATAGAAATCTGGAGGGCCAAACTTGACAACAATTTTTTCGTGGGAGCCATTTTTGTTGATCTTTCAAAAGCCTTTGACTGCATTCGACATTATTTAGTCATAGCACAACTGCATGTATATTGCTTCAATGAAAATGCATTAGTTCTCATTTTACTTAAAACGTAGAAAACAATGTGTCCTCATAAATAATACATATAGCAATCTAAAAACCTGTTGTATCAGGGGTTCTGCAGGGCTCCGTACATGGTCTGATTTTATTCAATTTCTTCATAAATGACCTTTTTTTCTTTATAAAACAGGCGACCCTTCATAATTATGCTGATGGTAATACCCTCTCCCATTTCTCCCAAACAATGCCAGAGCTCATCAGGATTTTGGATCGGCTAAAATAGCCTTCAATGTGTTGGACCTCAGATATGGAATAATTTACCAAACAATTTCAAATCTGAAAATTTGAAAATATTCAAATCTTTAATAACTCAATGGAATGGCCCTGAATGTAAATGTAGTGCCTGTAGTCTTGATAAAAATTTCTTCACACAATAAATTTTTAATATAATAGCAAGTTTTATGTAATTATTTTTGTTTTAAATAAGTTAATTTTGTATAATTGTATATTATAAGCTTTGTAAATATTGAAATAAAATAAAATGAAAACAACAAAAACAACAACTACAGGAATATGACCTTAATGTAAACGTGGAAGAGTAGTGATCCCATGATTGAGCTTTGAAGAACACCTTGTTTTATTTCCATTCATTCGCTATAGTCAGAATTGATTTTCATTCTTTGGACTTGTCCTTTTAGATAGCTGCATATAAAGCCATAAGACCAGTTTTGCAAGCAGCACTTTATGCGGCAGACAATCAAAGACCTTAGTTAAGTCCATAAATTACAGTACCAGCAGTTTTCTTTTTGTCTAAATTCCCTTACAGATCTTCAATTAGCCGCTATTATGCACGTTGTGCACTGTAACCTTCCCTCAAATGCACACAGTGATGGGAAAAGTTTATTTTTCATATAGTAATAGATCTGTCTGAACCCAATTTTTACATAGTTTTTTATATTGAAGGTAGTACACTGATTGGTATATAACTCTTTTTGTTTGTATTATCTTCCTTTTTGAAACTAGGAGATAGATTGGCTATTTTCATTTTTGGGGAAAATCTTTCTTGGAGATTGACTTGTTACAGACTTTTGCTAAAGGATCGGCAAATAGTGTATGTAGCTGTTTTTAAAATGGAAGGAATATTATTGGGTCCTGTTGCATTGTCTATTTTAAGGTTATTTATTACATCTTTTATGTCTTGTGCATTAACATGTTCTAAATCGAAGGTACCATTAGTTCCAAAATGTAGCTCAATTCTGTTAACACTAGATTAATTCCCACAACATTTTATCTCACCTTTCAATAAGGATCTACGGTAATTATTTGAGAAAGTATTAGCATTAAAATTTGGTTGTCTGATGGTGAGACGATCTGTTATATTTATGAAACAGTCAAGAATTTCATCTACTTCTTTGTTGTCTGATATTATCTTAATATCTTCCACTATGATAATTTAATTTTGACTGACACTTTTGTCGTTAAACATTGGCTTGATTGTTTTCCAAAATTTTCTATTTTTCGAAAAGAAATTAACAATACAATTTCTGACATATGCTTTTTTGTTGTTCCTCATCAGCTTAACTTATTTGTTTCTTTTTCTCTTATACTTCTTTTTGTTGTCTTCAGTCCTGTTTTGGTAGAAATCATTTTTAGCTCTGCATCTGAGCATAACTTATTTGCCTATGCCTTTGTTCATAAACGGAGCATTATTTTCCCTGAGTAGTTTTTGTTGTAGGGGAGCTTGTTTATTAAGGTCTACAGTACGTGTATCATTGAAGATTTTGTAAGAATCATCAAACCCAGCTGTTGTAGAGATTTGTTCCTGGCGATCTTCATTAAATTCTTCAGGGCTAAAGTTTTGTAATGTCTGTATGAGACGATGTTAGGTTCTGCCTTGACAAGTTATGTTTCAAGTATGGTGTAAGTTAGTTTATGATGATCTGATAATCCTGTTTCTGACGTACTTGTGTGAACGAAACTATGTTTATTGATTTGTTAGAATTATATATATATATATATATATATAATACGCCTCTAAACCCAAAAACAACGGATGTTACACAGTAAAGTTTTATGGTCTTGACTTCTTTTGTCTCCTTCTCTCTCTGCGACTCTTGTCCTCCTTCACTCTTTTTATGTCATGACTTTCACAGACAGTGCGAATTAGCCTTCTCCATTCTTGTCTATTATCTACAACAGTCTTCCATAGATCTAATACATGACCACAATTCAAAGCATTTTTGCAAGTATCCTTAAATCTTAGATAGGGTCGACCAACAGGTCGAGATCCATGAAATAATTCACTGTGTAAAAGTGCCTCGACTGGTCTATTGTCATCCATTCTACAAATATGGCCAAGCCAGCGCAAACGATTTCCAACTAGCTTCAATTCAATGTCTTCAACACCTGCACGTTTTAGAACCTCCTCATTACTGACGAAGTGATCCCACTTGATCTTCAAAATAATCCGAAGATGAGCGTTGCTGAATTATACGGAGTTTTCGAACTTGATGTTGGTATAAAGTCCATGTTTCACTTCCATACACTAAAATTGGCATTAAACATTGGTTGTAGACTTTGATTTTGGTTTCAGTCGTTATGTCGTGAGAGTCAAACAATCTTTTTAGAGCGTCCAAATGCACATGATGTTGCCTGAATACGAGATACAAGTTCTTCTTTCATGGAACAGTCATTGGTAACATAGCTTCAAGGTATTTGAAGCGAGTGACATTAGCTAATTTTGTGTCATCAATGAAGAAATCAGCATTTGTTCCTATACACATAGTCTCTGTCTTGGAAGTGTTGATCGTAGACCCATTTGTCGAGCAAGACTATTATATTCTGTTAAAAGGAGCTGTAAACCAGAAGCTGTGTCGCTAAAGATTGCTATGTCATCAGCATATTGAGCCTCTCTGATGAATTCTGCAAGAACTTTGGTCTTTGCTTTAAGCCTGTTAAGGTCAAAGAGATCACCATCGTAACGAAATCTGATTTTTACACTGCAAGTATGTTTGATTTCCTTGAAAGCGAGCCAAAGTAAAACTGCTGCATAAATGCCGAAGAGTGTTGGGGCTAGTTTGCAACCTTGCTTGACGCCACTGTTATACTCAAAATACTGGGTTAGATCACCATCCACAATGACCCTGGCTTTTACTTCTGTATGTAACTTTTTGATGATTCTTACGAACTTTGGCGGGCAGCCTAGCTTACGGAGAATTATGAAAAGCAGTTCGCGATTCACGGTATCAAAAGCTTTAGTGAAATCTACAAAGGCTATATATATTCAATATTCAATATTCAATATTCAACACCCTGTGAAGGGTCTAGTAGAATACAATATACATACGATATTATTAATATAATATGCTATTGTTAGACTACAGAATACAAACATTAACTAAACTACTAGCTATTACAATTACATAACTATGATTAAATTTTTCGTAAGTATTAATAACAATTGATTTTAATTAAGCAGGTACAATTCACAACAATACTTTATAATATTGAATCAATTTCTTCTAAGCTGTTTTCTTAATTCGTATCTGTTCACTATCATATAAAAATTTCGCAAATGTTTTCAATTTTATGCTTTCGTTTAATTTTACAATTGATTTTAATATTTCTAGATAATCTTCTTCATTATTCGTTTTAGCCTTTTCAATGTCTACATCAATTTTGTTAAAAACATTGCACTCTCAGGGATTTGTTGGATTCGCAATTAAACGTAAAATGTAGCTCATCGACTATTTTTTTCTCTTTTTTTGTACTAAAGTCACAAAACCGTTTATGTGCGCTGATTAATAATCGCGCCAAAGCTGATCTATGTTGTCGATTGTTAACTAATGTTACATAGTTTTCAAACTTTGACTTGTCTTTTATATATTTATAAGGCGATAATTTCTTGTTTTTTGATATTTCATTATTGAAACTAATCTCAAAGTTTTTAATCAATTTTTTATTGAAACAATCCTAATTCACCCAAGACAGCTATATTTGTAGATTTTCGATGCATCCCAAGAATATGGTTCATGAAGCAGAATATGAGCAAGCTCTATTTCATTATCTTCTTTAGACTGATATCCCCAAAGCTCAGAGCCGTATAATAATATTGGTTTTATAACAGCATTAATGTTAGTTATCAAATTATTGCCTGACAATATATTCAAGGTAGACATTTTATAATTAGAATAGAGGGCCTTTTTAGCTTTATTTGCAAGATCTTCAATTGTAACGTGGAAATTACCGTTGCAATCTAACATGAAACCTACGTATTTTACTTCTTTTTTTATTTCTTCGTTATTTAGAATTAACTCATTTTTCCTAAGAACTTTACCACTTTTTTGAAAATCACACCATATTTTTATCAGCATTTATCTTCAACTTGTATTCATGACAGTAGTTTCCAACACTCTTTATGCTTTTCTGAAGGCCTTCTTTAGATTTCGACATTAGAACAACATTGTCTACCCAGAATAGGCATGTTATGCTGAGTTTATCAATGCTTGGAGGTTTTTTATCTGTAGATTTTAGCAAATGTTAACATAGGTGATTCATTTCTACATTAAAAAGAAAGGAGCTTAAAGGGTCTCCTTGTTTAACACCTAAATTGAGCTCAAAAGAAGGACTAAGTTTCCCGTCAATTATCATTCTCCTGTATGTATCTTTATACCGATGTTTTATTGTTTCTAAAAACTAACCAACCACCAACACCATACAATTCTAACTTATCTAGCATAGCTTCTCTCCATACTCTATCGAATGCTTTTTAAAAGTCTACAAAAGATCAATATAGTTATTCATTTTGTGTGAAATTTTTATCTGTTAGAGTCTTTAATAACGTTGTTTGTTGTACGCATTTAAGGGGGAAATATTCCAGATTTCTCAATGGTGTAACTTGGCCTTGCTGCCATTAATCGATTGAAAAATTACCCAAGCAAAATTTTAGCGTAATTCCTTTATAATTTCCAGGCTCGCCCTTATTTCCTGATTAAAAAATAGGCAATATTAATCCAATCTTCCACTCCTGAGGATAACTTCCGTTTCTAAGAATTTTATCAAAAGTGTTTTTTAAAATTTCTATTCCTATTTTCAAATTAGCGAAAACCTTAATTAATTCATTAGATATATTATCATAGCCTACTGCTTTATTGCTTTTTAAATTGTTTGCAATTGTTAGAACTTCTTGGGTTGTGAAACTTTTTTTTAGATCATAGATTTTCCAATTTTTTAGTAGATTCTCTTTTGATCTCGTTGTTTTGTTTAATTAACTTTTATATACTTTTTATTTTGATGAAAAGTATTTCTTAAATTACATTATTTGGATTATCGCTCAACATTTTAGCTAACCTTGAAAGTTCTTTTCTTTTACTATAGCAATCAGAATCAAACGCTAAGTTTTTGCGTTTTTGTCTTTTGTTCCTTTTAGATTGTTTTTTAAGGCATTGATTACTTGCAATTTCGAAACATTTAGTTAAGGCACTTATTTTATTATCTATATCACCACTGTTGTCTAAGTCGTTCTTGATTTCATTTAATTTATTTTCCGAGAAATGCGTTCTTAGTTTATATATAAACTTCTACGTTGCTCCCTCGTTTTTTCCATCAATTGTCGTAGTGTAAAAATTCCATATATTGTGCTTCTTCCATTACAGTACCCTGACAGTAACTGAGGGTAAATAAACTCTGCTACCTGTTACAATCTCTGCAGGATGATATCTGCGAGCAGTTTCCCCACAACGCTCAGTAGTGATATACCTCTGTAATTTCCACACATGCTTCTATCACCCTTTTTGAACAGTATGGTGATATTTGGGTTTATCAAGTCAGAAGGAATGTCCTCTGTTGTCCAGAATATGTTGAAAAGTATAAGCAGGAAATCTCTCAAGCGATTTCCACCATGCACAAGTACTTCAGGAATGATTCCGTCAGGACCTGGGCTTTTTCCTAATTTGGTATTTGTAAGAGCTTTATCCAGTTCTTCCATTTCGATAGGGCTGTCCATCGATCCGATTATTGTGTGTTGCTCTATATAATCAGTGATGCTGAAATTGACGTGAGATGGTTGGTTTAATAAATCACTGAAATGCTCAACCCATCTATCTTTGATGTTGTCTGATGTAGTCAGGAGCTCACCATCTTTCGATCTCACTGGATGGGAGGTTTTAGATCTGGGACCGTAGACGGCATTTAAGGTGGCATAGAATTCTTTATGGTTTTTTTCCTGCGAATATCGTTCTGCTTCTTCAGCTTTCTGTTGAAACCAATTGTTCTTTAGCTCTCTTATACGCTTTCTCAGGGTGTTTCTGTTGTGTTTCTTGTCTTTAAGTAGACTTCGTATTTCTTCATCCTGATCATCAAACCAGTCGTTTTGCACTCTTTTCTTCTTTCCAAACACATACTTAGCTGCATTTTGAAGGACTAGTTTAAGATCCTCAAAATCGACATTACCAACAGGCAGATTTTCATTTAGAAATTGTTCCAGCTTTTCTTTCTTGTCGTCATTCATATTTACGTCTAGCTTCTTTGGTGGCTTGGTGCCTTTTTTCTTGGGCTTTATAGAGAAGAGGCACTTAGCAACGAGCAACTTGTGATCTGTGAAACAATCTGCTGCTTTGTTGATCTTTTTAACTTTAATATGTTGTTTTGCAGCTTGGTTAGATAATACATGGTCAAGCTGATGCCAGTCTTTTGAACGTAGATGTTGCCATGTGTTCTTTAAGCTATCTTTTTGTTGGAACATTGTGCCCATGACGCTGAGTTCGAATCTGGTGCAGAACTCTAAAAGCATCAAACCATTGGAATTCATATTTCCAACTCCATGTTTGCCGATGACTTTTGGCCAAGCTTTCCAATCTTTGCCTATGCGAGCATTTAAATCACCCAGAATTATCACAAAATCGTCTTTAGCTGCTGCTACACAGTTGCCAAGTTTCTCGTAAAAGTTTTCCTTCTCTTCTTGTGTTCTTTGCATGGTTGGTGCGTACACGCTAATGAGGGTTAGACGTTCACCGTTCCTCAGCTGTATCTGCACTGTCATGAGTCTGTCGTTTATAGGTACTGGATTGATGCCTTGAGCAGCTAGTTTGTTTGAAATAGTAAAACCAACGCCAGCTGTTTTTTCTTCACTTCCACTCCAAAAGATTGTATGACTACGTTCAACGATATTTCCTGTGCCAGGACACCATACTTCACTGAGAGCACATATGTCAATGTTTGCACTTTCTAGCTCTCGACAGATGATGGCCGTTGCACGCTCTGGTCGTATTGAGGAATCGCTGTCATTTGTTGTACGTACGTTCCAAGCTCCGAGTGGCGGCTGCTTTTGGAGGCTGTAATATTTCCAAAAGTATGTTGACGTTGTATTTCGTCGGTTACCCCGGACGCGGTAGCATTATACGGACTTCCCCCATTTGTCGCCACTGCTGTATCAAGTGGCGCATCGGTTGCCCCAAATGCGGTAACTATATCGTCTATCCTCATCTGTGCTGCCATAAAACTAAATCTGTGAGGCTACGCCTTGGATGACGACGCTGATTGGCGCAGAGCAGCGTCCCTTGGCGAGAAGTCCTGTTCATCGACAACACAGCATAGCTGAGATGGCCGCAGGAACGACTCGTTGCTTGTTGCCGGAGCTGATGTCGTGTTGACTTGTCAGAACCGCCATTGAACTTAAGTTCAGTGCATGATGGCCGCTGACTCAATTTGAGCTCATCCGCCCTTTAACAGGTCTTATTTTTGTCCTGCTGGGTGTCATGCCACCCTCCTCACGGGAAAAACCAGTGGGGGAGCCAGTTTAGACGCCGACTACCCGTCCATGCGGCAGGTTGTACTGGGTTACAATGTTACCAGTAGCAGGACCAACAAAGTGAACCTGACCTGACAGTTAGAATTAGACCATGCCATTTACGTGGGTCACTTTAAAGCAGGTTGAATCTTTTACTAGGTTGTATAAGTCATATTCATTGAAGAAGAAAACCATATTGGGAAGTTAGGTTCCAGACTGAATTCTCCAAGAACAATAACCCTTTCAAAGTCTTGTGAATGCTTATCCAATATTTTTCCTAGCTCGTCTAAAAAGTACATTTCGTTTTCGTTTGGAAGATGGTAAATTCCTATAATAAGCCATTTTTGCTTTCTAAGGTTGATTTCAGCACAAATAACTTTAATATCATTTGCTGTGTTTTGATGTGGTAATACCTTAGCAGGAATGTTTTCATTATAAACAAGAGCAAGCTGCCTTCTCAAAATTCTCTATCTCTTCAAAAAGGCTAATTTAGTCCATCTATTATAAATTTATTTGTAGGAAAAGGATCATCAATCTTTGTATCTTATATAAGAAAAATATTGATGTTTCTTTTTATTATATCGGTTATTGTATCAAATTTGTCCCGTTAAGACTTTTTTGGTGTTTTCATTCTTGCCAATGTCAATTCTTTTTTGGTATTTTTATTTCTTTGTTCAATATTTTCATTTGTTGAAAGATTCCCATACTGAAAAGTTCTACTTTTATCTCTATAATTTTTATGCTTACTTTTAGATTGCCAGTGAGTACTACAGAAGCCCTATTTACACTACACAAACTAACCCGGGTTCAACCCAGGATAAGTTAACCCAGGTTAGTTTTGGATTGCAGTGTAAGCACTGATCTGAGATGAAACAGGGTCAATAACAGCACGCATGGGCAGTAGTAGATTCATCAAAGTAAAATATGGCGGACAAAGCAAATAATCAACTTTTAGGCACGCAGTTTTGTCGAAGTATTTTCATGCTGGAAATCATGGCTCTGGCAGTGCAATATTTTTTTAAAAGAAGAACTATAAGGAGAAGAAGATGGAGAGACAGACAGAGAATTTCTGCTCAGCATCGTATTAATAGTTATCTGACATCAAGGGCAAGACTTGTTTAAACATACGATTAACAATTTAACTTTTGAGTTTTCGAGACCTCAAGAAATATCAAGATCTGTTTGGGTAAAACCCAGAAGCGATAATTGGTGGGATCTTATTGTGGAACAGACCTTCAATGATGAAGACTGGAAAAAAACTTTAGAATGGGGAAATCAACATTCAACTTCCTCTGTCAAAAGCTTTCCCCATTCATGAGCAAAGAAGACACTCATCTAAGGCAAGTTATCCCTGTTAGAAAATGAGTTGGTGTGGCTCTTTGGAGACTAGCAACAAATTCAGATTACCGAACCATTGATCATCTGCTGGCATATCCGACGCAAGTGTGTGTCACATCACTGAAGAATTCTGTTCTTCAGTTGTGAATAATATGCTTGAAGACTATATAAAAATCCCTGTTGGTGAAGAGCTTGACAAAGTGGTTGCAGAATTTAAACACAAGTAGGGCTTTCGACAATCTGTTGGTGCAATTGATGGCTCACACATTCCTGTCAAAGCCCCAATCGAATTCCATGCTGATTACTACAACCACAAGGGCTGGTATTTTATTATTCTTCAAGGAGTTGTTGACAGCAGATACAGGTTCATTGATATAAATGTGGGATGGCCTGGTAAAGATCATGATGCCAGAGTTTTTTCAAACTCTTTTATTTTCACAAAAGGTCAAAAGAAAACTTTATTTCCAAAGGAACAATTTGCTGACATAGATGGTGTTAATGTACAATTGTACATCACTGCAGATGCTGCATATACGCTTTTACCATGGGTGATGAAACCTTTCTCTGATAATGGTAGTCTTGGGTCAGAGAAAATGCATTTCAATTACAGATTAAGTAGGGCCAGAATGGTTGTGGAAAACGCCTTCGGCAGGTTGAAGGGAAGATGGAGATGTTTATTAAAACAAAATGAAGTGAAAATTGAAAAGATGAATACAATAGTGTTTACTTGTTGTATATTACATAACATCTGTGAGCTTTTCAACGAAGAATTCGATACTGATTTGTACCAAAAGGAAACCTGCACTCAACCAACTGGCGGTAATGACAGTAGAAGCCAATCATCACAGGATGCTGATTCTATCAGGAATGCACTGGTAAAATACTGTCAAGATGTGGATTTGTGGTAAACTCTTTTATGAAAAACAACTTTTGTATATTTGCTAATAAGACTTTTTTATTTTTAAAAAAGTTTTAAACATAACTAACATAACAACTTTATATATCAACTAACATTAGAACTTTTATCTATTAAAAACTATAAAATATAAAGAGCATAACAACTTTTCTATATTAACAAACATAAGAACAACAAACATCATTTTATGGATTACAATGGTTATATATACAGTAGATTGATAATATGTAGTTTTTTGTGTTTATTCTACAACGAAGTGTAATGCATTCCATCAGATGGAAGTTCTTGAGTACTGGTAGAAGCAGATGGATTAGGATGTTGGTTTCTCTGTTGTTGCTCAATATGTTGAAAACCTAGCATTTGTTGCTGGTAGGCAAAATTTGGACCACAATTAAAACTTTCAGCCACTCTCATAAACATATTCCCCATCATCTGCATCATATAGACTTTGTGTTGCTGTTCCTCTTTTCTTCTCTTCTCCTCTCTTTCATATTCACGACATTCATATTCTCTTCTTCCATTTTAAAAAAACCTGTCATCTGCTACTTGTTGCTGCTTTTGCATAATTTCAAAGGCAGTTGACATGAATGTCTCATTCCTGCTTCTTTTTTTACTTTTTCCTCTTCTTGAGCTAAGAATCTTCTCCTTATTGACAGGAGTTTGCTAATCTTCATTTGGCACTGTTCATGGCTTAGGTAAGGGTGGAGTTCCGTTGCTTGAGTTAGCTGTAGCTGCTGGTGAAGGAGCTGATGATGATGATGATGATTATGATGATGATGATGATGATGATGTTAATGAGCTCTCTATCTGATCCTGCTCAACCAAAGAGGCATTATTATCAAAATCAGGCTCCTCAGGGTCTTCCAGAGCAAACTCATCATCACCGGCATCACTCTGAATTGAAGCTTGCTCACTGCTCTTGAATAAACTTTGAGGCCTAGTTATGGGCCTATCTCCCATAACCCTATCAATTTGCTCGAAATGCTTAAAAGTTTTTTGTGACCTTCCGGATAAGTTGTTATTGTCTTTAACTTTTTTATATGCTTTCTTTAGTTGTTTTATTTTTTTGTAGACTTGCAGGTACGAGTGGGTAAATTGGCCTTCACTTTCAGCTTCCAACCTGTTCGCAATCTTCTTAAAGACTGACCTCTTTCGAGGACAATTGTCCAGCTGTTCCTGTATTTTTTCATCTGCCTATATACTTATCAACATTGACACCTCATCAGAGGCCCAAGTCGATCCTCGAAAATTATTTCCTGAATTCATTTTCGCAATTTAAACTGTAAAAACCCGTAATGTCCTGACTGTATCGACTGTCGAGTGAAAACAAGAGAGAGAGCCTTGCTTGGCGCCGTTTTTGTTTTAAATGCGAGTGCCCATGTTCATTACAGAAACTAACCCGGGTTCACCCTAGTTTCCTGCTTAGACTACACTTTTGAAAACTAACCTGGGTTACTTTTAAAACTAACCCACCTCGAGAGGTGGGTTACTTTAACCTGCAGGTTAGTTGCATTTGCACTTTACTAAAAAACTAACCCGGGTTAACTTAACCCGGATAAGTTGTTGATATCCATTGATGATATAGAGAATCTACAGTGTTTGTGACATCTTTTGTTAGGTCGTTTGTTCAACCATGAATGATTACTTCATCAGGGATCTACTTCAATATTGGTTTTATATGATGTTTAAAAGCTGATGTTATTGCTCCTGAGATGCTATGAATGGTTACTTTCTTTCTCCTTGACATAAAGTGTCCCTTTAAAATTTTTACCATTGAATCAAAAGTATGAATACTTTGTTTTTTTTTATTTCTAGGAGAATTTTCATCAAGTGTAGTATTATTGTAGTTAGATGGATTGGAAAGGTTGTGATTTCTTAGATTTGCTCTGGTTTTTTGTTGAATTGAGGTTTGCTGTGGAGTAGAGAACGAGAACTGGGCAAGTAATTGTTATGCAGGATGTGGAATTTGTATAAACACTGTTACTCAGGGACTTGTAGATTTAACATTTTTCTTTTCAATTTCGATTTCTATTTCATCATTTTCTCCTATTTCGTTTTTCCTAGCTCTATTCAGTAGACAGAAGTCATCTGTTTCTCCCAAACCAATATTTATGGATGATTGTCCGTGCTGCATGCATTGACAGACTTCTGCCAAAAATCAGCATTAAAACTTCTCCACAGATTGAATGCATGGAGCAGGTTATGAAGCCTAAATTATTCCTTTCACTAGTGAAATTTTGCCTTTCAAAATTTATACACTGTGGTCCTAATAGGGTCCAGGCTGATGGTGAAAAGCTAAAAATTGAGAAACCGGGTGGCATTTATTTGGCACTTTAGAGTACCTTTCTTTGAATATACCAAAAAATGAGGCCAAATTCTTTTAAAATACTTGAATTCTCCGAAAAACAGGTCGATAATGATGCAATTCCTGTGATAAGTTTTTCTTGAAAACAGCCCTTCCTTTCTGCCATTTGTGTTGCCCTTTCCGCAAGATCATTACGTTCATCAATAGGAATAGCTTTAATCACTTCTGCTTTAGATGCACTGCCTGTTTTATGTCTTGAGATGTGTCTTCCTTACACACTTTTCCACACTGACTGCATGTTTTCTTCTCACTTATGGCCTTCAATTTAAAATAAAACAAAACATAAAACTTCCTCGAGCTTCTATTAAAGACCAATAAAATGCAAAACTTGCATTGAAGTCAACAAAACACAAAAAGAGCCAGAATCTGTGGAATGTCTAAATTTAGCTTGATAGCTGTTAATGAGCTTGTTTATGTTAAGTTGCAATTAGCATAAACAAGCTCAGTAATGTTTATGTTTAGTTGCAAACAGTCGTAATGCTAACAGATGTAAAATTATAATTAATCATTCTTCTAATTGACGCTGTGTGATAAACACAGACTATATAACAAGATCTAGACAGTAGAGGTGCAGGGACAAAAAATATTACAAAATTTAGTGTAATGCATCAATACAGACTTTAAAAATAGGAAATGATTGTCAGGTAGCCTTGTCATTCCTTTGTTTACATCCCATGACTGAACAAAAAGTTGAAATATATAATGAAGAAACTAAAAATTACAAAGTGATTGACTTATTGAAAGACAGAGTCTGTGCAGCAGCTACAAAATTTAAGAATAAGATTCAGTAAAATGAGAAACGATCTGAAAAGGGCAGAAAGGTCTAGGACATTGGCAAGCAGGGTAGAGAAGACAAAGCAGAGGATGAGGAAGTATTCATCTGCTATGGTTGATACTGTTTATAAAACTGTGAGCAACAAAGACAAGTTTGCCACCACCAACCAATGAAAAAGCAACACCAAGTCCAACTCCTATCCTGGAGACAGGTTTAATTGGTGACGAGTATGATAGTGATGATTCCAGTTTTTTTAATGAGGCTACCAGGGTGGAGCAACTCTCTGAAGAATAGTACAAGAACCGTTATTGATAAAATATTGAATGACCTGAAATGACCTGAAATGAGCTGAAATGATCTGAAATGACCAGAAAATGACCTGGAATTACCCTAAATGACCTGAAATGACCCAAAAATGAGCTGGTCAGACTTATTCTTTTCTTTTTAGAGCTGTTTAAAATTCATGGCTGTGTTAAAAAGACAGAACCAGTATAAGAATCTGAAAATGTGAATCTGGGAATGACATCTAAGAATATTGTAGGCTTCTTGAAAAGGAATTTGGGAATGGGATTGTGGAAATGGGAATCTGGAGATTGGAATTGTAGAAAGGGGATTTTAGAAGGGGAATCTAAGAACAGGGTTCTAGAGAAGGAATGGGGAATGGGAATGTGGAAAAGGGATTCTGGGATTGGAAACTGAAAAGGAATTGGAGAAGTGGAATCTAAGAATAGGCTTCTGGAGAAGGAATGGGGAATGGAAATGTGGGAATGGGAATCTGGGGATGGGAATCTGAGAAAGGGAATTTGAGAAGAGAGATGTCAGCTGCCAACAGATTAAGACACTTCATCGATGTTCAGCAATTTCTCTTTAGTTAATAAACAGAACAAAACAATGATAACTATCTAATAATTATAGAATTTGAAAGACAATCATTGATAGTTAAGTATATTCATAACTGACATAACGGCCATAACGAACATAAAAAATGAGCACGTTTGAGTCTTGTAGATCTTAGGGCTCAAACTCCAAGCCTTGTTTTCTTAGAGAATCGGCAGCTTTCTTTGGTAATCTCTTCAATGTTTTTTGATATTTGAGTTCTCTCACATGATGGGAGTGGTCAGCCGATTGGCAGCTGACATCTCTCTTCTCAAATTCCCTTTCTCCAACCCCATCCCCAGATTCCCATTCCCAGATTCCTTCTCCAGAAGCCTTTTCTTAGATTCCCTTTCTCAAATTCCTTTCCAGATTCTGATTCCCAGAATCCCATTTCAGGTCATTCAACATTTTATCAATAACGGTACAAGAACTGCGTGTAGAGGCCTAAAAATTCAAGAAGAAGACCATGTGCAGATGATACATCAGAAGTGCTAGGGCAGTGAAAATGGTCCAAAAAGAAACCAGATCTTGACAATGTTCTGACAGAGAAGAGATCTGATCTTTACAATGTTCTTGACAATGCTCTGATCTTGACAGAGAGGAGGTCCATGTTCTAAAAACAAAGCTTTTGAAGGTCTACAAGGGAAGCCCAAGAAGGATGATATCAATCTCTTTGGCATGCTTGTATCCGCAGAATTGCGCAAACTCGGGCATAGAGAGCAGCGTGTTGCAAGATATCAAATAAAAAATTAGCTGTTTACAATGCAAATGTAGCAAGAAGATAAAGATAACAGTGCACCTTCACTCAACTCGTCTGCTTCTTTACAACAATCTGCTGCTTTCCATCAACCTAGCTCTTCATTGAATCCCTGTGGCTCTATCCAGCCATCTTCTGCCTTCAACCTTCCAGCTCCTATATATTGTCCTGCATCACCCTATCCAGATACTTCTCTTAACCAATCCACTCTGAATGCTTTCTCTCATATCTCTCAAGAACATATATAACTATCAGACCTCAAACAATAATTCCCAACAAAATTAGAAAAAAACAGATGCAGAATAGATTTCATTAATATAATGATAATACCTTATGTTATAACATGCTATAATTGTCTCTGAATATTATTTATTCTCCTTGGAATCGCTCTTTTTCCCCAGTACTCCTCGCATGCTCTAACTGCCAAGCAACAGAGTCAATGTTCATATACATATACATATACATATGTACATATCTTTGTATCTGCTGCCTATATTTGGTTGCAGTTTTAGCCTATCATTAGCTCTAGAAATAATACTTTTATAAAATCTGCTGTCCGATGCCACTAACCTCCTCTATTCTTCATGCTGCAATTCCAAGTCAATGAAGCCTGTAGGGCAATACATTTTATTCTCTGTTTGGCGTTTATAAGTATGGAAGCAAATGGCAGCAAAGACAAAGCGAGCATTGTTCTGCTTTGTTGCATGAATGAGACTACAAAATAACCTCTAAGGAGCAACCAAAATACCAAAGGCATTTTCGATTAGTCTACTCGCTCTTGAAACTCGGTAATTATAAATCCGCTGAACCTCACTGAGCTTTCCAGGATATGGGCACATCAACCAAATCTAAGGGGGACAATCTCTTCACCAACAAGGTAGTAGGGCAATTCTAAGTCACACCCGGGTAGCTATTCAAAAGGTGGAATTGAAAGGGTCTCTTCATCAAATCGCTATCCCATCTCAGAATTGAGCAGAACCCCAATGCCATTGTTGCTAATGTACTGACCAACATGTACCATAGTAAAACTATATTTAGCATAGATGATCAAAATGTTCCTTCGACATTCAGAGATATCTGTAGTGGAAGTCACAATTGTTCAACCACAGCTCTTGAACAAGTCCATGAGTTTCACTTGATGTCTTTTTTCTGAAAATTTCCCTCACACAGAATCTTCGTTTTTCGGTATTGTAGTTCTTTCTGTTTTTCTCATCTCTCTCTACGTTTTTGGAAGATATAGACAGTACCCATCATTGCCAGAAGTTTTTTATTTCTATGAACGGCCATTTCCTTGTGACAATTAAAAACTAGTTGCAGTTGAGTACATGTCTAAATTTAAGCCCCCCTGCTGTCAAGAAATTTAGTCAGGGTAATCGTAATTGGGGTAATTTGTGGTAAACCTCATCTGAGTACCAGGCTTTAGAATGCACCAAAGTTTTGTCAACTCAGCACCTGGTTTCTTATCTGGAACAGAATCTGTTTTTATTTTCTGCATGTCCTCAGCACTCAAGATTATGTGTACTGCCATATGATCTTCAGAATTGTCTTGATCACACAACTTCAAGGGTCTCAGATGGCGATATCTTCAATTCCTTGATTCATGGCTTAGGGAAGGAAGTTGGTGTTTCTTTCTCTGAACTGTTACAATAAACTTCAATTAAAAAATCTTTAATTTAACATGGTGACAGTTTCAGCCTGTAAATATCCAATCTTTTGTCAATTGTCCCATACATTTCTTTGATTATTCTTCTCTCTCTGTGCACTGGCTTTAACTTCAGAAGTGATAACAGCTTAGTGTTGACGTAAGAGCTCCCTGCTCCACTGTCCAGTAAAATGCGTACTGCTTGTACATTAGCTTCTGCAACCAGTCTTGGATGTAATGTGCTCTTGTCACAAGCAACAGCCAAAACTCCCTTCGTTCCGTTATCTTTAGTTGTTGCTCTCTTTTCAGAGAGTGATGTATGATGTTTAAAGCCACAAATAGTGCAAGACTTTAATTTTCATGATAAATCAAAGAGTGAAAGTGAAAAAAAGAACTCTTTTTGTCTGCAGAGAACTGGCCTTTTGGTTTTGATGTGGACAGATTCCAAATAAGTAAGAAATGATCTCACTTTACCAATGATTTTAAAACAATCTTTGCTGTAATTTGCGTCACAAATTGGGCTATTGAGTAGGTGGTATCCAATGGGCGAATCAATCATGTTTGAGACTAGCTTATATTTTCAAAACATTTTCTTGCAACTTGCAACATGATTGTATTTGTTTTTGACATTGCATTGATGACGCAACAGTAAACTGCCAGGTTTTCAACAATAATGTTTTACAGATTTGACAAGCACAAAAATTGTTGTTCCTCTACATTAAAGTAACTGTTAATTGCTTCTGCTTGAGATGATATTGGTTGATTAAGTCTTTACATCAGCAACTTGTGATTCAGTTGCCATTACTGCACACTCATTCTCTCTGTTAGTCTATAGCTATTCTCTGCTGGCAAGGTTGGAATGAATCTTGATTAAATTGACCTTGTATGATGTTAAGTATAGATATAATTGATATTGTCAGAGACACATTTAGCATTTTGAAAAAGGAATTGTGACTAATATCTTGACTTCCAAAAATAAAATTAGTCTTCTATGCATACCTAGGCCTTTCTCTTTTCTTTGCAAAACGCCATCATCATCGGTCCAGCCAGTAACTTTTTTTTATATTCAAGGTATCAAGGCTGAGGTGGCTTTTAACCTACTTACATGGTCTAGAATTACATAGTGGAAATAACAACGTGTTAAAATACAGAAATTGACAATAAGCTAACTAAAGGACAAAAAGTATGATACTTGATACTTTATTTTGATACTTTATTTATTGACTTGTCCAGAGTGGAAGAATTTGTTGCTTTTCTTAAAACCCTGTTTTATGAACCGTGCAACTTTTGTCAAGCATTGTGGGTCTTCTTGACTCATGAGGCAGATAAACAAATTACTTCAATTTAATTCAGCTGTCTGCATTTTCAACCTGATGCAATGTTTTTTATTACATACTCATTTTCATATTTGAAACAAACTTAAGTTCATCAAGAGTTCAATTAGTTTATAATAGAGAACAACAACTGATTCTGATATAGGGTATTAAATACTAACATCACTGTCAATGCCCTGTCGTGTGTTTTATATGCTTGCACAAATTAAACAGAGAGTCTATCTGGTACGCACGGTGGCCCTGCAGTGCACGTCAAATAAAAAGGTCCACGTCAAATAGAAGACACCCACGTCAAATAAAGAACGCATCAAATAGAAAATACTCACGTCAAATGGAAAATACTCACGTCAAATAGCTCCCCATGTGTTACAGTGGGCGTTTCAGTGTTATTGGTGGAGTGCAGAGAAAATGTCAGAACAACAGAGCGACATGATTACCAAAATGATGCTGGAAGACAAAATTGCCGAAATTTGGCCGAATATCCATGCTTGTATGACATGAAAACGCCAGAATTCAAAGACCGGGATATGAGAGACAAGGCTTTTAAAGAAATGGCAGAAAAGCTGCAAAAATCAGGTAAGAATTACGAGTTAAAAAAATAAATGTGGCTTTGTTTTGACAGAATATCATGATGAGTTTCAAGTGTATATTCAGGTTACCACTCAGGTATTTTGTGCCTGGAGAAAGGTTGAACACTGTTCTGGACTCACCCAAATAATTAATTAAATTTCAAAGCTCAACAAAATACACCTTGCTGTACATCAAAAAGTGCTACAATAGACGCTACAGACTTTTTAACTGATAGAAATTTGTATTCTCTTGAAGTCGAATGGGTCAAAGCCAAACTGAAGGTCGTGCTAAATAGTTATACCAAAGCAAAGAAACCTAGTGCCAGTGGGAGTTTCAGAAAAAACCCCAGTAAACGTGCTTCCTGGCTCTTAGAGAAGTTGCAGTTTTTGGCACTACATGTTGCAACAAGACTCTCTATGTCAAACATAGTTTTGGTGGGTATATATTGAAAAAAGGCAACAAATATATATGTGTATATAACAAAGCTATAACATACATACGAAAATGTATAATATATATATAAACAATATAAAAATGCATTTGTAAATAACAAAATTTTTAATGAACTATCATATTGTTCTGCCGTGGCACAGATCCAGCATTATTGAAATATGTTGTTTACATTTCTTGTTGGGCTTTTGCATTTCTTGGCAGATTTTGAGTCAAGCTGCTCTGCACGCCTGGGAGCATTTTATAAATTCTCCATACTCCAGCAGAAACGTTATGATCTGCACGTTCAGAATCAAATATTATAAGTAGCAAATATTACATTTCCTAATTTTTTCTGGAGACATTTTATAGTGGTGAGAAAAACTCTCCATCTGTGAGCTAGGATTCCAAACGCATTCTCAACTCCCTGTCTTGCACCTGATAATCTATAATTGAAAATGCGTTTTTGATATTCCAAGTTTCGATGAGGGAACGGTTTGATCATGTTTTTTGATAAAAGAAAGGCATCATCACCAACCATATGGTAGTTGACTTTGAATTCCTTATTTCCTTGCAGACAAAAAGGAGGTAGAATATCCAACAAATTTCAACTGATAGCCTTTTTTAAGGTTGATTCACTGTAAACCTGATGAAGATCTAAATGATGATGAGATAACAGCCCTAGATGACACCCGAAGGTCAACAAAAGAACCTCTACGGCCAAGACCAGCAGAAAAAGACAGGCTGAAGAAGAGTATAAAATTATACAGGGCTTGGCACAGTCAATAAGTGAAAAGAGGCAAAATAAGGCAAAAATGGAAAAACTAGCCAGTGATCTCATGTCATCTTTTTGTAAATATGTGGCACAATCATTGTCAGAACTTGAGTCACAAGTTCAACACCTTGCACAGCATAAGATCAGTGAGATACTGTTCAAAGCCCAAACAGGAGCACTAATGCAAGAAGGCCCATATGCACAGCCAATGACAACCCAAATCCAACAAAATTACCAACCTAGACAAATGGATGTAGTTTCAATACCCCTGGAGGCATATGGAGAATGCCTAATTTGCAACAAGGCCATCACACACCAGCAGATGCAAGCTACAATATTAATCAACTTTAGATAGAGAAAAATGTAGTTAGGCTTTTATCATTAACTTCTCTTTTGTGTTTTTTATAATTAACTGCTTTTGCGTTTTGATAAAATGAAAATTATTCAATAAACCTTTAAATGTTATATAAAGTGTTTGGCAAGTTTCTTCAACAAAAGAGGAAATAGTTCTTTCTCCAATTCTATATTGGAGTGACAGGCTCCTGAAAGTCTTGCGTAATTGAAAAATATATTTCATATCAGACCAAGATTAATGCTAAGATAAAACCAAACCATTGCCAGTATTTCATGAAAGCTTTCTCTGTCTATTCGATGAAATTGTCGGAATCCCTTGGGGTCTTCAGCACTTAATTCACGAGCCAGATTCCCATGTGCACCTTGAGCATCTCTTATCAAGATCCATGGTGTTGACCATTGCTTTTGATTAGAAGCTCGTCGAATCTGCAAGATCTTTGGATTAACAAAAGAAAAAGGAGCTCTGTTGTTTGGCCATTTTGTATTTGCACTCCTCCAATAACACTGAAACGGCCAGTTCAACGCATACGCTTTGGAGAGCTATTGTAAGCTTGCTGCGTCAATTCATCACACAGACAGAGGAAATCTTCATTCGTGGCCGAAATTATTCAACTTGTTGAATATTGGTGTTACCTGCCACGAATGATTAATTTCCCCAAAAGTGTTTGGGGCACACTAGAGATTTCCCCTAAGCACATCGCCACAAATGACAATTTGCACAGCAGCAAACCCTAGTGTGCGCCGGGCTTAAGGCTGCACACAATGCAGACAGATTTTTAGCGTTTCTTATATCTGTTGGAAGCTTATAAAAGTATTTGCTTGCCTTATCTTGGAAAGTTCCATTGATAGAAGATGTCTGAAGTTTTAATTCATTGTTGTTACATAATGCTCTACCCGTTGTTTTGATCTCCCGTTTATTTATATTTAGCCAGTTATCAGTGTGAATAGCTTTGTGTGTTAGCTTCAGATAATTGCATTCTCTCCTTTCTTTAATTGGTAGCCAGTTCAGTATTACAATATCATCTCTTGAACAATATCTATCAAATACGAAGCTACTTTTTGCAGACATTGTAGACTATTTGCACATTGGTTAATGACGAATAGAAGTAATTATTGAAGTCTGTTTTTGAATATGCAAGGGGCTCTATTAGCTGTTTCCGAAGCCTTATTTTTGTAAAGTTTTGCAGTTTTCTTTAGACGGCTATTTTTCGATAGCAACTTGATAGCAACTTTTTTAAATGGCTCGTCCAATGTAGATTCTTGTCTATGTGAACTCCAAGGAGTCATGGGTTTTCATCCAAAACAAGGTTGTTGTTCCCTAATAACAATGAAATAGATTTTTCGTTTAGCTTCTGTCTGTTATATTCTATCATTGTCGAACAGTTTATTTGTGCCATGGAACATTCAAAGGAATGTGTGTCACAAGTTAACCATCTAGAGAGAAGCATGTTATTCTCATCCACTCATTAACCTTTGACAATACTGATGATCTATGAGTCCTTGCAAGAATATGCTGGTAAGAATTAGCTATAGCTGACAAGGTTCATATAGAATATTTCGAAGACAGTTATGGCTTAAACTCCTCTAAGAATTTTTGAGACAAAGACTTTATTGATTACAAGTGCAGAATGAAATCAGAACCATGTGAGTATTGTGTTAAAAAAGAAGACAGGCTCATCGATAAACAAGAAATTTTTAGAGGCCAAAGCTCCATCATTTGTATCAAAGATTGTGCCATCTATAAGGCGCAGTTTATGCATGAATATTAAGCAACACCAAACCCTGCTGCCAAACAGCCTTTGCAATACCTGATCTTCACCCATTTGAGCGTACTTCTTAAATTACCGCTCACACAGAGCATAGAAATCCCACTGTACAGTGAATAAGAAAGTTATCAAGCTTATAGAAGATCGGCAGCTATAGAAGATGGAAGAAACAGACACAAATTACCTGATGTATGCTATATACTTATGGGTGATAGGAAACATGTAGTGTGATAGATGGTTTATTTTGTTTTTTATTCTTTATTCTTGTTCAGTCAATCAACACCAGACCTATCTTTGTGTATTATATTCTGTGGTGAATTTCTCCCTTGTCTTGTTGTCCTACTTTCAAATTCTAAAAGCAAAGGCCGTTTTGGTTTGGCCTCCATTTTGTAACGGTCAGACAAACTGATAAAATTCAAAGTTGTTGCTTGTTGA
This sequence comes from Chrysaora quinquecirrha, assembly GCA_014526335.1. Taxonomy (NCBI): domain Eukaryota; kingdom Metazoa; phylum Cnidaria; class Scyphozoa; order Semaeostomeae; family Pelagiidae; genus Chrysaora; species Chrysaora quinquecirrha. The sequence goes on along the minus strand of JACTAT010000091.1, from coordinate 145,755 downwards.
TGCCAAAAGCTCCTTTGAGGAGTAGAATTTTGTCGCAGCGGTTTAGCTAGAGCATTTCTGTGAGCAAAAGAGAGAAAAGAGGGAGTGCATTGAGGGGAATGGGGACAATAGCTTCTATTGTTCTTTCGAATCTCTCAATTGGCACAGCCGCTCAACACGATGTAATCCAAAGCTCCGATGCAGCACAGGGAAAAAAGGAGTGGAACTGTATCAAATCAGGGGGACACAATCTGAATTTTCTGAAAAAAAGATGGCTGCTCGTAATGGGAAAGAACATTTTTTCAGCCAGAGAATCAACAAGTTTCTGTTGCAGCTACATTTATGAAAGCCCCCATTTGGTCTGTCCATCAGTAAATGGTCCTTTTGTTTGGCCAGATTGCCAGCAAACTTCAACGCATGAGTTCGAGAAATATCGATAAATGTCAAGGAACAGATACTTCAAGTGCGTGGGGATGGAGACATTAAGAAGACATCAGCCAGAGAAGGAAAGGATGCTGTTTCCCTTCTAAGACTTGATTATGCATAAAATTTGATGAAATGAAACATATACCATCAATTTAGAAGGAATGAGTATATACTATTTGAAATTACTATCATTTTGCTGACTTTAATACAGAGAGCCTGGATGAGCCACAGTTCTTTACATAGAATTCATGACATTACATACTAATCTATTGTTTGGATATTTTGGTGTTTAATCTCCTAGGGGAAGTCAAAATATTAATTCTTACGTATATTGTGTGCAATGTTATTCTCAAGTAGTGGATTTATTCATTGACTTAGTATCCAAAATTTTGTTACTTCCTGAATGCAATATGACTGGAAGGGTTGCACCCTCCCATCACCTAACTTTTTCATGTTATTACCATTTGCCTTTGCCCCATGTAGCATTAAAATGAAGCTCTTATTACAATATCATCCAGAATTATGGAGGATGTCTTTGAAAATCTTCTAATAGAGAAAAGTATTTTAAAATACCTTCAGCCCTCAAAACACCATGACACCCTTATTTTCTAAGCAACAGGACATTGTTCTTTTTTGCTTAATTTACAGCTTGCCCCCACCCTAAGTTCCTTGAAACAGAATCTGAAACAGAAAGTAAAATTGCCAAATTAATTTGTAATGAAAGCTTTCAAGGCTTGATTAATATTTGTTGAGCTTTGTAAAAGAATGATGTGGGAGCTGGTTGTTCTTGTTTGAATTCAATTAAAATAGAGTTTCTATTTAATTATATGTTTCATATGAATCAAATATGTTCTTTGTTTGTTTAGCACCAATCTGATTCTCCAAAACTAGACAAGTCATTTTTAGACTATATTAAGTTGCAAATACTAACCTTACCATACAGTTAAACCCATTTCCATTTGAACATTCTCATGCTCCCTAACATCTTTTCCCTTGAATTATACTGTTGATTGATGGAACTTTTTTGAGCTAATCAGAATTGTAGTAGGGTTTCTTAACTTTGAGCACAAAAGGTACTATAGTAAAAGTTTCTTGGAGAGTTTCTGTAATTTAAAATTAAAATTTTGAAAATTTTGTTAAATGAGGGTTTAATGTGGATAATCATAATCTTAGCAGTCAAGATGTGGACATTTTTCTGAAACTGACCCTAACTTTGATAGCTTTCATGGATTATTTTTACATAAACATTACACAAAGCACGTCAGTAAATAAAATGGAGTGCTGCATTTAAAAGCAGAAATATTTTCGTAGTTCATTGCTTACCTCTTTGTCCAGAAAGAGGAGTTTCTTCATTTTTAGGAAAAAGGAATATATCCAAAATTTCTTAGGAGTAGCGCATCAATTAGAAATTTAACAGCAAAAACAACAACTTTTAATTTGCAAAACATGTTTCGGACATGCACTGTCCATCATCAGTTGATGAATTCAAATATCTACAACGGTTAATTTTATAAGGAAAAGTAAGTTACGTAATATATGTTTACAACAATAGATGAGAGAAAAAAATGTTAATTGATATTATGGGTGTGGTTAAAAGAAAAAGGTTAAAATGCTTAGATAATGATAAATTATAATGATACAGCTGCCTATTCAAAGTAGGCTTTTCCCATGAGATGTGCAAAGCCTCTTTGATCTTCAATTTAAAAGAAGTTTGGGCGGTGTCCAAAACAGAGAAACAATCCTCTGTGCAAGCCTGACGACAGATTTCCGATTCCTGCAAATGCTTGTAGATGTGTGAATTTTATCTGTAACCAAATGTTCCCGGATTCGTAGAGAGATGGCGGCTGGTTTCGCCAACATAAGATGCAGTACTGCATCCAGCGCAAGAAAATTTGTAAATTACACGAGCCCGGAGACACTTGGGCACAGAATCCTTCACCCCAAACATATTACGAAGCTTAAACGAAGTAAATACGAGTTTAATATCGATATCTGTACAATACTGTCGAAATAGGTGTTTTATTTTACGTTGAGCAACGAGAGAGTAATGACCAATATACGGAAGCTTATAATAGCATTTGTTATCAGACGCAGTATGATTCCTAGGTTGATTATCCTCACTAGGGGTATCCCTAACTTCTAGATACTTACGAACAATATTGTCGACGATATATGATGGGTACAGATTCTTATTAAAGATGGAAGTAAGCTTCTTAATATCATTATCAAACCCAGAACGTGTATTATTAATCTTGTAAGTCCTATCAACGAGAGTTCTAATCAAGCCTATTTTGTACGAAAACGATGTAAAACTGAAAAAATTAGTTAGAAGACCAGTATAAGTTGTTTTACGAAAAACAGAAGTGCGGACCGATTCACTATTACTGTTATCTATCAAAATATCCAAAAACGGTAGCTGGTTGTTATCCTGTTTATCCATAGTAAACTTAATGTTAGGGTGCTGCTTGTTAATGAAACTAAAAAATTTTAGTGCATCTTCTTCGTTATTAAATAAACAAAACGTATCATCAACATAACGACGGTAGAATAAAACGTTAGAATCCTTGTATGAATCTAACCAGATCTTCTCATGATGGCCCATGAAGAGATTGGCTAGAACTGGTGCTAATGGCGATCCCATCGATACGCCGTCGGCCTGATCATAACAATCACCATTAAAAAGAAAATGCGTCTGCGCTGTGGCAAAAATAAAAAGTTCCTTAAGATTAGCTGTACTAAGTTTAATATTAGGGTTGTCATTACAAATATAAGATACTGCTAAATCGATACACTCAGTTAAAGGAATGTTGGTAAATAAACTTTGTACATCAAACGAAACCATAAACTTATCAAAAGTGGATTGATTATTAATTTCTTCAACAAACGAAAACGTATCTTTAACACAATATTCCGTAGGTATAAAAGGATCCAATAACGAACATAAGTATTTGGCTAAATCGTAATTATATGTACCTATCGAAGAGACAATAGGACGAAATGGAGGTGCAGAATTATTAGAGCGTGGCTTGTGCATTTTCGGGAGTCCATATATTCTAGCGGGTTGTGATCCCGAAGGATAAATCTTTTCATAGATATCTTTATCTATACGACCTTGCTTTTTTAACGATCTGAGATAACGCTGTAGCTTACCTTCTCTTAATAACGTGGGGTCATTGCTTAACTTCTTAAATTTAGAACTATCCGATATTATATCTAAAACGCCCTGATCGTAAACACTCCTATCTAAAATAACTACACCATTTCCCTTATCAGGTTTCAAAATAACAATGTTCTTATTCTTCTGGAGGTTCTTTAAAACTTTGTGCTTTTTCAGATAATGATGCCTCCCCCATTTCTTCGGTGTAAAATTAACCTTTTAAAAAGCACGCTTTTTTGAAGGCCCTTGTTTAGTCTTCTGAATTGAGGCAAATAATAATAGGTGGCCCCCCTTTTTTCAAGCAACAGGAATAACAGATGTGTCACTGTTCTGACGTCAGAACCATACCATTCCTTTTTTTTTGAGTCGATGGAATGTGACGAGCCTCGAACAATGCAGGTCAAAAGAACTGATTTCTCTGCACTCCTATTCTCTTTTTCTTTCTCTCAGTAAACCGCTGCGACAAAACTCTACTCCCTGAAGGAGCAACTTTTGGCAACAACAAGCAGCAACTTTGAATTTGATCTGTTTGTCTGACCATTACATAATGGAAACTAAACCAAAATGGCCTTTGCTTTGAGAATTTGAAAGTAGGAAAACAAGACAAGGGAGAAATTCACCACAGAATATAATACAGAAAGGTAGGTCTGATGTTGATTGACTGAACAAGAGTAAAGAATAAAAAACTAAATAAACCATCCATCACACTACATGTTTCCTATCACCCATGATATACTGAAGTAAACTAAATAAATGATAGATCTAATGTTAGGGCCCATATACACTGCGACTGGAAATCTTTCTTACACGGCAGGGTGCAGAGCAAATAAGTGTGAATTCCAGAGTTTCGATTTCCACTGCAAGGGAAGTTCAAGCTTTCTCTGAAATCATACTTGTTTAGGACATAGAATTTACCTTTACTGTTCTGCTGTATATGTAAGTAATCCAGTGAAAAATAAAATTACTTTTACAGTATACTGCAAAACTTTTAGAATGAATTTAATTCTATTATGCCTCATTTCCAACCAGTATGAGAATGTATGTGTGATTTTCGATGGTTCATGTAATAAGTATGTGTAATTGTGATCCTTTGGTTTGCCACTTTGGTCTTAAAATAAACTTGAGAGACCAGTCCAAATTTACAAAGTGGAAATGGGTCTTTATTTATGAATTTATATACGGGTTAAATCGAGATTTAAGCTGAGTTAAAACAACTAGGACATTAGCTTAAGTTGTTGTTGCTGTTGTTGTTGATGTTCCTAGCTCAGGTTGGGTTTGTTTAAGTTGTTCGTTCCACATGTTCGGTTGGCTTTGGCTTTACATATGGCAAACAATTATAGCTTGCCGCAGGCTATTTGGTGTGATTTCACTCTCAGTCATCAACACCTCGTAGTATAGTCGCACCGCATTTCCATAGAAGGAGACGGTAGGCATTTCGCTGTGTTTAATATGTGGTGTTTCATGTTAGCAGGTCATTCTGTGTGATTCGCGGACATGCTGCAGTTTGTTCGATCGTCTCCCCCCTCCCTATCCCTTTTCTTTTGGTTTTTGAGTTTATGATTTGTTTTGTATTTGATTTCTTCAGCAGTCTTTCTGTTGAACAGGTGCATTGGTCTGGAAATTTGGAAATTTCGGTTTTTATCACCGACTGTACAAGCTTTTAGGTAGGCAGGCAACAAAGGGCCGGTGCATCGCACGCCCAGTTTCCTGCATTTAGATTTAGATTTTAGTATTAGTATAAAAATAGTAGCTGAAATATTGGAAAGATAACCTTAGGAGGTCCGCGTGTTGTTGTTGGTGTACTAGTTAAGTTTTAAATAGAGAAAAATGCTTTGACTGTCAAAGGCCTTAAGGTCAGGAACAGTATACCTCACAGCATCCAGATTAAAGGGCTTTTTGACAATCACTTTTGTAAATGCTTACTACAGAACTATGGCGATGTAAGGTAAGCTTTCCATAATTTGTCAATACATCAAAGCTACTCATTGTAGCTAACCCAAAAACAAACCAATATCTCCCATCTCTTTATAATTAGGTATTTTCATTGCCGTGCTCAACCTACTTTTTCCTTATTTTACTTTTCCTTCTTGTTGTGCTTTTATTTTTGTCTCTTTCTTTCTTTTTTTTCTCCTATTTTCTTTTTTCATACCATTCTAATTAATATCATTGTTATTGATGGTTCATTGTCATTGTTACTGTTATCAAAAAATATATTCATGTGGTAGGTTAATGCGAATAAGCACTGGCAACAAGCTGTATATAAAATATCCTTTTCATGTTTTTCAAAGTAGAGGAATATTTCTTAAATTTATATTAATGGGTCAACGTTAAATTGTTATTTTATTGCTAAATAAATGAATTGAATTGAACTTCTATTTTTCGAAAAAATTTAGGTCTTAGTCCAGAAAATTGTCTGGTGGCGCTGCCCCGTCATGATGTAGTTTCATTTTCAAATGCATTCCCCCTTTTCTTTGGCCGCAAGTCCCCATCAAGAACTCAAGAACCCTTCCCTGGGTACAAACCACATTAGGAAAATTTCAAAGTTTATTTATAATGTTTTGGATGTTATTTGGAGATGTACTTCTTAAAAAATGTCTTAGGTGTCAAAATGTCTTACTAATTTTTGAAGCAACATTAACTCACTGAGAAAGAATTTATTCATCTGTAGTGCAAAGGCAAGTAAACTTGTCTTCCTCGTCTGGAACGTTGCTGTTCCTACAAATGATGAAATTATAGTATACTGTACAGGCAACCGAGAATACCCTGTTTAATCCTCAAAAAATGGTCATCAGGGTTTCTGGTTATCAAAGCAGTGAAAATATCTTTAATGAACAAGCCTATGCCCGCCTCTGAAAAGATCATGTTAAAAAACTCAAACAATTTTCCACCAGCGCTTCTGATTCCCGAAGCAGTTTCAAGTCCTTAAATTTATAGCAAGCCAGCAAGCAATATTTATTTGTTAAAGCAGGCTGGGTGTTCTGACAGCTATGTAGCTCATGAGGACCTGCAGCTTGTGCCCCAAGACTGATATTCTAGAAAGAATACCCTGTGTACTCATTTGCCGATCTCGGAAGGATGGATAGCTGAGTTTAGAATGGACAGCTGAGTTTAAGCAAGGGAACTATTATAAATGCGTGTGGAAAAAGCAGCGGGAAATGCAAACAATGTTAAAAAGCTAGAGTACTTGCCAGCAGATCACAAATCAACTAGCTGTACTTCTAAAAAAAACGAGAAAACTAATTAAGAAAACTAAAACTCACAACTTAGCTACCTTGATGGAAAGTTTATGACAACAGCGTGTTGGGAATTTCCTTTAAAATCATTGTTTTAGATATTAGCTATATATTTATGAAAAAAATTATTCCTATGGCCAATGGGTCCTGGCCATAGGGATGTATGCCATCAATTCGTTGGGTCATCAGGTCCAGGTAACTCTTTCAGAAAGACTTTTTATCATCATATATCCTGAACATATAATTTTTGTTGCCTGCTTGAAGTTCTTTAAAACATGGCATGCTCAAACAAAAACATGTTCTTCATCTTTGATATAAAAATTGAGCTGTCATGTGATTGTGTTCTGTTAGTGTAAGCACTTTTATGTCATGCTAAAACGTGGCAAAAATTAAAACGTTGTGTTAAGGTCACATCGACTTCTAAAGTTTATATATTATTGCATGCAGCAATGTAAACAAACAATGTGCCTGTATCATAGAAAGCTTCACGGTATTGAAGATCAATATTTTTTGAGAGGTGCTGTTTTTTATAAGGAACCTTTTTATAAGCAACCATCGTGTAGAAGGTCCAAAGATTTAAAGAACTTAGCTACAGTACCATATTACAGACCCAGCGGTTGCAGTCATATAAAAATTATAATATCATGTGTGTCCACAAAATCACTGAGAAAGGGGTCTTTCTTAGTCAGATCCTAGGGCCTAGGAACTAGAAAAAGGGGTATATTTTGGAAAAAATTGTCAGTGAATTCTAAAATCAGGGGTGTTTTTTGCTAAGACTTATAATCTCTCTACAGTATCTGTACAAAAAGTGTGTCAATTTTGGCTAAGACTAATATCATCACTCTACAGTATCTGAATTACAGTACAGTAGCCTATGTCTGACAACCATAGGGTATATTCATACCCAGCATAGACAAAACTTTTAGTAAGGTCTAGTTGTGTCAAACAGCATCTAAACAAAAGCCCATCAAAAGTCATTAAACTACTGCAAACCTATATGCTGATCTGATGATGCCTTGTGTTGCTTTTGTTGGTCTTGTATTTGTTTGGTATCACTGCATTGGCCTTTGCATGACCTTGATAGGATAGTTTGAAAGTTTAGGTATACACAGGTCCAGGCCTAGGCTACCTAAGGCCTACTAGTCTAGTTCGTAGCCTACTTGGTTTTGGTTTGTCTTTTTTTCTGGTAAAGGGGTTATGAAGTCTTCTTGCCCTCTTCTAGTCTAGTAGCGTGCAAATTGATGTTTCTTTTCTCGTATTATCAGATTCAATCAGAGGTGGTTCCTGCCATGTTTGTTTTTGCTTTTGCTGCATTTTCAAGAACGGAACTGGATCATCAGTTTGAATAGTTGAAATCACCACAAGAAAGAAATAGGCCACACGCAGCAGCAACAACAACAACAGGACAGGACAAGACCAAGACACAATGTTGGCCCCCCCACAACTCACACACACTCCATTAGATCCATGCCCCTTCCAATAAAATTCACAAATTTTATCAAAAAACACATTTCATTCAATATCAACACAGTCCATTATATATAAACTTAAAAACCCAACTTGTAAATAAATGTAACTATATGGCAAAAAAGAACTTCCAAGAATTAATGAAAGCTACACGAGCTACACTCCCCAGTTTCAGGGTAACTAAAACAAACTGTAACAAAACTGTTCTAAAGCAACCATAATAATTCTTAACAAAGAATAACAACATCTAAAAATCCGACAAAAGTGATTGGAAACATTACATTCCGTTCTGCTCTGAAGAGTGAATGCCTCTGAAACTAAGGCCCCCGTGAACACGAGAAGAGAACAGAACGGAATGAGGTGTTACTTGTTTATTGAGCTTCGTACAAGATGACTCGCCTTTCCCGTTGAGAGCGTCTACACCCATCCGTCGAGTTGTTTTCGTGTTCACCTCCAGTGGTTATTACTACTCTTCCGTCCGCTGCTTCGAAAGCAGGTGCACCATTACTTTGCGTTAAACTGCGTTTAGATTTCTCACGTCGTGACCCACTTGAAATTCGTTTCTTGATATTATTTTCGAACTCTTTCAGTGATGTTCTATCAGTCTCGTTTAAGGAATATTTGCCATCATCGTTGTTCAATGTCAATGCTACTTTCATTATCACCTCCTTTAATGTGGTGGTCTCAGTCTCTGATTGGGACACATCGTACACGTAGAAATCCTCCTCTTTCTTATATAAACTGAGTGTCAGCTGCAAATTGGGGTATATCGTCTGTGAGTTCAGGGGCACTGGTTTCTGGAATTCAACGTAATTTCGAGCTTTATTCCTCATTCTAATCAAACGGGCTATGTGAACTTCATTTCTTTTCCCTCGTTTTAACAGAACAGCGACGTCGTCAAACAAGCCAATTTTATTTGAAACATTAAGGTTTAGAGCCTGCATTGTATTTAAATGTTTTGATTTGACCCGTTTTAATCTATCTGCTGAAACCCCTTCAGTATTGCTATTTAACATTGTGAATACTGTCGTCTTGTGAACTTCTCCAACACGTGGAACACTTACAGTCAATTTTACTTTTGGCTTGGAGATGTTTACTTGTATTAGCGCGGTATCACTGTTTTGCCCGTCTTCTCCATCTGTACTATGCTCATGTTCATCAGCGATAGTCTGCCTTAAATGAACTGCAAGTTCAGAATAATCGTCTATATCCTCAGAATTCGGAAGCTCACTTCTGATGTCGTCATTTTCTAGTCCAACGTCTCGCGTTGAATGATTTTCAGAACTGCTTTGCATCTGCTCGATGATCTCTCTTTCAGTAGTCGCCTGTATACGATGGGAAAAGAAAAACGACTTGTTTTTAGGGTCACTTCTTGTTTCATTCTCGGGAAAAATGCCTCGATTAGCCTTTCTTTATTAGCTTTTGAGCAGAGTTTACAAGAAACTTGAAACTTTCCATTGCTCTCTTTTAATTCGAAAACTCCATGGGGTGCAATCTTGTCGGTGTAAATTTTTTGAAGACATTTTGAAATACGAAAGATCTGCAAACGCTAACACTTGCTGAAGGGGATCTTATTTCTGTTATTTCTGCTCCTGACACGGTGGAATCAGGAATATTTTCTGCCAATCGTGTAGTTTGGGATGTTGAGGCGGGGATATCAGGAGCGGCAATAGCAGGCTGTCCAAAAGAAAAATTTTCCAATTCTGTGGGTTGAAAGAATAAGGACTGTTTAGACTGAGTCCAGAAAGTAAACGATTTTATGAAGAATATAAGATTGAATGGGAGCAAAGAATAAAGTGTTGGTCCCAATTTCACAGCAATCAAAAAATTATCGACTCAAAAAATTGCAAAAATACAATTTAATAAAAAGCATAACCGTGTAGATGTAAATTTCCATAGGCGTAGGAGACAGGGAGGGGGGGGGCGTTAGCCCCCCGAACTTTGGAAAATTTTCAAAAATGAGCCCCATTCGCGCAAAATTTTGACCTTAGTTGGGCAAAAACGTCAGTAAACAATGGGATTTTTTTCGGCCAGCCCCCCCAAATTTTAAGTGCCCCTACGCCGATGTAAATTTCCAATATTTTCGGCAATTATTTTAATGCACATTCTCGGTCCCCAAAGAGCCAAGGTCAAACCAAGGGCCTCATATCACTTATTCTCCCAATGCATCTAATACGTGCAATCATTGACATGAGCGTACGGGAAGAAAAAATCTAGTGAGCTGCCCAACACAAAGCTTCAAAGCCCATTGTTTACTAATAGTTGTGCCTGCAAGGCGCTGCAAGGGCTAAATTTTGCCCGAAAGGGGCTCATTTTTGAAAGATTTCCCAACGATTCCTAAGACAGCCCCCCGCCTCGCACCCTTATGATCTCTGATAAATACTAAATAGCGATAGGGTGGTCGGTATTTTAACATATATAATGTTCAATTATTTGAAATTTGAAATAAGAGTTTTTATACCTTCTTCCTGAGAAGTCTTTGCGTGTTCTTGATTGGCGGCAGCAATCTGCTTATGTTTGGCTGGATCACAAGAGCAATACCCACATAAAAATGTTCCTTTCTCTGCCAAAAACTGGTCACAAGTCTCGCAGCTTAAACAGCGACCTCGGGAAAAGCCACGACAATCTTTGTTCGACATTTTTAAAGAGACTAGATATTGTTGCACAAGGATTGGAAATAGGAAAAGAATTTGACCTTCGGTCGTGATGAGAGATTTTTACGTCAGATCAGTGGTCAGATCACGTGAAACAATGCCTCCATTTCAATGCTTCCGGGTCGATCGCGCAGCAGGCTATTTTGTATTGGCGGGGCTTGGGGCCATGAGAGAGAGGCCAGGGTAGGTTAGACGGATCAAGACACTAAATATGGCGGATGCGGATGATATTTTGCGAATGTGCATGATGGATTTCAATGTTTAGTTTGACCAACAGCAATGGACAATTAACATTTGATACTGACTGGCAGCTGGTGGGGCTTTATCTGCAATTTGACCTCGTGGAAAAATGTTTCTGATGTCGATGATGGATGGTATGTCTGTTTCTACCTATTTATACATAGAATAGGCCTAAATAAATCCAAGGCAAGGCCTACTGTATTGGCCTAATTAGGTCAACACCGCCTGTAATTTGCAACTATCCAGACAGCATTTCCATCCATATGTGTGGATGACATAGTATATAACATATTCTCTTGGTCTTCCTCTTGTGGGCACTTCATTCATGCCATTACTGACGACTGCGTATATTGTATGTTTGATGGTCTATTTCAGTTGATTTATTATTATTTCATTTTTGTATGGTGGTTGGTAGGTCATCCTCTGGTGATGTTCAAACTAAATCTCCAGTGCACAAAGAAAAGCCATTGAAACTGATAAAACACCTGAAAATGTACTTTTATTACTTCAAATTTACCCCAGGAATATAAATTCAGATGATAGAAATTTAAAGAAAATCAATAATAAATTTGTCAGTGAAAAGGGGGTACACATTTAAAAATTGTCAGTGAAAAGGGCCTATTTTCAAGGGTGAAAAATCAGTGAAAAGGGGTAATTGTTGAGATCCACGGACAAGCATGATAATGGTCCCTCAAATCAAATGCACCCGCCGGGATTACAGAACAGAAAATCAGCAAGAAACTTTTCATTGTTGAATATTTTCATCACTACAAACAATCAAGAATTAGAAAGCCGGTTCCCTGTTCATTTGCCGTCCGAAATCACATTAATTGTATGTTCCGCATATTTCCCTGAGTTTTTTCCAGTTTTGCTCACAAACAAGTGTTTCTTTGTAATAGTTATGGCACTAGATATGCAGTTGAAATTTAGGAACTATTAAGGGACTTTTGGAACTACAATTGTCTCAAAGAAGGTCCAAAAATAAGGAACTTTAAGAACTAGGCCCTAGGCCACAAGGCCCAGCTTAGTTTTATAAAAAAGAGTGTAAAAGGAAGAATGATGATGCCATCAATATAAGTTCTCTCCAAGAGGAAATTTTTGCATTGGATATTTAGGGAAATTTGGGTCCTTTAAATTTCATCGAGAAACTCAAATTGGTTCAAAATTTATGCTTTTAAGTTTCCACCTGTGGGCCTATACCCATGCCCAGCCTTTGCGTTCGTCTAGAATTCATTTGCTTTTTTGGTTCTACCATATATGAATCTACGGATTCCTGTTGGAAATTTGAAAAAACTAATAATGATGGCTCTGTGTGTTTGAAAGATGCTTAAAATTAAATTGTCATGTACACAATCAATTTTAAAAGTTAATTTTATTTCTGAATTGCATATTAAAGATGCCTGGGGAGGTATGTATGCAAGGATTATGAAAAAATAGACAGATTGGTAGAAAAATGCTCAAAAAGACGTGTTATTTTGCCAAAAGGGTGACAAAGATACATGTTTTTATGTCCAACGGACATATGAGAGTTTTTGCAGAACACATGTGAAAAGACACATAGACCCTTTTTCTTGCCAAAATTGGAACAAAAGAAAACCACATATATGAGGAAGTAATATTTGAACTCGCTGTTGTAAGTGGGCATCGTTAACAAAATGAATCACATGCCAAAAACAACCAATTAGCAACGAATATTAGTGTAGCACAATGGAATGATTTGCTTGTATATGTTCGATCCTCTATGCAGGAACATCCTAACATTTTCATGAATAAAAATTTGACACCTTGAATTCTCACCAAAAAAGCTGGCTAGGTTGGGCTTCCAAAACAAGTAAAACAACAATATTATAAAACGTTACTCTCGATTTTAAAATATTTGCACACAATTTTTGATGGGGTTGTTATTATGTGAAGGTTCTTGAAGTCCTCCTTACATGTAAGATATTTTTATGTGATTAAAGGAGGACATTGTGGCGCAGTAGAAATTGCTAAGTCTTGTGATAGCTATTGAAAGTTCAAAATTTTTCTCATTTCAAACAAAGATGGATTTTTAGGGCCGCCCTTTCTCGATAAAGGGGCTTGCATCTTTTGTTTGGCAATCTTCCTAGTTACATGATAAGGAATTCGTAATGTGCATGTGCGAAGAAGATATGACTCAGCGACTAAAGAGAGGTTCGTCAGTCATGCCAATCCTTCAAAGCATGCATCAATATGAAGATATTGCACCCGTTCAAGGCTCATTACTAGTACCTTCTATCTGAACTGGTCTACTTAATTAAGTTAATTGTAACACTGGCACTGGTCGTAAAAATTACATCTTGATTACAAAAATGAGGGCTATGTAGCTTTTCGTTCAAAGTGAGGCTGCAAAAAGGTTGACTAGATTGGTGTGCCTGGATCCCAGAGAGCATACTGGCAAATTTTGCCAAGAGATGGCTCAAACCATGGGCAAATAATAATCTCATAAAAGTATAGGCAATCTTTTTACAACAACAAGAACCTAGTATGATGATGACTGTCATCATCATCATCCTCATCATCATCATTATCATCATCATCATCATCATAACTACAAACATAAATGTTCCAACCTCTAAAGGGAAATAATATGCAGTATGGACACAACTTAGTCAGTATTTAGGTTGCAAGACACCCTTTTAGGGTACAAGACAGCTCAGCCTTGAAATGCTTTTGTGGAGGAATAGCTGAATAGTCAGTACAAGGCAACACTACACAAGTACGAACATACTGCACCATGCAACGAAATAGGGAGGACTTTAACAGGTGCCATGCTGTTGAGAGAATGAAATCTTATATAACTAGTATATGATAATTATCTGCATCTATGTTAACTTTAAAAGTTAACTTAATGTTCCCCCTCAACATACAGCATGCTTCATTTACATTTACAACACTTTCATTCTTTACAAGAATGACGTTGCTGAATTAGAAACCTGCAGTGTGAAGAAAGTTGTAAGATGAAATAATTATTGCACCTTACTTCCTTTTTAATGACAGTTTTCCCTCATGTATAAACATTTACGCTGTTCTTGAAAGGAAAACGCCAAGATGTAGGCACCTGTAGAGAGGAATTGGACAGGAAGAGAGTTTCTAAATGTTTCGAAAGAATTTTCGTCCTACAGGTTGTGAAAATTTCACAGTACAAGATGGTGTCTGGAAATTGAAGCATCCTCACTATATGTGGCCAGTATTAGTAAACGCAACCAACCTACCTGGAGTAAATCTACCAGATGTTTGCGTCAATGAGCCAATGGGTCAAAATGGGGCTTTCTGTCAGGAACACTGCAAGAATGCTATAGAGGATGGCATACCAATATGCCAGAGAGGGTTCCTGAGTGAATTCTGTGGCAAAACTTCTAACAGTAGGATATAATCACATCAACATGTTTGGGCCACTTTAAAACTTCCCATGCAGCTGGTCAGACAACAATTAATGTCACAACATTTATTTCAGATGGTGATGAAAAACCTGAGGAAAAAACTTGAAGGACGTTAGAATTGTACATGAAAAATCTACAACATTAAGAAAGGATGAGAGCAAACAAACAATACTTGAAGAATGACAAGGTATGATATAAAAATTGTTCATTATTCAGGTTCAACTACAGTTTAGGGGTCTCCCTAGTTACCAGCATTGTTTAAGTAATATGTGTGGCCTAGGAATATCAGGGCTATTAAGGCCCCCAAACCCCGCTCTAACATTGTTGCAATTTTATCACAAATCTTACCCGAATTTGAAAACTGTTAGTGAATTGTGAAGAAGAATTTATTTTCATTTAATTCAAAAGAGTACCATTTATGTATTTTTTCTCACAGCTGTCATTTTTATTTTCCAATCTTTCTGCTCCTCAGCCCGTTTCCTTCTTCAAACAACATTTTGGAAGAACACAAAGGAACTAAGTTGCCAAAATAAGATCGTCCTCATCACCCTCCTGGTTCTTATGCTGATGCTCCTCAATCCATGGGAAGCAGTCAGATATCTCCATGAACTGTGATAACTCTCCCATCTCAGTAGCTCCATTTCTCCAGCAGACATAACCTACCCGTAGATCTCAAGGGTGCTCATCAAACGTAAAGTTTTTTGTCATGAACTGAATTGATGTTCCATATGCCATTATACCTCACTGATTTGCATGGATAGTAACTTTGTAATTAGATTGCTTGATTTGGAATAAAAATCTGAAAATCAAGAATCCTGAAACCTATTTGAAAATGAAGACGACAGAGATATTACAGAACGAACAGCCTTAACCTGACCTTAAGTTGTTGGTTTTCGCTTTCTCGATTTTGAGACGACTAAAGACCATTTGTGAACTTAATAATTGGGCTGGGGATGAGCACCAGCGGGCACGGGCTCAAAACACTCATGCATATTAAGTGAAGTCATATCTTGATCTGAAAACCCCTGTCAGCCATAATTTGATCACCATATTATAGGAGTTTATAAAACCCTGAATTTTGGCAAATTTACTCATCAGTTGTTCTACCACAATAGCAATCTGATAAGTATGTGATATATCCGGATGGAGATATACCTATCACAAATTTGATGGTATTATGCTTTTTATATCCTGACCAAGTGGCAGCTTGATTATCCAATGATTTAGGTCTTTCAATGTAAACTTCCTTACAGTCAATGATGCACCTTATCTTTATGTTTGACTTGACAAAAACAGATAGTGGATTTGACTGTATTACAGCCTTGGGCAACCAGACAATAAGTGCATCTCCCAAAATCTTCAATAAGAACTTCACCCAAGTTGTGAATATTCTTAAGGCACATGAAGCAGAAACTATAAATCTATCTGCTAATTCCTCATTCAAAATGCCGAGTCTAAGCCTCATTAAAACGATTAAAAATTCGTCATTTGGAACGAGTTTGTGGCTTTTAAATGTTTATTTCTTTTTTCTTTCGTTGATACAACAGTATTTGAGCCTCTCTAGCAAATTAATTTTAGAGTAAATTGTTTCAGGTGACCCAGCAGAGCATTAAATATTGGCAACGTTGGTATTTTTATCATCTTGGTGCTCAATGGTTTCTTTACTTTCCTTTGAATGCTGATGTCTGCAAATTCAGCAGAAAGGCTTATCCCTTTGCTTTCAAGATCTGCTTTCTTAGTTGAAAGTTAATTAACTTTCGCCAGCAGCAGATTTATGATAAGATCTTTGCTCCTTTCTGCAGCCACTTCTGGTTCTGAATTACCTGACTTATTTTCATTACTGCCTTCAGGCTCTTTAGCAGTGTCGTTTTCAACCTCCTCTATCCTTATTGCATGCATCAGGTGCTCTTGACGGATCAAAACTCTTTGAGCCTGTTTTGCAGGTTTCTCATAACCCAAATTTAAAGTTGGGTTAGGATTTTCTAGGGTTGTTCTGCCGTCAACAAAATCAAGTCCTTGAATCAGCTTTAAAGTTTCTTAACAAACCAAAAATTTCATCTCCTCCTCAAGCTGTCGAACAACCCAAATCATTAGAAAGGTTATTTGCAAGTATGCTTGGAAAAATGCTTGAAGAGCTTCCAGATGGGCAAGGAAAAGATTTGCTCAAGTTGGAAATCCAACGGTTGGTAACGCAAGTGAAGTACAGCTCTATATATATATATTATAAATATGTGTGTCATTATTCCAAATGCATTTTCAGATACTTTGAGATATCTGGAAAGCCTATAATTAAAAATGCGCTTTTGATAAGCAAGTCCCTTTTCTGGATATGGCTTGATGCAGTTTTCACTTAAAGGAAATGCACTGTTTGCAACAAACACAAATGGGACATCTTCATTTGGTTCAAATGGTTGCCAGTCTGGAATTGAACTCTTTGGGAGTGGTCTTGGAGGTGGTAGGTTTAGCTGCATGGATGATAACTCCTTATGAAATGTTGAATTTCTATCAACTCCTCCATCACTTATGCACCATTGGCAGCCAACATCAGTAAAAATAAATTTATTATAGTGATCAACAAAGGCCTCCAGTGTTAACAGTCCTTTTTGATACGTAATGGTCCTAAAACTCTTAGGGGTCCCATGTAAAAGGTCCTATTTTTACGGTATGCCAAACATAATAAATGAAAATGATCATTAGCAATAATGAATATCATGAACTCTGCGTTTTATTATGTCTTAAAGTATCAATATATGCTGATGTATAAAGTATGAAAACATGATATCTGAAGGGAAAGTGGATTTGCTCCACAACTGGGTAGGCCATATTACTTGATTTACTCTTATGATCTGTCTGGTAAACGCTCACACAAAACACGTACAGAATCCTTTTGGATAACGCTTTAGCCAGACATCTTTCAGGTTTTGAAGTTTTGCATAAGATAAAATGATTTGATATAATGGTTCAAATAAAACAGTAATACACCAATTGCATATCCGGGGCCTTTGTTGCGCGTGAGGGTCTGGGACTAGTTTTTGGGTGAAAAGTTTTCCCCTCAACTTTCTCTCCGTTGCTAAGTTTGTGTTTGTCGTCCTTTCGTCAAAAGCTCTTCAAAGTTATCTAAAGTTTTAAAGTAATCCATCGTCTGGCGGGTCTGTAATCTAAAGAACAGCTTTCTTAAAAGCTCTTGCAAGTATTTAGCTCTTGCGGACTACGAAAACCACAAGCTTGCGATTATATTAGACTATTCGCTAGGTAAGGTTGGTGTATCTTTTGCTGGCTGCTTGCGTGGTTGGTTGGCGTTACATGCTTTGTGATGAACATGGATATCAGCTTCTTATCTGGCTTGAGAGTTGAAGAACTCAAGAGTTTTCTACGTTTGCAAGGCTTAAAAATTTGTGGCAAGAAAGAAGAGCTTGGGGCCAGAGCTTTTGTTTCCCTTCAAAACAATATGGTGCTGGTCAAAACAGCAGAAGAAGTAGAAACATCACTTGCTGAACTTTATGCTGCCAAGCTGAAAATCTTGATTGATGATTTCCGGAAGGCGGAAATCCCAGATCCATTTCATATTGATGATCGCTGGATGTCTGAAGAACAAGGAGTAAAACAACGGCCTCCGACTTTCTACCCAGATATTTTTAAATTTCTGGCCTTTCATCCAAACGAACTTGCCAGCAAGGACTTGTCAGACTATAAAACGTCAAAGGGATATAGCTACTATGACAAGAGATGGCTTAGCAGTATAGCTACTATGACAAGAGATGTCTTTGATAATATTTCTAATACTAGTGAAGTTTGTTTATTAAAGACAACATGTAGGCCTTCACAAAAGGTTTCTGACACACCCAACAAGACAGGAAAAATAATGGCTGCTCATTGTACTTGCATGGTAGGTATCTCAGAAACATGCAATCATGTTGTTGCAGCATTGTTTTGCATTGAGGCAGCAGTAAGAATGGGATTATCAAGCCCTTAATGTACATCAAAGACATGTGAATGGCTCCCTAACAACAGAAAATTAAAACCAGCTAAAGTCAAGGTAATGAAGTTAGGACATGGTGCGCTTGGTGGCAAAGGAAAGGAAAGTAAAGAGTTGATGTCTCCACCCAAGAAAAGATACAATCCAGCTGCACAAAGCTTGTCCCTCTTGGAAGTGATAGATGCAATAAAACGTATTGCAAAAGAAAGTGACTCCATGATATTTTCTGCAGAAAACAAGAAAGTATCGAACAAGCAGAAAAATGCAAAAACAGCTCTACCAACAATTGAGAGTATCAAATCATCTTC
Source organism: Chrysaora quinquecirrha (assembly GCA_014526335.1). NCBI lineage: Eukaryota > Metazoa > Cnidaria > Scyphozoa > Semaeostomeae > Pelagiidae > Chrysaora > Chrysaora quinquecirrha. The sequence continues at coordinate 126,914 of JACTAT010000091.1, read as the reverse complement.
TAAAGATACTTTCCGTGCAAATTTGAATCACATAGCCAAGGAAATTGATGAAGTAGGAAAAGCAACTAGAGGACGAAATGAAAACCCGTTGTGGTTTTCTGTAACAAAACATGCTGTCACAGCCTCAAAAGCACATGAAATTAAAACTAGGATATCAACAGCATCAATATTAGTTGTGTATAACACAAGTTTTGAAAACATTTTTTCAAAAATGGCAGGAAATAAGGGACCTTGTGCAGATTTGCCAGCTCTAAAATTTGGAAGATCGATGGAGGCTGATGCAGTTGTATCATTTACAGAGATTTATTCCAAACTTCATAAAAATGTGAGGGTGACTCAATGTGGGATATTCATCCTTGATGAAATGCCGTTCTTCGGAGGAAGCCAAGATCGTATCATTTCCTGTGACTGCTGTGGAAACTCTTCTCTTGAAGTGAAATGCCTATACTCAATCCGCCACACAACTCCAAATGATCCTATGTGAAGCTACCCTATTTAACATATGACAATGGTAATGAACTTAGACTTAACAAAGCAAACAAATACTACACACAGTGTCAAATACAAATGGCTGCAACAAAAATTGCAAAATGCCATTTTTGGTTTGGACAAGCCACGGTTCTCACTTGGAAGAAATCAACTTTGATGAAAGCCTATGGGAACTAAATAAAGCTGCCTTTATTTATTCAAATAGACTTTAATGACTGCTAATTGAGTGAACCTTTTTTCTTTTATGCAACAGCTATTTTGATCAAGGATAAATAGCAAATAGAGAAAATTTTTTTTATTATTTTGTTTTGTAATAAAAAACTCTATTTTGAATTAATTACAAGAATGAAGGTCTTGAAACATATTATGTAAATAAGTAAAACTCTTCTATGCAGTTTTGTTTAGCAATATTTCTTAGTTTTCTACCGACTTTATTAGAGGGGGCAGTACATTACAAAGAGAAGCACAAACCCTGACTATATCATCAGCCAGTGGGAGAAGTGTAAAGGATAGTGTCCCTTTCAAAATTCTAAAAGTTTTCAATCTATTTATTGCACGCTCCATGTGAATATGAGCATTTGCATCTTCTTTTGTTTTCTGGCATTCTTCCTTCATCATTTGAGCTTTTGCTCCAGCTCCAGGAGGGACATGTAGGGTGCAGTAATAATGTAGCAGGTCCTCTTTGATCTGAAAACCTCTGTCAGCCATAATTTGATCACCACATTCTAGGAGTTTAAAAAACCCTGAATTTTGGCAAATATACTGGTCAGTTGTCCTACCACCATAGCAATCCGATAATAATAATAATAAATAATAATAACAGAAATATTTATACAGGTTAAAGCCTTTTCAATGCCAAAAGGCACTGTTATCAATAAGGGTCCTGTTTAAAAAAAAGAATATACATTGTTAAAAATGAAAGTAATTGCATATTGGGTTAATTACAATATTAAATTATCTAATCTTATCTTAAAATGTAAAACAAATAGTCAAAATCGTTTATCATGTACTCTGTAGTGAACTAGTTGTTCAAGAAATGTTCTTTCAAGTGATGTTTGAACTGAACCACTGATGTTAATTTCCGAATGTCAATTGGGATTTCATTATAGCAAGAAGGACCTTGAGACCGAAATTATTTTCTTGCAGCCTCTGTTTTGACCTTTGGTAGGCGGAGCGTTGATGAATTTCCTCTTGTGTTGTATTTGTGATCCACTTTCTCGATATATGGCGCAAGATTTGGGATGCCAAAGCAACTAGAGGAGTATGTGATATATCTGGATGGAGATATACCTATCACAAATTTGATGGTATCATGCTTTCTATAATCTGACCAAGTGGCAGCTTGATTATCCAATGATTTAGGTCTTTCAATGTAAACTTCCGTACAGTCAATGATGCACCTTATCTTTTTGTGTGACTTAACAAAAACACATGATGGATTTGACTGTTTTGTAGCCTTGGGCAACCAGACAATAAGTGCATCTCCCAAAATCTTTGATAAGAACTTCACCCAAGTTTTGAGGCACATGAAGCAGAAACTTTAAATCTATCTGCTAAATCCTCATTCAAAAGGCCGAGTCTAAGCCTCATTGAAACAAGTAAAAATTTGCCATTTGGAACGAGTCTGTGGCTTTTAAATGTTGATTTATTTTTTTCTTTCGTTGATACAACAGTATTTGAGCCTCTCCAGAAAATTAATTTGGAAATAAATTGTTTCAGGTGACCCAGCAGAGCATTAAATATTGCCAATGTTGGTATTTTTATCATCTTTGTGCTCAATGGTTTCTTTACTTTCCTTTGAATGCTGATGTCTGCAAATTCAGCAAGATCTGCTTTGTCAGTTGAAAGTTGATTAACTTTCGCCAGCAGCAGATTTATGATAAGATCTTTGCTCCTTTCAGCAGCAACTTCAGTTTATGAATTGCCTGACTTGTTTTCATTACTGCCTTAATGCTCTTTAGCAGCGTCGTTTTCAACCTCCTCTATCCTTATTGCATGCATCGGTTGATCTTGACAGATCAAAACTCTTCAAGCCTGTTTTGCAGGTTTCTCATAACCCAAATTTAAAGTTGGGTAAATTTAAACAAACTGTTGAGAACAGACCATATCGCTTTGTCCTGGAGTCCATTCTTAGTTTCCTTTCTTGGTTCTCCTAATCAATCTCATCCACTCCTTTCTTGTAGCCATATTCAGCTTAATACTTGGGAAGATATGCAGACCGAATGGTGGAGGAAATGGGCAATCTTTATGAATTTTTCCAGAATGTTCATAACAATCTTTTTTCTCCCAAATCTTCAGCTTGTAATGACTGCTTCTACAACTTATAACTGCACAATTTCTATTTACCATCGTATCATTGTTATGCTAGGCCGAAAAATACTAGTATCGTCTAACTTTTTGAGTTTCTGCCTTACAGAAACTTCTGTGGTTTTGCGTAGTCTGCAAGAGCTAAATACTTGCAAGAGCTTTTAAGAAAGCTGTTCTTTAGATAACTCTAAAACTTTTGATAACATTGAAGAACTTCTGACGAAAGGAAGCCAAACACAATCTTAACAATGGAGAGAAAGTCCAGGAGAAAGCTTTTCCACCCAAAGACTAGTCCCAGACCCTCAGGCGCAACCAAAGCCGATTGGACAACGATTCAAACTAGTTGGGCTTACATCTTGTTAATCTAAAATTAATTTGGATAAAACAGAAGGGTTAAGGAATTTTTGCATTTTGGAAAATTGTGGTTAATTGAGGATAATTGAGGTTTGGATAATCAAGGTTCGGATAATCAAGTATCTACTGTGCTGGTAAGACCCTTTTGATCAAAGCATACTTGGAACAAAAACTAAGGATGCAATGTAATGGGAATTGCTTAGTGTACATCAGCTGATAGGGACTCATAATCATTGGCTGAATTGTTACCTACATCTATGCTTTGTACAACATGGACCAGCTCAAAGTCTTAATGTTTGGATAAAAACTCTGATTATAGTTATTTCTAGAGGTGGAAATATATTGCATTGGATATTGGTTAACTTTAATTGTCAATGGCTGCACAAAGTTACAGTGTTGGGAAACTAAAATAACAACAGAGACATACATTGGGGTGTCTCACTGCCATTATAATATGAGTGCTTAGCTACATTTCTTTCTAATGACAATCCTATGTAGTTTTTCAGAGTGCAAATAATCTTCTTTTGGTGGCATTTTCACTTCATGGTAAATGTCACCATTACATGTTCAATTTCAATTGGTAAGGCCTATTCTGCTTGTACAACTGAAAGGACAAATTGAGAAAATAAAAACCCTTATTGCGTCAAAAACAAAAACGTTACAAATCATTGTTGGTAAAAATAGGCCCGGTAACTAAAATGATATATAATGGCTATGATCAATATATAGCTAGTCCAGATATTGTGTTAGTGTTGTTTAAAATTTTTTTTATTTCAAAGTAAAGTTAGATTAATGCAACAAAGATTTATGAATTATAATCTTCTGAGCTACAAATTAATGTAATAGATCATCATCCTTATAAAGTGGGCCTTCTTATAGATTCAACTTTTAAAGATCCAGAATGTATAACCTTGGATATTGTTGTAGCTTTAAGTAGGGTGATTTGATAGAATTGTATAAAGATGGTGCCAAAATCATATAAAGCATCCAACATTTAAGAAAATTTAGCATCCAAAATTTCGAAAATAAAGGACTCTCCAATAATTCCATTGACTTTCCTACTGTATCTGGCAAGCTGAGTGGTGTTTAAAATGCAATGCCAATTCAGCTTCACTTTCCGCATCTTGGTGTAAATTCCACCCTTATCAATTGTTTCAGTCTGGGTCTGACATTGATACTCTGAGGAGTTTTAGACGAAAAAAGCTTTTAAGTATGTCCTAAAATGTTTATCCTGTTTCTTGCAGTAGTATGAGTTTGAAAGCAAGCATATTTAGCAGAAAGGATAACTTGATTCACAGTGGAAGAGATAGGATTTACCATTTTTGCAGACTCATTAAGGCTTGTAGATTACTGTTTATTCAGCCATTTAAGCATTACATTGAAGTGCTTCAAATTGAAAACTCATTGCAGATTTACATGTTTAAAATTCTACTGATCATCTGAGATATAACGGTTTTCATTTTTCTGCAATCTGTCTTTATTTAATGTCCTACGTTGGCCAAAACAAAGTCATACACCAAAGGGTTGGCAAGAGGATTTACTTATGCAAGGCTTGTCTGAAAGTCAAGGCATCATATGTGCTGCCAAAGCCAACAGATATTATGTAGAAGGCCACTGGACACATGCAAATCACGTACAAACCTTTTTGGGTGTCATGTCTTTCAGAACTATTCTCAGGAGCCACTTCCAGCTTCTTATTAGACAGCAAATACGAGCAAATTGGAACAAATGTGAGAACAACAATGTTGGAAAAACTACGATATGGTGTGTGATGATGATTGATTTTGTAAACATTAAGGCAATGCCAGTCTAATTTGGTTCATTGTCCGGACAGGCAGAGATGAAAGAAGCTACTCATATGCATTTTAGAGGTGTGTGTCCAGGATTTTGCTTCATTTTGGAGGCAGTGGAAGGAAGTTTCTTCTTATATGTGACTTGGTTGGTTTAAACAGGATCTTGTTGAAAAGGACTTAGTAGACAATGCTCTATTGGTTGATAGAAAAGGAAAAGACTCACCATCTGTCTCATCAGATCTTTTAATTAGTGCAGCAAAGAGTACAAAAAAAGACTGACACAGTAATGCTGCAAAGGAATAGAAAGATGAAGCACAGAAGACTACATTAACATATTAATATTTCACCCAAGCATTCAGAACTTCATCAGAGCAAAAATGTGATTGGTAGAGCCTAGTGGGTGATGTGTATGTGATGTAATAGCTGAAGTTGTTGAAGGCTTAGATGAAAGCAGATTGACAAAATAGCTGAAATATGAAGGAAATAAATAAAATAGATGTGAATGATGTAACAGACATTATGTACAGATATGCACAATAAATGCTGATTATGAGGTTAAATTTAAACAAATATTAGTAAAGAAAACAAGGTAAGCATTCTGTTGTTCTGTTAAGTCAGTCCAGTGCAAGAGGGTTGGCCAAGCCAATGAAGTATTAATCTCTGGCTCTAGAAAACACTCTCTAGTTTGTCATGTATTTGCTGTATGTCTCACCTGTGGTATATCTGTCTTGCAACCGCCTCCTTGTTTGTTTAATGTCCTGACAGTTTTTAGCATGTTAACATCACTTGCATTGTAGCATGTAAGGAATGTTGGGTGTATTGCAGTCAAGCCTATGTTGGGTTCATATTTTTTGTTTTTATTTGAAAATGTAGACACAGTAGTACTCTTGTTTATGTGGTAGCAAGTGATGCAGTCATGTATCAAGTTACATTCATCACATTTTTGGCCTTATCTGTGCTTGAAATTTGTCTCTTTGCGCACACAAATAATCCCTTCGGTTATTTTGGTCTATGGCAGCTCAGTACAGATGGCTGTCAAAAAGCTTCTTTACCAGTGTTAGAGTTTTTAGCAAATTTTGTTTTAGTATGTGACCCAGTTATGACAGGCTAAAGTGGTACGTGACAACAAAAGGTGTCCTGTCATTCTGTTGCTTTTCTACTGTCTTGAGTTCTGTCATGACATGAAGGCTTGTAAGATTTCATTCTATTGTATGTCATGTATGATGTGTTTCTGCCCTTAGCCTCTGTGTGAGTAGTCCTTCTTTTTGTCTCTTGGATGTTTTATCTTCAGGACAAATACATTTTAATCTTTGGACAAGATGTCATTTCTAAAAGACTGAACACCCCAAGAACAGGCTGAACAACCCAAGAACACACCAAGAAAAAGCCTTGAAACTCTCAAGAACAGGCTGAACACCTAATACTGCTGATTAAAAACAACACAAGATTCAAAAAATAATTTTATAAATCATTGAAAATCAATTTAGGGACGGGAGAGGGCCTAAAGGGCTCTTGGTGTTGTTGTTGTAATAACAAACTAAGGTCTTGCTTGCCAAAAGTATGCACAGGGGCTGGGTCAGTCCGATGGGTCAGTCAAATCAAGTCAAACCTGCTCTCGGACACGTGGCTACGAGGCTGCTACTGCTAGACCAGGCCAGAATGCAGAAAGGGCGCTCAATTATCAGCGCTGAATAGAAATAGTTACTAAATATGATAGTCTGATGGGTAGGCAAAAAATTCAACCGCTCTGGAGGACCTCATTAATTATTCATATTTTTCGTATCAATAACGAAAGAACAACAAGTGAGTATTTTCGGAAGAACGATCGTGGCCAAAAGGACGAAATATCGCACAATGCTCACTTCAATAACAAGTAATTTAATTGAACAAATAGCAAGGTTGATGAATGGAACAAGCATTTTGAAAGCAAACATTGTCAGAATTAGCTTTGTTGTCATCAAAGCTATTAGCTGTGCAGCATTTACGTCATCATACTAGAAGAGTCAGTCAAGGAAGTGCAAATGGAAGAAATAAAGAAGTTTTATTCAAATTGGGCTAAAGCCTGCAAAAAAGAATGCAAACCTTATAAGAAATAGATGAAAAACATTTCTTTTTACTTCAAAGTAAGCTCTTGGCCACGGTTTATTCTCATAAAAAGTATGGATATATTTCTCTTTCTGTTTTGTTCTACAGCGTCGCAAAGCTTTAAATTATGGTTGCACCTTGTTGCGCCGATAAAGATGATTGCACCTTTGATATTTCATATCTAGATTCATTAAACTGAGTGTATTTTCATTAATCACTCCAACGTATACAGTATCACCATAAAGAAAATACTCTAAACGCATGTCACAGAATATTACAAATTCATCTATGTTAAATGACAAATTTTGGCGTGAAAAATACTTAAAAAATGGCCCCTAAAAACTCTTCAGTATAATACAACAAACGTAAAGCGGAATAACGCGAATAATAATAACAAAGTCTGGCATGCTGACGCAAGAAACTAATGACGTAAAAAGATCAGAGAAATATGGAAAAACTAACAATCATACATATAGAAACAATTATCACAAGGAACTTCCTCAAAATGAAATATAACAAGAGTAAAAACTACGTCATTAGCTTAAGACTAAGCCCTAAATAAAGGATGCATCATGTGCGGAAAGATTGCGTCAAATGTGCCCATTTCCTTGTTGTTTCGGCTAACCACACCTATTTTTCCTTTCTTGCTTGCACCATATAAATACACATCAGCATTTCACTTGATCAGCTTCCTTATCAGAGCAAGATTCTAAGCGTTATCAACGAAACGGGAGTTTACTGTACAAAGTTTCTTATAAGAAGTGTAAATGTACTCTTAGTACTGTGGGAATATCGTAGAAATCTCCCACTTAATATCTAAATTCGCTACTATCTTAATATTCTTCAATCTCAAACATGAACATATTAGTATGTAATGAAATAAGACATTTCTACATCATAAAGTACGATTGGCCTCATTTCCCCAGTGTGACCTGAAACATTGAAGCAAAAATGAGAATTAACCCTCACCTCATTATTTTTCAGAATGAGCATGGTGCCAAAAAAAGGTACAAAAAAGTTCAAACAACAAATAAACTGGATTGCGAAGCACAAATCAAATTTCAAGAAGTGGCGATGTTTTACAAGTTCAAGGTTTGTTCTATTACTAAACTAACTTCAAAGACGGAGATAATGATTATTACGCTACTAACCTGACTGTCACCATACCTCGAATAGTCAACGCAAGCTACATACATATTTTCAAAAGGAATTTCAACTTAGGGTCGTTGCTAAGGAGTTAAAAGTACAACTAGAGTCGAGTAAATGGGGGCCAAAGCTATGTACAGTGAACAAATATAAACAATTTGTCATAAGTAATGATTTCACAGGTGGAACAACACTTATATAGGAGGAACATGAAAAAGAAAGGGAAATAAACCAACCTAGCATAGCATTACCTTATTCTATAATGCGTATATGTTTGCGAATCAGTATGTTGATAGTCGTAGACGTCTCATTCAAATCTGTAACGACACCGATATGAGGGGGCAACCTATGTCCTCTACTTCAGCTAACACTATTATGGAAAACTGCCCTCTGGGTTTCACTTCTTTGATAAATAGGAAAATACGGTTCGTGGGAATTGACTAAGTTTTTCGCATTGGTACGTGAGGAAGAACTGGCACTTTGGCACGTCTGCGCACTTGTAATTACTACAGCAGATCCAAAAATTTCAACATTTATTAACAGCTGGAAAATAATACTGAAAAACGAAGAAAGATCGCATCAAAAAAGATACGCGAGAAGATAGAAGAAGGAGGCTAACAATTTGAATTTGAATTTCTTATTGAACTGGCGAAACCTTCTTCACACAACAACATCATTGGAGACGTAGCTACTAATTACTCTATCTTACGTTACTTTTGATGATTATGATGCTTTGATTATCATATTTGAAGACTTGAAGTTAACTGTAGACAAAGACAATGGATTCATTCTTGAGGCAGACCTTGTAAACAAGAAAAATAAGTTGAACAGAAGACCCAGCAAGGAGCGATTGAGAACAGTTCCCAAGCCACGTCCTGAAGAAAAGCCAAACAAGCAAAAGAAGAGAAGATATGGGGCTGGATATGAAAAGGCAGTAGCCAGGCAGACAAGCAATGTTGATGACGATAAATATGAATCAGGTTAGTGGCTATGACTTCCCTGTTTAGTTATAAATGTTGTGCAATGTGAACATCTGTCAAGGTTCAATACATTATTTATGATGTTTAGTTATGGTTTGGCTATTTTGTTTGAATTGTTTTTGCATTGTTTTTCCAATCATTAATGCTAGCTGGCATCTTCTATGCTGCTTCTGAATCATGCAAAATTGGAAAAAAAAAGCATTTATGCATTCATATCTTATGATATTCTTAAAATCAACTATATTTATACCATTCATGTGGCCCAGAATAAGCAGAGTTTGTAGAGTCGGGGATGCTGAATGTATAACGCTATGTAAAATTACCTTATCTGCACACAAAAAAAACCCGAAATGAACTTTTGGTATTTTCTTTCCCATGTAGAATTGAAATCAACATTGAAGGGAGCGCGAAAAAGGAAACAAGGCACTGGATCTAATAAAAAAGTAAGCAACTACATCTCATTGTACTCTACAAATTATTTCCACCTCCAAAGAACTTGTTCATTTGGTATAATTCTGGTTAATACTGTATGAACACTGCAAGATTGCCCTAGAAATTAAAGACTGCTGACTTGGATGAAATCGGAAAATTCTTTTACCTTATATGCCAACTGTAAATCCAGTTAGTAAATGTTGGATTATCACATCTTGCTATGTTTCTTCTTTGATAGCTGAAAAAAATACAAATGGCTACACCATAAATATAGAAACAAAACACTGAGCATCAATCGTCACGCTTACATATGTTAGATTCAATTGGTCAGATACAATAAGACACTCATTACTTTTGTAGGAATTAATTGAAACTGAAGTCATCATGCCTGAATGGGTGATATCTGATGATGAAGAGGATAATATTTCCGAAATCAGAAATAATTCATTGGTATCAACTGGTTCAATTCATCTTACCATGGATGACAAAGAAATTCTGCTTTCAACTGATATGTGGTTGAATGATAAACATATCAATGCAGCCCAGCAACTTCTTAAACAGCAGTTCCCATTGATTGAGGATTCCAGGATACTCTTCTTCAACAAGGGCTGCAATTTGATGTCATGCCTTCTGAATTTGTTCATATAATAAATAAGTCGAATAACAATTGGGTTGCCTTATCAACTGTTGGAGTACATCATGAGGGTTCAATAAAGGCCCTTGATAGCATGATGTCAAATGGAGTAAACCAAGAGATGAATGCCATAATTGCATCTCTGCTTGTGGCAAAGAAGCCTGTTGTTTACTTGAAAATGGAGCATGTGCAACAGCAGCCAGACACCTTCAACTGCGGCCTATTTGCAATCGCTTTTGCAACTGACATGGCTTTGGTAAAGGCCCTTAAAGGGCCATATATGATGTTTCAAAGATGAGAAATCACTTTATTCAATGTCTTGTTGGAAGAAAGATGCAGCCTTTTCCATCTGCTCAAAGCCAGAATGTTTATCACCTGAGTACTCTACAAGTTTTCAGAGTCTATTGCACTTGTTGTATGCCATTGGCAGTTGATGATGAAGAACAGATGTTTGTCTGCAATGTTTGTGCTGAAAAATTTCACTTCAGTTGCCAGGATGATGCAAGTGAACATTGGGTTTCAGATGATGAAATAACACTCTGGTATTGTAATGAGTGCTGGAAGTTAAGAAGATGAAGATAAATAGTCAATACATGGTTATTTTTGTAAAACTTTTTATGTAAATATTTTACCTATAGGCATGACATCTTATTAAGCTTATTTTGTTGACTTCAAGCCCGTAATGTCTAGATAGATCTTTTCTTATTGTTGTTGATCTAGGCCATTGATAGTCTTGCTCTTTTTTGGGTTTGCCTTTTTGGCAGTTTTTGGCCTAACATAGACAAGCCTACATCTATATTACATATAGACACTTTGGCTTCTCTCTGTATACTAAAATGGGAGTAGTCATGGAAACCGATATTGTCTTAGCATTTGCGCCAAAGTGGCCAGTAGCACGGCTTTCCCTCTTTTTTGCTGCTCTGCCGACTCTGAGGTAGGCGTGTCATCACCCTTTCGTTTTTTGCGAACTGCCTTCGCTTCTGGGGTAATTGGGGCTAACCCTTCTTTGAAGTGCGTCATTGGTGACTGTTTTAACCATGGCCCAATTGTTTTCTGTAGGAGGATTATCACTGAAACGCAACAAGGCACTGTAGCACGGTCGGTAAAGTGGCGTGTCTCGGGAGCTGAGATGCAGAGTTGGGAGTTCGACTCCCCTCAGGGGAAAATCTTTTCCTTTCGAATTTTTTTATTTCTGTCATTTTCGTGTTGAAAATGTTTTCCCAAGGCTGAGGAGACGTCTGGCAACAAATATTTACCTTTGGTGTAATTTTTAAGTTAGTTAGACATTTTTTATGGTGTTTTGTTGTTCCCTTGCATGAATTCAAGAACCACTAGGAGTTTATCCTCTTCTAAGCAATACGGCTGTGTAGTCGAGTGGTTAAATGCTTGCCTTCTACCCAGGGTGGCTGTAGTTCAAATCCCCTCCAGGGAAAATTTTTGATGTTTTTGTTTTTGTGATTTAAATAGTTTATAATTCTTTTCAATGTCTTAAAGTCCCTTTGACAAATCTAGAATGCTTTTTGGAATGACTCAAATCTTTACATCTATTCTTTCTCATATCTTTTCAATTATAAATTTATTTTCAATTTATGTCTCGACACTAACTTTCATTTCCATCTGATTTTTATTTAATTCCAATTTCATCTTTGATTTTCATTTAAAGTTTTATTGTAGTTGAAGAAATTAGAATAATATTGACATTTATTTTAAATTAAAGAGTAATTTCACTTTTACTAATATCAACATTAAGGCCATTAGGTACCAAATAAACAGAGTGTCCTATTCGATGGGGGGGCTGGGAATTTCTTTCTAAATTTTAAAAAAACAAGGGGTCCTTATAAGGTCCGGGGTTGGGGAAAAATAATGAGCGTAGTTTCATCCTTTCACAAGTGAAATTGTTTCTTCGAAAATTAATAAATGGGGGGTCCCAATAAGGCCCTGCGGGTGGGGGAAAAACTCAAAATTAATAAATGGGGGGACGTTTATTTGAAGAAATTAGAATAATATTGACATTTATTTTAAATTAAAGACTAGTTTCACTTTTACTAATATTAACATTAAGGCCAATACCTTTAAGTACCAAATAAACAGGGGGTCCTAATCGATGGGGGGGCTGAGAATTTCTTTCAAAATTTTAAATAACAAGGGGTCCTTATAAGGTCCGGGGTTTGGGGAAAAATATTAAGTTAAGTTTCATCCTTTCACAAGTGAAATTGTTTCTTCCAAAATTAATAAATGGGGGTCCTAATAAGGCCTTGTGGGTGGGGGAAAAACTCAAAACTAATAAACGAGGGGATGTTTATTTGGCATCTAAGAGTATGAAGATGAATTAAGATGATGATAAAGTTTGAGATTGACATTATTGCATGTGACATTATTGCATGTGGTGATAAACAACAACATTAGCATTAATTGTAAGTTTCAACGTTATTTCAGATTTACATCAGGATTAACATAAAGGTTCAGATTAACACTGATTTGAAAATGAGCTTCAGCTTACAAATTAAGAATAACTTTAAGTTTAAGTTCAGAAATGAAAGACTGATACTTAGACCAAGACTAACACAGACTAAGACTAATATTAAGATGGAGTTCAAGATTTACGAAGGCTAAGATTAACATTAACATTAACATTAAGATTAAGAGTAAGATTAAGATTAAAATTGAGATTTAGATTCTGATTAACATTAACATTTAGATTTAAATTAACGTTAAGATTCCAATTCAGGTAGAAGTTAAGATTAAGATTCCATTCAAGTTGAAGACTAAGATTAAGACTATACTCACATTAAGATTAAGATAAAGATTTACATTAACAGCAAATATAGCAGCCTCATTGCACAGCGTGGAAGTTGTTATTGGCGGAGTTCATCGAAAGCGGTGGTCCTCGTGAGGCGGTTGTCTTACACGGGCAAGGGCTACTCTCATATACTAAAGCGGGAGTAGTCATGGAGACCGATTTTGTGAGAGACCAACCTCCTAGGGTCTTCAAGATCCAGCGCTCGCTCTTGCACCTTCCTCTGCCGCCCATGGGGTAGTTTTGCTATGGCAACTTTATTTTCCCATTTCTGCTATCGTTTCTTGGGTTTTTGAGGCTAACCCTTCTTTGATCTGGGCAGTCTGGTGTCACTAAAAACAAAAGAACAAGGTGTTTGCTGCAAATTAATCCCTTCTTCTTGACACCTCGACACTTTGATTAGCGCGGCGTGTTTCTCCAACTGTTTGGAAACAACGAGGTCAGGGGATCAATTCCCCTCAAAATTTTTGTCATTTAAAATTTTTGTCATTTAAATTCGATTCCTTAAACAACTCAAAATTGTAATCCACACTTTGCTTAGCGCAGCTTGTTTGTCTAACTGTTTGGAAACAACGAGGTCAGGGGATCGATTCCCCTCAAAATTGTTGTCATTTAAATTCGATTCCTTAAACAACTCAAAATTGTTTTCCCTTTCTTAAATTTCTACTTCACCATTTCCTTACCTTTCTAAAATTTCTACTTTACGATTTCCTTATTGTTTCTACTTTTTTTTCATGCAACTCCATTCATTGTTAGCATATGCAAAAATAGGTTTCAAAGTGTTTCCCTTTTCTTAAATTTCTACTTTACGATTCCCCATTCATTTGCGAAAATAGGAACTCATAATTGTTTACTTTTTCTTAAATTTCTAACACAGTGTGAAAATAGAAACTCCAAACTGTTTACTTTTTCTTAGTAACTCTGATGCCCCTAGCGGTTGTTGGCTCAAATAAATCTGTCCAGTATTGAGCCCGATAGCTCCCTCAATCACAAATACATCCATGTCCATTTCACATGGACACACAAACTGCCCTCACTTGGTTCAAATCGTACCTTAGTAATCGTAGTAATGTTATGTAATAATTTAAGATTGTATTTGAGATTGATTGATAAACCAATGAAAACTGAAACTGAAACTGAAAACTGAAACATCGCACCATGCCAAATATTTAATTGAATTGCGTACATTTCTTGACAACCATTTCCTGACAATCTAAAACTCACGCCTCAACACCCCATCCCTAATATTATATCGCTCTCTGTACTGCTTGCAGATTTTTTCTTCATCCCATTCATTTCCAACCTGGACATTCTGTTTGCATCTTCTTGTGAAAACTCGCACCTCAGCACCTGATCCTTAATCTTTTATTGTTCTGCTCACTGCCTTCACACATCTATACATGTGTGTCCTCAACTGCTATTAATATTACTTATTCCTGTTACACATTTCCGTACTTTTGACATGCTGTCTTCCTTCCCTGCACGAAATGCAAAGTTCAGCATGGCTGTACTGGGGGCCTTTTCTCACAGGAGGGAGGGGGTACACAAAGTCTGACATATCAAGTGCCAAGCAAATAACGTTACCACAGAGAAGCCTTCTTACCAACAAACTCTTGGTACGCATTTGCATTTCAAACTACGAGAAGAACACGTTTGAAACTACGAGAAGAACACGTTTTCATTTCATTAGAATAATAAAAAAATGCCAGACAATCAGAAAATCATTCATTGTGATGACCACACCAAGGTTATAATTTTTCTTCTATTTCATTTCAACTGACCATCCTTTTTAACATTTTATCTACTCTATTTATTCCACACTTTATTTACTCTTTTTATCTTATTACACTATACACATTTCCGTTAAATTTTTACACTTCTAAACTTTTCTATTGCATTTTCTTCACTTTTCAGTGTCTAATATTCCACACGATTGGTCAGCTGAAAAGAGCGATGGCGAGGGAGTTCCATATCGAGGATAATATTCGGTTCCTTTTCGCTAACGAGGACCGAGTTATGTTGACGGAACAACAAATAAGGTAATTGTATTCAACAACATTATCTATCAATTGTCTATCATTATCTATATCTATACAACAACATTATCTTTCAACATTATCACTCTTACGCCACACCCCATCCCCCCTCCCCTGATTTCCACTTTAGCTTATTACGATATCCACTTTCTTCGTAATTCCTATGACATTTATTTCTGTTCTCAGGGATAAGGAAGAACTGTTCGTTGTCAAAAGAGAGGAGGCCAGAGTACAGCGAAACAGAGGGGGAAGGCAAGGAAGAAGACAGTGGCAACACGATCCTGTCAGCAACAACAACAATAACAACAACCAATTTAATATTGATTGCGCAGCACAGCCTCTGCAGGCGTTGCTGCATCTTCTCTTAAATTTGGAGAAGGCTAATAGTTAGATCTTAATTTCATTCACTAATTTATATTTTCCACCCTTTTTGTAAACATTATCATTTTAATTGCATTCATCGAGATATGTTTAACTCCTTTGTACTTCTGACTTCTCCTTGCGCCACAATTTTTCCCGCCTGCACTTTTGAACAATAAGATTACAACAACAACGTCGTTCCTTTATGAAATTACACATTTTTCGAGGAGCGCCACACTTTTTCCCGCCTGCTCTTTTAAACAATAAGATTTCAACAACAACATTCCTTTGTGAAATTACACATTTTTCGAGGAGCACCACACTTTTTCCGCCTGCGCTTAGGGTGTGCGAATTCGGTCGGCTGGAATTTTCATTTTTTCCAAAATCCAGTTCTGGCCGGATCTTGAAGATTTTAGCCAGATTTTTGCCGGAATTCATGAAGACCCTAACACAAGAAAGTGCACGAAAATATCCTCCAAAAATGTTTAATAGTTAAAAACTATAAAAAACTATTATAGTGAATCTCTAAACCATCCAAATTGAAACAACAGTAAGATAATTTTCTTCATTTAGCTTTTGAACCAATGGGTACTCTTTTCAACATCTGCGGGTCCTCAATGCACACCGGCTTGTGGAGTGCCTGTTTTGAATGCAAGGGAATACATATCCATATGGCTCTACGCTAAAAAAATGAATCAGCTAATTATAATAAGAAAGAAGAAATAACAAAAATTCCAAAAAGCTATGAATAGCGTTCAAAGTTTACCAAGGTTATGGTGTAAAAAAAGCGATTTCTCGCCATTTTGAGGAAAGAGCCTTGACCTCTTTTCTTCAAAAATATTTCCTGCTTCGGAAAACAGTATCTCTGAAACAACACTGGATGCTGGCGTCAACAAAAATTGTTTTGCCAATTTTGCAACAAGTGGAAATGATGAATGGTGCTGTTTCCACCACAAAATGGGCTTTCATTCCTCTCTATTGCAGGCATATTCAAATAACCTTCCATTTCAACTACTAATACAGAAAGGGTACATCTAGAGAGGAATTGTTTCTTTTTCTCTTTTGAGACCCACTCGTCTCCAAAGATAAAAGATCGCAGTTAAAAGATAAGATGATCGGGCCTTAATACATGGAATGCAGCCTGGGAAGCCTTCCCCAAGGCCTTTGGGCATGCTGCTTTCAGTATGAGATGAATCATGATGAATCAAAATTAATTGGTTTAATAATGACAGAATGTGATATATGCATATGGATCTTGGCCTTCCTACTTTTCAGCAAGGACCTGTTATTTCACTATAATTCCCGAAAAATCAGCTCAAATGCAGCGATTGTAACAGTATGATTGATAAGCTTAAGCAAAGTCCTTTTATACCTCTCCTTTGTTCAAAACTACCTTCAGCTGTTGTCTATGTATGTATTAAGTGTACCTCAACTTACCAACTTCCAAAAATTCAGTGTTTTTTTTGTCTTCAAAGAAATCACCAGCTGATTTATGTAGTATTGGTCGAAACGCGTTCAGATTTTTTTCGGATATGCGAATTTCTACATTTTCTGCTTTATCATGAATTTTGAGCTAAAAACTCACAATTTTTCCACTTTCAAATTGGACATTTTGCTCCTCTACTATTAATGAATGTTTTAATGCAAAAATGAAATCATTCTCAACCCGGATAAGGAAGATATGAGGTTTTTTCCTAACCGAACCCTAAACGTGCAAATGCAGCAATTGTTACAGATTTGCTATATTTGTACCTTTAAAAACATTTTTTAAAAACACTTTTTTACCAGGTGGTAATGAAAAAAAAACTACGAAAATAGGCTTGAATACATTGCATTAATGTCTGAGCAAAAGTTGTTGAGTCAGAGACAGAATTATGAGAAAATATTTGAATAATAAATTTCTTGCATGTGACATTTGCTGCATACAGCATTTGATGTCAATGCAGCATTTGTCGCATTTTGCAATATTTGTCTTGCAACCACAGAAAAGCTTGTTTATTGGTATAAAAACTAAATTTTTGTTCATAGGACGACAAGGATTTAAAAAAAAAACTAGGACATAATAATTTTCTAGGAGACCAAGGTAGTTGGGATGGCTCAGATTATAAGGATTGGTCGCAAAGGTAAGGTAAGACACTGAAGACGGCTAGGATGCTAACGATTGTAAAGATATACAAGTTTATTAGTCAGCCAAGGTAAGATATGGCACTAAGGACGGCTAAGATGCTAACGATTGCTAAGATATACAAGCTTACTAGGCCGCAAAGGTAAGGTAAGGCACAAAGGACGGCTTGAATGCTAACGACTGCTAAGATATACAGGTTTACTAGGCCGCCAAGGTAAGATATGGCGCTAAGGACGGCTAGAATGCTAACGATTGCTAAGAAATACAGGTTTACTAGGTCGCAAAGGTAAGATATCGCACTAAGGACGGCTAGAATGCTAACAATTGCAAAGATGTACAAGTTACTAGGCCGCAAAGGTAAGGTAAGGCACTAAATATCTTAGCTTTGCCTTTTTAGTCTAAGTTAAGAACAAATCCCATTTTGCAACTAAGGGTTCATCAAGTGTCTGTTCCAATGAAGCTTTAAAAATACTACAAAACAAGAAAACTTTTGCTGTGTTATCATTGCTTTAGAAAAATGCAGATATAAGACATTTAATTAAGGACAAAATCACAATTTAATAAAAACAATAAGATAACCATAAAAATGGGCCTCAAATGAGTAATGTAAAATGAAACAAACAGGAACAAAAAACCTAACATTAATCCTTAACCTTAGTCGTAATGGTAAATGAGAACGCAAAAAAGTTTAAAACTGAAAGGTGAGTTTTGGCTGTTGAGGAAGGATCATTTTTTTGCACGCAGCTTTCTTATTTCATATTTGATTCTGTTTTTTAATGTATCCCTCTCCATCATTTTGGAAAGCTTTGCTGCAGCATGACTGTTTTTGATAGCGTTGTCAATGTACTAATCTTTCACACTGCGCTTTGCAATTACTCTGCTAAAGCCTTCTTTTCAATTACTTTTTCTTTGTTTCCGTTGTCCTTATAGCTAGATAGAGCACTAAGAGAATCATCCGGTGTCAATGCAAGGATTTCGCTATCAATCGGTTTAATCTGAATAAGTTGATTCAAATGGCAAAAATTAACCTTGAAAACCCTTTTTCTTTGTTTCCGTTGTCCTTATAGCTAGATAGATCACTAAGAGAATTATCAATGCAAGGATTCTGTTATCAATCGGTTTAATCTGAATAAGTTGATTCAAATGGCAAAAATTAACCTTGAAAACCCTTTTCTTTGTTTCCGTTGGGCTTATAGCTAGATAGAGCGCTAAGAGAATCATCTGATGTCAATGCAAGGATTTCGTTATCAATCGGTTTAATCTGAATAAGTTGATTCAAATGGCAAAAATTAACCTTGAAAACACTTTTTCTTTGTTTCCGTTGTTCTTATAGCTAGATAGAGCGCTAAGAGAATCATCCGGTGTCAATGCAAGGATTTCCTTATCAATCGGTTTAATCTGAATAAGTTGATTCAAATGGCAAAATTAACCTTGAAAACCCTTTTCTTTGTTTCTGTTGTCCTTATAGCTAGATAGATCACTAAGAGAATTACCAATGCAAGGATTCTGTTATCAATCGGTTTAATCTGAATAAGTTAATTCAAATGGCAAAAATTAACCTTGAAAACCCTTTTCTTTGTTTCCGTTGTCCCTATAGCTAGATAGATCACTAAGAGAATTATCAATGCAAGGATTTTGTTATCAATCAGTTTAATCTGAATAAGTTGATTCAAATGGCAAAACTAACCTTGAAAACCCTTTTCTTTGTTTCCGTTGTCCTTATAGCTAGATAGAGCGCTAAGAGAATCATCTGATGTCAATGCAAGGATTTTGTTATCAATCGGTTTAATCTGAATAAGTTGATTCAAATGGCAAAATTAACCTTGAAAACCCTTTTCTTTGTTTCCGTTGGGCTTATAGCTAGATAGAGCGCTAAGAGAATCATCTGATGTCAATGCAAGGATTTCGTTATCAATCGGTTTAATCTGAATAAGTTGATTCAAATGGCAAAAATTAACCTTGAAAACACTTTTTCTTTGTTTCCGTTGTTCTTATAGCTAGATAGAGCGCTAAGAGAATCATCCGGTGTCAATGCAAGGATTTCGTTATCAATCGGTTTAATCTGAATAAGTTGATTCAAATGGCAAAAATTAACCTTGAAACCCTTTTTCTTTGTTTCTGTTGTCCTTATAGCTAGATACATCACTAAGAGAATTATCAATGCAAGGATTCTGTGATCAATCGGTTTAATCTGAATAAGTTAATTCAAATGGCAAAAATTAACCTTGAAAACCCTTTTTCTTTGTTTCCGTTGTCCTTATAGCTAGATAGATCACTAAGAGAATTATCAATGCACGGATTTTGTTATCAATCGGTTTAATCTGAATAAGTTGATTCAAATGTCAAAAATTAACTTTGAAAACCCTTTTTCTTTGTTTCCGTTGTCCTTATAGCTAGATAGAGCCCTAAGAGAATCATCTGATGTCAATGCGAGGATTTCGTTATCAATCGGTTTAATCTGAATAAGTTGATTCAAATGGCAAAATTAACCTTGAAAACCCTTTTCTTTGTTCCTGTTGGCCTTATAGCTAGATAGAGCGCTAAGAGAATCATCTGATGTCAATGCAAGGATTTCGTTATCAATCGGTTTAATCTGAGTAAGTTGATTCAAATGGCAAAAATTAACCTTGAAAACACTTTTCTTTGTTTCCGTTGTCCTTATAGCTAGATAGAGCGCTAAGAGAATCATCTGATGTCAATGCAAGGATTTCGTTATCAATGGGTTTAATCTGAATAAGTTGATTCAAATGGCAAAAATTAACCTTGAAAACCCTTTTTCTTTGTTTCCGTTGTCCTTATAGCTAGATAGAGCGCTAAGAGAATCATCTGATGTCAATGCAAGGATTTCGTTATCAATGGGTTTAATCTGAATAAGTTGATTCAAATGGCAAAAATTAACCTTGAAAACCCTTTTCTTTCTTTCCGTTGTCCTTATAGCTAGATAGAGCGCTAAGAGAATCACCTGATGTCATTGCAAGGATTTCGTTATCAATCGGTTTAATCGGAATAAGTTGATTCAAATGGCAAAAATTAACCTTGAAAACCCTTTTTCTTTGTTCCCGTTGGCCTTATAGCTAGATAGAGCGCTAAGAGAATCATCTGATGTCAATGCAAGGATTTCGTTATCAATCGGTTTAATCTGAGTAAGTTGATTCAAATGGCAAAATTAACCTTGAAAACACTTTTCTTTGTTTCCGTTGTCCTTATAGCTAGATAGAGCGCTAAGAGAATCATCTGATGTCAATGCAAGGATTTTGTTATCAATGGGTTTAATCTGAATAAGTTGATTCAAATGGCAAAATTAACCTTGAAAACCCTTTTTCTTTGTTTCCGCTGTCCTTATAGCTAGATAGAGCGCTAAGAGAATCATCTGATGTCAATGCAAGGATTTCGTTATCAATGGGTTTAATCTGAATAAGTTGATTCAAGTGGCAAAAATTAACCTTGAAAACCCTTTTTCTTTGATTCCGTTGTCCTTATAGCTAGATAGAGCGCTAAGAGAATCATCTGATGTCAATGCAAGGATTTCGTTATGAATCGGTTTAATCGGAATAAGTTGATTCAAATGGCAAAAATTAACCTTGAAAACACTTTTTCTTTGTTTCCGTTGTCCTTATATCTAGATAGAGCGCTAAGAGAATCATCTGATGTCAATGCAAGGATTTCGTTATCAATGGGTTTAATCTGAATAAGTTGATTCAAATGGCAAAAATTAACCTTGAAAACCCTTTTTCTTTGTTTCCGCTGTCCTTATAGCTAGATAGAGCGCTAAGAGAATCATCTGATGTCAATCAAGGATTTCGTTATCAATCGGTTTAATCTGAATAAGTTGATTCAAATGGCAAAAATTAACCTTCAAACCCTTTTTCTTTGTTTCCGTTGTCCTTATAGCTAGATAGATCACTAAGAGAATTATCAATGCAGGGATTCTGTTATCAATCAGTTTAATCTGAATTAGTTGATTCAAATGGCAAAAGTTAACCTTGAAAACCCTTTTTCTTTGTTTCCGTTGTCCTTATAGCTAGATAGAGCGCTAAGAGAATCATCCGATGTCAATGCAAGGATTTTGTTATCAATCGGTTTAATCTGAATAAGTTGATTCAAATGACAAAAATTAACCTTGAAAACCCTTTTTCTTTGTTTCCGTTGTCCTTATAGCTAGATAGAGCGCTAAGAGAATCATCTGATGTCAATGCAAGGATTTCGTTATCAATCGGTTTAATCTGAATAAGTTGATTCAAATGGCAAAAATTAACCTTGAAAACTCTTCTTCTTTGTTTCCGTTGGCCTTATAGCTAGATAGAGCGCTAAGAGAATCATCTGATGTCAATGCAAGGATTTTGTTATCAATCGGTTTAATCTGAATAAGTTGATTCAAATGGCAAAAATTAACCTTGAAAACCCTTTTTCTTTGTTTCCGTTGGGCTTATAGCTAGATAGAGCGCTAAGAGAATCATCTGATGTCAATGCAAGGATTTCGTTATCAATCGGTTTAATCTGAATAAGTTGATTCAAATGGCAAAAATTAACCTTGAAAACACTTTTTCTTTGTTTCCGTTGTTCTTATAGCTAGATAGAGCGCTAAGAGAATCATCCGGTGTCAATGCAAGGATTTCGTTATCAATCGGTTTAATCTGAATAAGTTGATTCAAATGGCAAAAATTAACCTTGAAAACCCCTTTTTCTTTGTTTCTGTTGTCCTTATAGCTAGATACATCACTAAGAGAATTATCAATGCAAGGATTCTGTTATCAATCGGTTTAATCTGAATAAGTTGATTCAAATGGCAAAAATTAACCTTGAAAACCCTTTTTCTTTGTTCCCGTTGGCCTTATAGCTAGATAGAGCGCTAAGAGAATCATCTGATGTCAATGCAAGGATTTCGTTATCAATCGGTGTAATCTGAGTAAGTTGATTCAAATGGCAAAAATTAACCTTGAAAACACTTTTTCTTTGTTTCCGTTGTCCTTATAGCTAGATAGAGCGCTAAGAGAATCATCTGATGTCAATGCAAGGATTTCGTTATCAATGGGTTTAATCTGAATAAGTTGATTCAAATGGCAAAAATTAACCTTGAAAACCCTTTTTCTTTGTTTCCGTTGTCCTTATAGCTAGATAGAGCGCTAAGAGAATCATCTGATGTCAATGCAAGGATTTCGTTATCAATGGGTTTAATCTGAATAAGTTGATTCAAATGGCAAAAATTAACCTTGAAAACCCTTTTTCTTTCTTTCCGTTGTCCTTATAGCTAGATAGAGCGCTAAGAGAATCACCTGATGTCAATGCAAGGATTTCGTTATCAATCGGTTTAATCGGAATAAGTTGATTCAAATGGCAAAAATTAACCTTGAAAACCCTTTTTCTTTGTTCCCGTTGGCCTTATAGCTAGATAGAGCGCTAAGAGAATCATCTGATGTCAATGCAAGGATTTCGTTATCAATGGGTTTAATCTGAATAAGTTGATTCAAGTGGCAAAAATTAACCTTGAAAACCCTTTTTCTTTGATTCCGTTGTCCTTATAGCTAGATAGAGCGCTAAGAGAATCATCTGATGTCAATGCAAGGATTTCGTTATGAATCGGTTTAATCGGAATAAGTTGATTCAAATGGCAAAAATTAACCTTGAAAACACTTTTTCGTTGTTCCCGTTGGCCTGATAGCTAGATAGAGCCCTAAGAGAATCATCTGATGTCAATGCAAGGATTTCGTTATCAATCGGTTTAATCTGAATAAGTTGATTCAAATGGCAAAAATTAACCTTCAAAACCCTTTTTCTTTGTTTCCGTTGTCCTTATAGCTAGATAGAGTGCTAAGAGAATCATCTGATGTCAATCAAGGATTTCGTTATCAATCGGTTTAATCTGAAAAAGTTGATTCAAATGGCAAAAATTAACCTTCAAAACCCTTTTTCTTTGTTTCCGTTGTCCTTATAGCTAGATAGATCACTAAGAGAATTATCAATGCAGGGATTCTGTTATCAATCGGTTTAATCTGAATTAGTTGATTCAAATGGCAAAAATTAACCTTGAAAACCCTTTTTCTTTGTTTCCGTTGTCCTTATAGCTAGATAGAGCGCTAAGAGAATCATCCGATGTCAATGCAAGGATTTTGTTATCAATCGGTTTAATCTGAATAAGTTGATTCAAATGGCAAAATTAACCTTGAAAACCCTTTTCTTTGTTTCCGTTGTCCTTATAGCTAGATAGAGCGCTAAGAGAATCATCTGATGTCAATGCAAGGATTTCGTTATCAATCGGTTTAATCTGAATAAGTTGATTCAAATGGCAAAAATTAACCTTGAAAACTCTTTTTCTTTGTTTCCGTTGGCCTTATAGCTAGATAGAGCGCTAAGAGAATCATCTGATGTCAATGCAAGGATTTCGTTATCAATCGGTTTAATCTGAATAAGTTGATTCAAATGGCAAAAATTAACCTTGAAAACCCTTTTTCTTTGTTTACGTTGACTTTATAGCTAGATAGAGTACTAAGAGAATCATCCGTTTTCAATGCAAGGATTTCGTTATCAATCGGTTTAATCTGAATAAGTTGATTCAAATGGCAAAGATTAACCTTGAAAACACTTTTTCTTGGTTTTCATTGCCCCTAAAGAGATAGCACTACGCGTTTTTTTTTATAAGGAACCTTTTGTCTGTGTTGAGGTTGGAGTTCCTTTATTTTTCAACAAAATGAGGCTGAAAGTTCCTTATACTGTTCCTTGTTGTGGGATATGTATAAATACTAATTTTTACAGCAAATCCATATAAACTATTCTTCATTTCTAAACTTTAAGTATAAAGGGAGCCTTTCTGGGAAGAACGATGAAAAATATATTGTACTTCTGCTCCTTTTTCCTACAAACCGCCTTGTTCTTTAAAAAAGAGCTTCTAAGTTTTTCATCGGAGTGGCGATAGTTCCTTAAAGAGGGGGGCTTTAGGATTTCATGGGTTGTGGATTTGGCCCATTTTGACCTCGGGTTTTCGGGTTTTCCAAAAATTGTGCGGTCTTGGTCAAGTATATTTAACAGGCAATTTTCTAGCTCGGGTATCGGGTATTGAGGGGAAAATCAGTAAAAACCTCGGGTTTTCGAGTTTTACACCTTGAAAAGAATATCAATGTGTAAACTTCTTAAAACGGTTGTTGAAACTAAGGTCATCCGGGTTTTCTGGTGTGTCCCAGTTTTCTTCCTCGTTTTCAGGTTTTGATACCCACCAAAGCCCCCCTCCTTAAAGTTCCTTAATTGTTTGTGAATTTTCAGCCTTGAGTTCCTTTTAAATGTGTTCCTTAAGAAAAAGACATGTAAGGGATCATGTGATGTCAATGCAAGGATTTCGTTATGAATCGGTTTAAGTGCCGGTTAGAGCAAAGCTTTAACAGGGTTTAATACTACCAGGAGAATGCGTCGTCTTTGTTTGGCTGGGGGGTCGTGGGGAAAGCTTACCTTCCCTTACCTTTCCTTTGTGTTTGTTGTCTCACAGGAAGATTTTGTTACCAATCGGTTTAATCTGAATAAGTTGATTCAAATGGCAAAAATTAACCTTGAAAACCCTTTTTCTTTGTTTCCGTTGTCCTTATAGCTAGATAGATCACTAAGAGAATTATCAATGCAAGGATTCTGTTATCAATCGGTTTAATCTGAATAAGTTGATTCAAATGGCAAAAATTAACCTTGAAAACCCTTTTTTTTGTTTCCGTTGTCCTTATAGCTAGATACAGCACTAAGAGAATCATCCGATGTCAATGCAAGGATTTTGTTATCAATCGGTTTAATCTGAATAAGTTGATTCAAATGGCAAAAATTAACCTTGAAAACCCTTTTTCTTTGTTTACGTTGTCCTTATAGCTAGATAGAGTACTAAGAGAATCATCCGTTGTCAATGCAAGGATTTTGTTATCAATCGGTTTAATCTGAATAAGTTGATTCAAATGGCAAAAATTAACCTTGAAAACCCTTTTTCTTTGTTTCCCTTGTCCTTATAGCTAGATAGAGCGCTAAGAGAATCATCTGATGTCAATGCAAGGATTTCGTTATCAATCGGTTTAATCTGAATAAGTTGATTCAAATGGCAAAAATTAACCTTGAAAACTCTTTTTCTTTGTTTCCGTTGGCCTTATAGCTAGATAGAGCGCTAAGAGAATCGTCTGATGTCAATGCAAGGATTTCGTTATCAATCGGTTTAATCTGAATAAGTTGATTCAAATGGCAAAAATTAACCTTGAAAACCCTTTTTCTTTGTTTACGTTGACTTTATAGCTAGATAGAGTACTAAGAGAATCATCCGTTTTCAATGCAAGGATTTCGTTATCAATCGGTTTAATCTGAATAAGTTGATTCAAATGGCAAAGATTAACCTTGAAAACACTTTTTCTTGGTTTTCATTGCCCCTAAAGAGATAGCACTACACGTTTTTTTTATAAGGAACCTTTTGTCTGTGTTGAGGTTGGAGTTCCTTTATTTTTCAACAAAATGAGGCTGAAAGTTCCTTATACTGTTCCTTGTCGTGGGATATGTATAAATACTAATTTTTACAGCAAATCCATATAAACTATTCTTCATTTCTAAACTTTAAGTATAAATGGAGCCTTTCTGGGAAGAACGATGAAAAATATATTGTACTTCTGCTCCTTTTTCCTACAAACCGCCTTGTTCTTTAAAAAAGAGCTTCTTAGTTTTTCATCGGAGTGGCGATAGTTCCTTAAAGAGGGGGCTTTAGGATTTCACGGGTTGCGGGTTTGGCCCATTTTGACCTCGGGTTTTCAGGTTTTCCAAAAATTGTGCGGTTTTCGGGTCAAGTATATTTAACAGGCAATTTTCTAGCTCGGGTATCGGGTATTGAGGGGAAAATCAGTAAAAACCTCGGGTTTTCGAGTTTTACACCTTGCAAAGAATATCAATGTGTAAACTTCTTAAAACGGTAGTTGAAACTAAGGTCATCCGGGTTTTCAGGTTCGTCCCCAATTTTCTTCCACATTTTCGGGTTTTGATACCCACCAAAGCCCCCCTCCTTAAAGTTCCTTAATTGTTTGTGAATTTTCAACCTTGAGTTCCTTTTAAAGGTGTTCCTTAAGAAAAAGACATGTAAGGGATCATCTGATGTCAATGCAAGGATTTCGTTATCAATCGGTTTAATCTGAATAAGTTGATTCAAATGGCAAAAATTAACCTTGAAAACCCTTTTTCTTTGTTTCCGTTGTCCTTATAGCTAGATAGAGCGCTAAGAGAATCATCTGATGTCAATCGAGGATTTCGTTATCAATCGGTTTAATCTGAATAAGTTGATTCAAATGGCAAAAATTAACCTTCAAAACCCTTTTTCTTTGTTTCCCTTGTCCTTATAGCTAGATAGATCACTAAGAGAATTATCAATGCAAGGATTCTGTTATCAATCGGTTTAATCTGAATTAGTTGATTCAAATGGCAAAAATTAACCTTGAAAATCCTTTTTCTTTGTTTCCGTTGTCCTTATAGCTAGATAGATCACTAAGAGAATTATCAATGCAAGGATTGTGTTATCAATCGGTTTAATCTGAATAAGTTGATTCAAATGGCAAAAATTAACCTTGAAAACACTTTTTTTTTGTTTCTGTTGTCCTTATAGCTAGATACAGCGCTAAGAGAATCATCCGATGTCAATGCAAGGATTTTGTTATCAATCGGTTTAATCTGAATAAGTTGATTCAAATGTGCAAAGATTAACCTTGAAAACACTTTTTCTTGGTTTTCATTGTCCTTAAAGAGATAGCACTACACGTTTTTTTTATAAGGAACCTTTGGTCTGTGTTGAGGTGGGAGTTCCTTTATTTTTCAACAAAATGAGGCTGAAAGTTCCTTATACTGTTCCTTGTCGTGGGATATGTATAAATACCAATTTTTACAGCAAATCCATATAAACTATTCTTCATTTCTAAACTTTAAGTATAAATGGAGCCTTTCTGGGAAGAACAATGAAAAATATATTGTACTTCTGCTCCTTTTTCCTACAAACCGCCTTGTTCTTTAAAAAAGAGCTTCTTAGTTTTTCATCGGAGTGGTGATAGTTCCTTAAAGAGGGGGGCTTTAGGATTTCAGGGGTTGCGGGTTTGGCCCATTTTGACCTTGGGTTTTCGAGTTTTTCCAAAAAATTGTGCCGGTTTTCGGGTCAAGTATATTTAACAGGCAATTTTCTAGCTCGGGTATCGGGTATTGAGGGGAAAATCAGTAAAAACCTCGGGTTTTCGAGTTTTACACCTTGCAAAGAATATCAATGTGTAAACTTCTTAAAACGGTTGTTGAAACTAAGGTCATCGGGGTTTTCTGGTGTGTCCCAATTTTCTTCCTCGTTTTCAGGTTTTGATACCCACCAAAGCCCCCCTCCTTAGAGTTCCTTAATTGTTTGTCAATTTTCAGCCTTGAGTTCCTTTTAAAGGTGTTCCTTAAGAAAAAGACATGTAAGGGATCATCTGATGTCAATGCAAGGATTTTGTTAGGAATTGGTTTAAGTGCCGGTTAGAGCAAAGCTTTAACAGGGTTTAATACTACCAGGAGAATGCGTCGTCTTTGTTTGGCTGGGGGGTCGTGGGGAAAGCTTACCTTCCCTTGCCTTTCTGCAATGAAACACAATGATAAATCAAATTATACTGTTGATGTAATATACGAAAGCATAACAACTAGCTATATTAATGTACGCATTTTTTGTAAGACATTATTTACTAAAGTCAACACATGTGGCAGTTAAAGTTACGGTCATTCAATAGTAAATACCCCGAATTTTTGAAAGTTTTTTTCTGCAAAGAACCTCTTTGGACATTAACTCTCATGTAACTTTTATTAGTGTTTTCAGGTACTAAAATCAAGCAAAAATTTAAGAAACTGAGTGTACTAATTCCGAGCTTAGTTTCTTATAAGAAATGCGTACTCTGAAGTACCGAATAATCGGAGAGGGGTGGCTTTTTATTTTTTACATTAAGCAAAATATATTTAACTAGTAAAATTGGGTTGGAATAAGAACGGGGGTTTGGAAAATTGTTCAATAATAAACAAGCAGGGGCGATTATTTGGTACTTAAGAGTATAGCATGAACAGTAACAATATAAAAACGTTTAACTCATTTTTTACAAATAATGAATTTCCTTCCACCAATCTCCATAATTTGCCCTGGCAAAATTCTCACAGCTTGAGTGCTTAACCATGTGTGTGATGCAATTGGTGCGGCAGATGTTGTCGATGACGAGGATGGTGCTGATTTCAAGGATGTCGAGGATGGTGCTGATTTCAAGGATGTTTTGGATGGTGCTGATGCTGTGGGTCTTGCAAATATCAAGGAATGTGCTGATGTCGTGGATCTTGAATGGTGCTGATGCCGTGGATTTTGCGAATGTCAAGGATGCTGCTGATGTCAAGGATGGTGCTGATGCCATGGATTTTGCGAATGTCGGGGATGCTGCTGATGTCAAGGATGGTGCTGATGCCGTGGATTTTGCGAATGTCGGGGATGGTACTGATGCCGTGGATCTTGCAAATGTCAAGGATGGTGCTAATGTCGTGGATTTTTGGAATATAAAGGAAGGTGCTGATGTCAAGGATGCCGTGGGTCTTGCGAATATGAAGGATGGTGCTGATGTCGTGGATTTTGCGAATGTCAAGGATGGTGCTGATGTCGTGAATGGTGCTGATGCCGTGGATTTTGCGAATGTAAAGGATGCTGCTGATGTCAAGGATGGTGCTGATGCCATGGATTTTGCGAATGTCGGGGATGCTGCTGATGTCAAGGATGGTGCTGATGCCTTGGATTTTGCGAATGTCGGAGATGGTACTGATGCCGTGGATCTTGCGAATGTCAAGGATGGTGCTGATGTCGTGGATTTTTGGAATATAAAGGAAGGTGCTGATGTCAAGGATGCCGTGGGTCTTGCGAATATCAAGGATGGTGCTGATGTCGTGGATTTTGCGAATATAAAGGAAGGTGCTGATGTCAAGGATGCCGTGGGTCTTGCAAATATCAAGGATGCTGATGTCAAGGATGGTGCTCATGCCCTGGATTTTGTGAATGTCAGGGATGGTGCTGATGCCGTGGATCTTGCGAATGTCAAGGATGGTGCTGATGTCGTGGATTTTGCGAATATAAAGGAAGGTGCTGATGTCAAGGATGCCGTGGGTCTTGCGAATATCAAGGATGGTGCTGATGCCGTGGATTTTGCGAATGTCAAGGATGCTGCTGATGTCAAGGATGGTGCTGATGCCGTGGATTTTGTGAATGTTGGGGATGGTGCTGATGCGGTGGATCTTGGGAATGTCAAGGATGGTGCTGATGTCGTGAATTTTGCGAATATAAAGGAAGGTGCTGATGTCAAGGATGCCGTGGGTCTTGCGAATATCAAGGATGGTGCTGATGTCGTGGATTTTGCGAATGTCAAGGATGGTGCTGATGTTGTGAATGGTGCTGATGCGGTGGATTTTGCGAATGTCAAGGATGCTGCTGATGTCAAGGATGGTGCTGATGCCGTGGATTTTGCGAACGTCGGGGATGGTGCTGATGTCGTGGATGATGCTGATGTTATGGATGGTGCTGATGTCGAGGATGGTGCTGATGCCGTGGATTTTGCGAATGTCGGGGATGGTGCTTATGTCGTGGATGATGCTGATGTCGAAGATGGTGCTGCTGTCGAGGATGGTGATGTTTCTGGGAGCAGTGATTCTGTTGAAGATTCTTCTATAGTGATATCAGGAGCAACTTCCTTCTCTTCTACAAAGAACAAACGAGTGAGGATAAGATGAGTTGTGTCTATAAAGCATAAGAACACACTATAGTAACCATTTTTAAGGATACATGCATCTTTCTTCTAAGGAATCCCCTATTAGAAATTCAGTTACTAATAAGCTCTTTAAAATTATAGATTATTTTAAAAAGTAGGGAAACGGGAGTTGCTAGATGCTTTTACTCTTCATTTAACGCTGGAATCAATCAAAATATGAATATCATGCAAAAATTTTCTTCCAGTAAGGCAATGTCATTACAAACTATATGTTTTAATGCTCTTGCTCGGATAAAATCCAAGATGCTAAATTCAAAAGTGCTTCCTAATTTTTCATCAAATCAACTGGAAACTTTTTTCACAGCTATTCGGAGAAGCAAAGATTTTAAGGTGGTAGCGATTGGTCAATGTTATGTTTGCTTCAAGTCTGACGATTCCAATAGCAAGTCGAGGAGCCATTCGCCAATGTCGTAAACTTTATCAATACACCAGATGCTAAAGTAGACTTTTGAGAGAAAGTAAAAACAATACAGAGTAAAAGTCATTTCCTTCAGTGTTCTTA
The DNA here is from genome assembly GCA_014526335.1 of Chrysaora quinquecirrha. Classification (NCBI taxonomy): domain Eukaryota; kingdom Metazoa; phylum Cnidaria; class Scyphozoa; order Semaeostomeae; family Pelagiidae; genus Chrysaora; species Chrysaora quinquecirrha. The sequence continues at coordinate 96,086 of JACTAT010000091.1, read as the reverse complement.
TTCTGGAACCTCTGCTCAGATAGTTGAAAATGTTCTACTACTTCTGCACAAAAGCTCAGATTATGCGCAAGAAACTCAGCAAGTTTTTATAAACCAACATTTATTAGCAAATAACACCCCTTCACTTGTGTGCAGAATTTTGAAGCTAATTTTGACAAAGAAAAATATAATGAAGATTTATTAAATTTGACGTGTAAAGGAATACTCAAGTTTTCCAGCACGGTTATGTGCTTTTACACTTGATAAGAAACACCAGCATTCTAAATAGGGTATAATTTAACAAAACAACTGTATTTTCAACAAAACAGCTATATTACGTCGTTATTAAATGATGGTGTTCTTAATTCAGAATCCAAGAGATCTTGCAGTTAAGAAAATCGATATATACAGCTTTTGAGCGTTTTTTAACGGTTTTGTTGAATCTATCTTCAAGTAGAAGTGATTGTTCTTCTTTCAGCTGATCAAGAATTAGAAATTTTTTTTTGGTTATCGCAGCTATTGATAAATGCTGAATGAGGTCTCTTTGCTCTCTTTCTTCAGCGGTGACACATATCATATCCTTCACCACTTGATAATTTATGTGCAAAAAGTCTCCTTTCTCAAATCGTTCAAAAAACTGTTTATTATAGTTCTCCTTCAACTTCATTGTGTTAATACTAAAATCCTCAATATCCTTTGTTAGAGGTTTACCTTCCATGCTCATGGGGGCGTTTCCTGTCATGGGATTTAAAAGATACTCATTTCGTCTGAAAAGCGCCCGTACCTTAGCGATTTCTCTGTAGTCAAGTGATACTTCTTCCCATGATGCTTGGTTGGAGATGTCTCCCGAATCTTTTAAGTGTTTCTCACACAACTAAGGATGAAAATGAAATCGATAATTCATTATTTACAAGCTTGACTATATCACTAAGAATACAAGTGTTGTATAGAAATTTATAGCAAAAGATAAGATGAAGTGTAATTATTTCAGGTAAAAGATATCGTTAGCCGAACAGGGTGTTACGCATCATTGATCTTGCGATCCTTGGATAACCCAAAGCGGCAGATCACGTATTATTCAACACCAAGAAGAACTGTGTGGGTGCAATCTGTGGATAGCCACATAGAGTGGCCTCGATCAAGTGATGCAATGGCTACCTTTTCTGCAAGAGAAACGGCTACTCACACCCCCACAAGGAAGAGAAGACCCCAACAGGTATCCAGTGAGGCATCTTCGGAAGCAATAAGGAACCTGCCAGGAAAATCAAGAAAACAGCTCTCTTCAGCTGCTAGGAAATCTCCGTAGACAAATAAATGTGGGTTCTGCAAAGTGAATTTTGGTAGCAGAGAGGATCTCGCTTTGGAGAAGCGATTTGGGAGAACCAACACCTGGATGGGCTGTGATGAAGAAGGCTGTAGCTACTGGGCTCATGCAAGGTGTGAGAAAATAAGCTTGCCACGCCACAAAAAGATCGACGAAATATCTTTCAAATGTTCAAAGCATGTGTGATTGCTACTTCTCGTATTTTGCATTAATATAACAGACTACACTAACCCAGTGTTACTTTGTATTGTTCTGTTATTGTTGATTCAAGAATGTATTTTTATTCTACTAACCTCTTCAAGCTTGTCCATATTACGAAAGGTTTTCTGCCACAGCTCATTAGTTGGTACGCCACTCCCTGGGATCCAAGTTTTCCCAGGTTATTGATCTCTTTAAGACACGCATCACCACCCTGATAGTGACCAACATTGCCTGTTCTGCTTAACACTTTCGACATGTCAGAAACAGCTTTCAGTTCTTTTGGCATCATTGTTTCTTGAAGGTGATCAAAGCAGAGGATCCTCTGGTAATTTGGGTGATTTCGGGCGTAAAATAAGGTAGCCAGTCTTGCTTTTCCAATTCTCATCGCTCTTGGATAATTATTTAGCACACTGTTTCGAAAAAGCATAATTAATTGCATGCAAGAATGTAAACCAAATGACTATGGATGAAATGATTGAGGATTATTGCGCTTTTACTGAAGCTTCAGAGTTTTAGGGTTTTAATCTAATGCATGTAGTGTATATCGAGTATAAATACGGGATAAAAATCAATATATACCGATGTGAATTTGATTATAAAGACCCAACACTGCCTAAACATCGGATCAATAAAAGCAGTAACATTACTGGTTTAAGAGGAGTGTCAGTTGTCTATAAATCCAGGCTTAAATACAGAACAACAATCAGCCTAGATTTGCTCTATCATAATGAGCATTTTTGCACAATTACAAACATCAAAAGTTTTGTGCGGAAATTTATTTGTGAAATTTGTTTAATGGTTTTAACAAGAAAGGATAATCTTGCTCGTCATCGCGGGAAATGTTAGGTAAAAAGTCCAAAAGTGTCTTTCAAAGCCGGTTTAATCAAATCACATAAATGCATGGTGGAAAAATGAATGGAAAATTTTCACATAACAAAGGAGCAGTTGGGTTTACCCACTGAAGACAAAGAACTGCACGAACATGTGTTTAATCAAGATTTTGCAGTTTCCGATTTTGAATCTATGAACGTGAGAAGAAATGTTCCTGACTCGGACTTGTTCTATGGTAAAGAATATATTTTTCAAGACAATTCGCTAATAGAGGGACGGTTTTTTGATGAAGGTAACGAAGAATATTATAACTGTTTCAATGATGAAGGTGAGATTATACCTGAGATTATACCTGAGATTATACCTCAAATAACGATAATAACGACGGATGCCAAGAAACATTTACTGGAAATGGAAAAACCCATGACACAAATGCAACTTTATTTCAAACCCCGAGGCCCATAGAAAGTAAGCCTAACTACAACAACAAATCCCTGAGATAGCACAATTTTTTTATAGGGGGAGGGCTAAAAAACATCAATCAGAAAATTAATGAAAAAAAAAGAAATAAGCCATACTTGCAAACTGTTGAAACATCTAGGCAACTGCATAAGAGAGCTTTTGGACAGTGCCAGAAATAAGAAGCTATCCCCAGTCCCACCAGTAAATGTCCCTTCAAAAAATACATAATTTATTTCACCCAGGTCAAGTTTTGGCAGCAAAAAAGATGATGTGGACCTGCTAAACAGAATATTAAAAGCTAGATTAATGAGCCTAATTACAAATGTTTGTTAAAAATGGAAGATATTGTTATAATTTTCTTAAAGTGATAGCATATAATATCAGTCCCCAGTTTCAATTAAATGTATCCATTGGTGCAATAAGATAGTTTTCAAAAGCAATCAAAATTTTAATTTGTCTTAAATGTTGTCTCTTTCCCAAAAGACAATTCCATTGACAATCTATTAAGAGGTGATAAAATCGCAACAAATCACATATGTTGAAAAGTATTGTGAAAGTACCTTAAGGGCTGTATGGTTTGCTGCAGAGAAGTGCAGTGGGATGAAATTATTAGGTGACAGCAAGAAAATGGGATGCTTCCCACTATTGTCATCCCAGAACAGCAACACAAAAAGAACAAAAAAGATAAAGTAATTGATTTTTTTAATATCTTTAATGTTGTAGGGTATTATGGACACACCACTAATAAATCCTTAAAATCATGAAGCAGGGGAGGGTGGAATCAGTTCTTGGGATGTGTAATTAGTCCATTTTTGGAGTGTTTCTCCATGATTGGCGTTTATCACGAAAATTTCATCCGTAAGTTTTGCTTTTATCTTCATTTATTTTCCAAATTTTCTATTATTTTCTACCGTTTCTGATTATAAAGACATAATAACATAGTACTTTTTGAAAATAGGCAGGAAAAAAGGCATGTTTCACCAAGATGGTGCCCATGAGATCTTGTAGAAAATGGACAAAGTTTGTAGCACGGTTTCAGAAATTCCTAAGGGGCTCTTTGTACATTGATTGCATGAGTTGAAAGATAAATTCATCACGTATTTAAAAGTCGCTCCAAGAAGATGCCCGTCTCTAAATTGGCATTACGGCTATATTCATGACCCCCACTTTTCAGGTTTGCCATCCAGGAAAAGCCAATTTTGTGAAAGCAAACAGCTTGTGAGCTTTGGTAGGTCCCTTCAGGCTACCTTTCGACAATATAGATGGAACATCCTTCCCCTCTAAACAAGCTTGTTTTACAGCGTTTGATTTATAACCAATTATTTCTGATTATTTTAGTGATTTCACTGGTTATGAAATAAAATTTTGCCTGGTTATGAAATAAAATTGCCCTTGTCTGTTGCCTAAAATGCTACAGTAGCTATAGCAGAAATAAAATTGTTTCTGTTTTTAGCCTCTGTACGTTTCTTAGGAGAAAATATACTGTTAACTTATATATACAGTTAAATATACTAATCAAATTTTGCTACTAAATGGTGGGCATCAGAGGTCCAAAAATAAGCAACCTTTTGAACTAGGCCCTAGCGAAGTTGGTTATAAAAAACTGTTTGCCTTGAGGCATCTTGACACTACAGAAATGGATTAAATTGGGATGTGTTAAATATGCCAGTAATACACCAATTGGATATCCACATCCTCGCTTTCGCGCAGGGGTCTGGGGCAAAACTAGGCGTGAAAGATTTTCTGTGCGTTGCTTTTGCTCTCTCTTTGCCATAGTGATCTCCAAGTAGTTACATCTCAGTTAGCATCAAGCAAAGAAATCTCGTATGTTTATTCTCTTGTTTTATTTCCTGCGTAGTCTGTCATCTCGGGAACAGCTTTCTTAAAAGCTCAGGTAAGTACCCTGCTCTGTCAGGCTGTGCTCACAGAATTCTGCTTTGTTAATATATGTAGTAAAGGCCAGCCTAGCTAGGCCTCTTGTTGTTTATTACTGAAATAAAATGGTCAACGGAAATTGTGCAGTCGTTAGTTGCACAAATAGCTGTTACAAGCTCCGACTTTGGGGAGAAAAGATGTGTGATGTCCACAATGCAAAATTAAAGAAAGACTGCTGCTGTTCTCCACCATTCTGATTACACAGCTTTCCTGGTGTGAAAAGAAATTTAGAGAAGCGAAACGAATGGATAAGGCTTATGAACAGAACAACAAGAAGAAAAAAATCTTGGAATCCAGGACAGAGTGACATGGTTTGCTCATTGCACTTTGTTAATGGTGAGCCTACTTTTAAAAGTTCTTATCCAGCAATGAACCTCCGTTATACGAAACCTTCCAAACAACCAAGAAGACTGTTGTCAAGAACTGAGTTGCCAATTGTTAACAGCAGTAATGTGGAATCCAACAGTATTGATAACATTGAAGTAACAGCAGACAATGACCATAGCTACTGCAGAAAAGAAGACTAGAAGACTTCGAGATCACTATGGCAAAGAGAGAGCAAAAGCAACGCACAGAAAATCTTTCACCCCTAGTTTTGCCCCAGACCCCTACGCAAAAGCAAGGACGCGGATATTGAATTGGTGTATTCAAAGGATTAAGGAAAATCAATATAAATCAGAATCTCCTTTTATCATTTGATATGGAAATTTAGATTCAAAGAACAAAAGAGGCAAGATGCATAGCAGGAACAAGCGAAAGATGCTTCTAATTGATTCAACAAATAGCTGAAAAAATAAGAAACAAAACTATTTCATTATGCCACAGTAAAGAAATTTCCTGCACAACCTTCTATTGTCTGGAAGAAGAGACGGAAGAGATGCAGTACAAGCTACTGAGGGAAGTTGTAAGTGGATGCTCCTCCATTAGCAAGCTTAATGGAAAACAACGATCATTTAATGTTTTGGGAGGGATATCATCATGATAGCGAGGATGCGGAGTATCATGGAGTGTTATCAGCAGAAAAGTCGAAGGTTACTATTTGCAATGCAGAGAGACATCATAAGTACACTTGCAATGCAATCATTCATGAACCTCAGATCTTTATGTCGTTCATGGGAATACTATTTGTAAAGTATCTCATTTTGACCTCGTGTCTTTCAACTAACTTTTTTAAACACAAATTGAATTCACAGAAAATAACCATTTATATTTCTAAATTTAACACAATGTCCTTTATAATAATTTTAGGATAAGCTGCTGGTTTCTATAGTGCAATCTTTAATACTCTATAATTCAGTAGCACAATGGGTCCAAAAGTCCCCCTCTTCCTCTACCCATCTTTACCTGTTCGGACCCATCTTTACCTATACCGAAAAATGTTAACTGCATGATGGACATGTTTACTTCAACTTCAATTTACGAATTCAAAAATTTCTGAAGTGAAAAATTGAATTGGAAAGGAGAAGTTGGAAATATGGAAAATGAAAAGCATATTTCGGTCTTGTTTGTTTCAACAATTTTTTTCTCTGATTGTAGTTGAAGTTTTTAAGCTGATTGCTGAACACTTGCTACTTTGAATTTTAGAAACGGACTTTTAGCCATTGTGAGACCTGTGAAAAGAGGAAATTGAAAAGAGACAGAAAACGGGTAACTGTTTCCACATCCTTTTATTTTCAATTTTTGGTTTTATTAAGATCACGCAAAGATAAAAAATATATCACCCTGGAAATTTGTTTTAAATACAGGAAATTGAGTTTCCATCAACATTAATTCTCATTACTAAGCAAGAAACATTTTTTATATTTTCATACAATAGATCCCCCTTTTTCCCCTGAGAGAATTAAAACAGAGGAACAGTGATCTGCAACTGGTACCAATTAATCAAATATTAAGTAGAGCAAGAACAAGCTATTATATTTTACATTAAATAGATTTCTTTCTTTTTTGTAGAAACCTTGCAAATCAAAGACAAATTCAAATGACGATGCAGTACCTGCTGTATTCCTGATTTTCCAAGGGACTCTTGCAATCAATGCAGCATTCCTCTTTCTGAAGAGCTTTTTGGGACAAAAGGCATCAAGCTTTTAACCTGTAGTGGAATAATATTTGTTAGGGGTACTTCATTTATGTCACATTCATTTTGCCCAAATTTTTAATACGTTGATGAAAAGGTTGCTGCATGAGAATGTTTCGAACAATTAACCCACAGCAGGTTTTGCTAAACCGGTGACTGTGATTTGTTCCCAGGCCTTAAGAGAGCCCCTGACCTTGGCCCCATTAGGGTATTAGAGATTTCGGCTATGTCCACAACAAATCAAAGGGATAAGGGATTATGGCCAATAGATAGAGGGGTTCACAGGATCTTTTTTTGAAATTCTGGGACGAAAGTAGGAAAGCATACATACGCCATGTACGCAGCTTTCCTTTGCCCTTATATTTTGTCTTCTTCCATTATCATTGACTTGATACTCTTCTTGTCTAAAGAATGATGCTCAGATCAATTTCGGTAAGTAGGTAAATCAATCTCTCTTGCTACAAACTGCTGATTTTTTTTTGCAGTTCAAAATAAACGATGTAGCTGTATTGAGTGCTCAAATATCACCAATTACTGTGGGTTTAGACAAGGACTAATGAGTATTGGAGAGTTGCTTGTAGGGCATGACGTCCTCAAGGATTATTTGTCTAAATTTCTCACTGGAAAAAGGTTAGCTTTCTGATATAAATTGATTGATTACGTTGCATCAATTTGGTCATCAATTCATCACAATTTTTGTACTTATTGCTTTTTTCTGTATTTCTAGCTCTAGTTTGTGTGGTTTCGTTGAATCGTTTAAGATGTTCATTGCAGCAGCGAGTTCTATAGAAGTTCAAATAAGAAACTATCAGCAGTGACATATGAGCTGGTACTCTTTTATGAACCTACTTGATTTAGATGTAGCAGAAGGATTTTTATGCAGTAAATGTGGTCTTTTCCCAACAGTTATCTCATGTGATGCAACTACATTAGGTTTTAGAAGGGAATATGCACAGAGGCTTCAAATCACGCATGGCAATATGCAGGAAGGCCATCTCTTAGGAAAACAAGTATCATTTTTCCTTTATATTAACAACTGAAATTTTTCGAGAAAAGTTGATTGAATATGGGAGAAATTGATTAAGGGTGAAACCTTCCTAAGATGTTGGAAATGCTCATCACGGGAGTATTGGGGTGGGAGCGACATGCTCAATCCCCAACAATTCCAAGCAGTAACCCCCAGACATGAAATTTATTGGAAATTCGGTCCCAGACTTTGTCACACGTAACTTTCAAGATTACATGCTAACAACTTAATCTTCATAGTTATAAGATTTTCCCAGAGCCTCCAGCTGCTGGACATTTCTGGACATTACGGGTGTGTCGTTTCACTCATGTACATTAACTGTGGGGAAATCAAATTTATCTTGATTTTCGTTTGTTTAAACATGTATTTTTTTCTGGAATGATATGTTCGCCATTTCACGGTCTTTCATCCTAAATGAAAGCTAAAAGTTTATTTTCTTGTTATTATGAAAAAATTCAAGAAAACTTCGAAACAGTACTTACTCAAAAAAGGCAAAAAAATTTTCGGAGTGGTTGTCTAAAATAGTGATAAATATAATGATGTTTTGGCACATGAATGATGAAGTTGATATTTTTCAAAGCAGAAAAGGTTATATTCTATTGTTATGATAAAATCTTTTATGAAGAAATATTTTCCATTAAAATTTTAAGGGGCAACTTTAGAATCATGTTTTGAAAACAGAAATTTGTTTGGCCATTTAAAGCCAATGGACACTTCTTAAATGAAAAATTAAAATTTACAAAAACCTCCTCTTTTTAGCATATGAAAACTGCACTCACCTTGACTCATGTCAGGGCTTTAGCCCCTTTATCATATTGCAACAATGATCAATTAAAGAAAAAAATGGAACAGTCTATGTGGTCATTTGAAAAAACAAGCTTAATCTATTTTGAAACAAAAGCTGAACTGTTTTTCAAGTCTTAAAAAATATACCCTACATAAAAAAGTACCAATAATTTCTATAATAAATATGTTAATCCTGATTCATCAGTGCTGCTTCTGTCAATAACTTTGGATACAGCGTATTTCCTGTTTCTATTGGCATCTCCAATAATGGGTCAACGATGTGACAAGAAACCCTTCTTTTAATTTCCATGAATATAAACATTAGCTGTTCCCTTTATTATTTTTTCTGCCTGAATTACAGGAGGAATATACCAGTCCAATTTTGTTCACAATGCTAACGTTTCATTGTTCTGACCACCATGCTTTGCTTGGGCTTTCATCGAGTAGTAAAAACAAGAGCCTCGGTTCCTCCTTTTACAAGAGAGATGTCTATGCAAATGCACATCTCAAGACAAAGAGCCTTGTAAATTTCTTGGTTGGTGAAAATCTGCTTTAAAATCTCTTCTTCATTGAAGATCACATTTACAGTTACTGATTTTAATTGCATCTCAAATGTGTTTGAAAGGAAGAAGATGCCTTCATTTTAAGCACTTTTAAATAGGATGCCTTCATTATCAAGCTCTCCTAAATAGGATGCCAATCCTTCGTTAGCCTCTTTCATTTTTTCACTAATTTTTTCAATACTTTTTTAGTGGAGCTGTCTTGCCATCATTTCTGATAACTGTAAAACAATTTACCAATACTTCAAGAAATTTCCGCTCCCACACCAAGGTTCTTAGGGTAGTCTTGAGCCTTCTATAGACAACATGAGACGCAGATAAATAAAGTGTCATTTCTTTTGACTCTACTAATTCTTTCACATGTTCTTGACTGCATATATATGAAAAGAACATCATCATCTTGGCAAAATTTTTCCAAAGATGCTTCATCTAATTCTTCATGCCATGCTTCATGCCATTGATATTTTTTGTCCCTATTAGCTTAGCGATAAGAGAATCAAGATCCACGCAAAGCAGCGTCTTCTGAAAAGGGCAAACCTTTGACATCCTTGATGTCAGTGATTCACGGAGGTCACTTGCAAACTGATTTACATCCTTGATACAGTCTTCTAACGGCAAGTCATCCTTGTTGTCATTGCATGCCTTTATATTCCATCCTTTTGATGTCGTTGATGTGGGCATTAAGGTTTGTCATCATCCCGGGGATTCTCTCTATTGTTTTTTCTCCATTTTCTTAAGCTGCTGAAGAACTTTGGGGTACCAAAAGGAAATTTTCCAAACTGGTGACCAAAGACTTTGCAAATCAAGTAGCAGTGATCGCTGGCTTGAGGATATCAACAGCAGCACCAAGGTCAAACAATAATCCTGACCAGCTATTTGGTACTCTTGGCTTTCAGAGTAGTTGAAATTTCGAAAAGCTTCTATATAAGTTGGAAGGGATTCAAGGAGGTTACAAAATTCGTTGTATGGCAAAGATGTTCTGTTTTAATCGTCATCTGAAATCTTTGCTCAAAACTCTGGATAATTCGTCTAATTAGACAGATGCACTTCCATTAGTCATGCTCAGCATCCATGCTTCAGTTAAAGCTGATCTTGGTTGCAGTCCTGCAGAACTTGTTTTTTGAACAACTCTTAGGCTAAATCATGCATTATTTCGAACAAAACTGTATGGCATGATGTTAAGTCTCTGTTCTCACGAATATTGCACAGAATCTATTGATACTCTTGGTTAGTCAACCTTGACTATTCACTTCACGTTTTTGAGATGTCTTCCTCCCACAGCAATTTTTGTTTTCATTCTGGGCTAACCTGTAGCTTCACTGAGTTGGCATTTAGTCCTAAAAACGCAACGTCTGAATGGGGTCTTAATCACAAACAGGAAAAATTATCCAGAAATGCAGTAAAACTGTTCACCAACAGGAATTTCAAAACTAAAAAGATTCGTAATTTGTTGGAGAAAATCGAACAAACCAAGCACAAATATGGGCCAAACAATGTAGCTGTAAAAACCAAACACCCACCCCCTCCCCAGTAAGCAGTATTAATTATGATCAATTTTTGTTAAAACTGCAGAAGAGGTTGAAAAACAACTTGCTGATGAATACGCTGGAAAATTGTGGTTGGGTGATGAAGTCATACCTGACTCCTTCAAAATCACAGATTGCTGGCTTGAAGAAGATGAAGGAATAACCCAATGGCCAACAACCCTTTATCTGATATATTCATTTTTCTTGCCTTCCATCCATCAGAATTGAAAATTCAAGATTTGAGTGATTAAAAGACATCGTAAGGTTACAGCTATTTTGCTTCAGGCTGGCTCCAAAATTGTCTTTCCATCAAGTGTCAGAGAAAAGCAGATATTCTTTGCTCAAACCAACATGTAGACCTTCTCAGAAATTTTCTGATGTTCCCCATAAACTGTGGATCTGTCTCATAAAAGACAGTGGAATACTAACAAAATGCCAGACAATCAGAAAATCATACATTGTGATGACCACACCAAGGTAATAATTTTTCTTCTATTTCATTTCAACTGACCATCTTTTTTAACATTTTATCTACTCTATTTATTTCACATTTTATTTAATCTTTTATCTTATTACACTATAGACATTTCCGTTAAATTTCTACACTTCTAAACTTTTCTATTGCATTTTCTTCACTTTTCAGTGTCTAATATTCCATGCGATTCGTCAGCTGAAAAGAGCGGTGGTGAGGGAGTTCCATATCGAGGATAATATTTGGTTCTTTTTCGCTAACGAAGACCGAGTTATGTTGACGGAACAACAAATAAGGTAATTGTATTCAACAACATTATCTATCAATTGTCTATTATTATCTTTATCTATACAACAACATTATCTTTGAACATTATCACTGTTATGCCACACCCCATCCCCCCCCCGATTTCCACTTTAGCTTATTACAATATCCACCTTCTTTGTAATTCGTATGACATTTATTACTGTTCTCAGGGATAACGAAGAACTGTTCGTTGTCAAAACAGAGGAGGCCAGAGTACGGCGAAACAGATGGGAAGGCAAGGAAGAAGACAGTGGCGACACGATCCTGTCAACAACAACAACAATAACAACAACCAATTTAATATTGATCACGCAGCACAGCCTCTGCAGGCGTTGCTGCATCTTCTCTTAAATTTGGAGAAGGCTAATAGTTAGATCTTAATTTCATTCACTAATTTATATTTTCCACCCTTTTTGTAAACATTATGATTTAAATCGCATTCATCAAGATATTTTGCATTCCTTTGTACTTCTGACTTCTCCCTGCGCCACACTTTTTCCCGCCCGAGCTTTTGAACAATAGATTAGAACAACAATGTTGTTCCTTTGTGAAAATACACATTTTCGAGGAGCGCCACACTTTTTCCCACCTGCTGTTTTGAACAATAAGATTATAACAACAACATTCCTTTGTGAAATTACACATTTTCGAGGAGCACCACACTTTTCCCGCCTGCGCTTAGGGGTGTACCGGAATTGTGGTCGGCCGGAAAATCCGGCTGGAATTTTCATTTTTTCCAAAATCCAGTTCCGGCTGGATCTTTAAGATTTTAGCCGGGTTTTTGCCGGAATTCATGAAGACCCTAACACAAGAAAGTGCACGAAAATATCCTCCAAAAATGTTTAATAGTAAAAAACTATAAAAAACTATTATAGTGAATGTCTAACCCATCCAAATTGAAACAACAGTAAGATATTTTTCTTCATTTAGCTTTTGAAACAAGGGGTACTCTTTTCAACATCTGCGGCTCCTCGATGCACACTGGCATGTGAAGTGCCTGTTTTTAAAGCAAGGGAATACATTTCCATATGGCTCTAAGCTAAAAAAAATGGTGTAAAAAAAGCAATTTCTTGTTGCAGTGTGTAACTAATGTAATTAATATTCATAATTTGATAAACTCGATACAAGTCTCTGAAAGGGTTCCAATTGTAAAAAAAGGCTGGGGCCCAGCTTTGGCGCCAGATTTCAAAAAATGTTGCAACCGTAAACACGGAAATACATCTTTCTAGACCAACTTCCGTGTGCACAGCTTATAGTTTTAGCGCACTCAGTTCTCCTTCATTAATTATAAACATAGTTTCAAAATTATCAAGCTTTCTTTTCTATCTTTTGTTAGTGTTGTGGACCATGTATCCAATGATATTTTGTCTAATTTATAGCTATATAGCAATTACCAAGCTTAAATACAGTTTGTGTATGGGTACGTCATGTCTCATGCCGTCCATATTAGTGGATTATTGGCCTTCAAATTATCATTCACGCTTCGTCAACAATAGTTTTGATTTACATTGAAACTATTGTAGATTTGCTTATATGTTTATTTTTATAAGAAACTTAGCTGGGGGCCTAGTTCTCAAAGTTTCTTAACAGTTTCTTAATTCATTGAAATAAAATGCAGTAAAAACGACGAACATCCTTCTGTGAGATACACTGCATACAGTATTGCTTACAGATGCAAGAAATCACACGGAAATGCTTGAGAATTTATTACTACCTCGACAAATGTGAATTAGTTTGTTGGGAAACAGATGCAAAAATGTCTACAGTTTCAGTCGCTTAACTTCTTCCCCCGGGGGGGGGGGGGGTAACTTCAATAGACTAATGACAGGGATGTGCTATTTTCGTAATAAAAATTTGACCCCAAAATTAATGAAAATTCTAAAAAGTATACCCCCAAAATTCACAAAGAAATTTGAATATAATACATGGAAATACTCAAAAGTTTTTTTAGAATTATACAGCTGAAAATTATATGGCAGTTATCGTGACTTTATCAAAATTGATGATTTTAGCATAAATGATACCCCCAAGTGTGCCATTTTAGCAAATTTGATACCCCAAAATTTATTTTTCACCATTAAAAAGGTACCTCAAAAATGGCACACCCCGTACCCATGCATATGGGAGTTACCCTCTTCCTTCTTCTTCCCATTTCTAAAAGTTTCTTAACTTTGTTGGCGTGTCTAGTTTTAGGTTTTTTTAAACCGGTTTCTTATAAAAAAAACAATCGTCTGATGTCAATGCAAGGATTTCATTATCAATAGGTTTAATCTGAATGCACACAGTTTTTTTATAAGCAACCGCTTATAGGTAACCCAGATGTAGAAGGTCTACAAATTTAAGCAACGTATAGTAACACAGGCAAAAAAACATACGCAACTTTCTAAATTTTTGGTCGTTTATATCACTGCAAGCAATCGAGGATTGATCAACATAGAAGCTATTTCCATTCTTTTTTATCCTCAAAACTCCCATATCAGCAGGGTGTTTCTCGTTAAGTGAGGCATTTCATTGAGGAGTTTCTGTTTAACTTTCAATACAAAGTCTCTAATGGTAAAAATATCAGCAAGGAAAAATGATTCCAGTCACTTTAAGTGCAATGTTATATTTTTCTGTTTTTCTGGCCTCTATAGTATTCTTAGGGCAAAAAAATACTGTTAAAACTAAGCAACTACCACTGGAACTAGGGCTGAGCAAAGTTGCTTGTAAAAAATCTGCCTGTTAGTTCATTCAAATGAGAAAAATTAACCTTGAAAACCCTTTTTCTTTGTTTCCGTTGTTCCTTAGCTAGATAGCTAGATAGAGCGCTAAGAGAATCATGTGATGTCAATGCAAGGATTTCGTTATCAATCGGTTTAATCTGAATAGGTTGATTCAAATGGCAAAAATTAACCTTGAAAACCCTTTTTTCTTTGTTTCCGTTGTCCTTATAGCTAGATAGAGTGCTAAGAGAATCATCCGATGACAATGCAAGGATTTCGTTATCAATTGGTTTAATCTGAATAGGTCGATTCAAATGGCAAAAATTAACCTTGAAAACCCTTTTTTCTTTGTTTCCGTTGTCCTTATAGCTAGATAGAGTGCTAAGAGAATCATCCGATGTCAATGCAAGGATTTCGTTATCAATCGGTTTAATCTGAATAAGTTGATTCAAATGGCAAACATTAAACTTGAAAACACTTTTTCTTTGTTGCCGTTGTCCTTTTAGCTAGATAGAGCGCTAAGAGAATCATCCGATGTCAATGCATGGATTTCATTATCAATCGGTTTAATCTGAATAAGTTGATTCAAATGGCAAAAATTAAAATTGAAAACCCTTTTTCTTTGTTTGCATTGTCCTTATAGCTAGATAGAGCACTAAGAGAATCATCCTTTGTCAATGCAATGATTTCTATATCAATCGGTTTAATCTGAATAAGTTGATTCAAATGGCAAAAATTAACCTTGAAAACACTTTTTGTTGGTTTTCATTGCCCTTATAGAGATAGCTCTACACAATTTTTTATAAGGAACCTTTGGTCTGTGTTGAAGTTGGAGTTCCTTGATTTTTCAACAAAATGAGGCTGAAAGATCCTTATACTGTTCCTTGTCATGGGATATGTATAAATACTAATTTTTAAAGCAAATCCATACAAACTATTCTTCATTTCTAAATTTTAAGCATAAATGGAGCCTTTTTGGGAAGAACGATCAAAAATACATTGTACTTTTGCTCATTTTTTGTACAAACCACCTTGTTCTTTAAAAAAGAGCTTCTTATTTTTTCATCCGAGCAGCGATAGTTGCTTAAAGAGGGGGGCTTTAGGATTTCACAGGTTGCGGGTTTGGCCCATTTCGACCTCGGGTTTTCGGGTTTTTCCAAAAAAATGTGCGGGTTTTTGGGTGAAGTATATTTAAAGGGTAATTTTCTAGCTCGGGTTTCGGGTATTGTGAGGAAAGTCAGTAAAAGGCTCGGGTTTTCGAGTTTTACACCTGGCAAAGAATATCAATGTGTAGAATTCTTAAAACGGTTGTTGAAACTAAGGTCATCCAGGTTTTTCAGGTTTGTCCCAATTTTCTTCCTCGTTTTTGGGTTTTCATACCCACCAAAGCCCCCCTCCTTAAAGTTCCTTAATTGTTTGTGAATTTTCAGCCTCGAGTTCCTTATAAAGGTGTTCCTTAAGAAAAAAACATGTAACAGGATCATCTGATGTCAATGCAAGGATTTCGTTATCAATCGGTTTAATCTGAATAAGTTGATTCAAATGGCAAAAATTAAAATTCAAAACCCTTTTTCTTTGTTTCCGTTGTTCAGGGGTGGCACGAGGCTTTGCCCGAAACGGGAGCTAGTCTCCCCGACAAGGGGGCCTACTGTATAAGGTGAAAATGCTCTTATCTATGCTTGACCAGATTCCTTATCTTCAGGTCGTATTGGTCTTTTTTGGTTCACAACGGTACCTAGCTTAAAATCTATTGACAACCATTTCCAGATTAATTCTGCTTCCCATTCTAGGGGCAAGATGGCCCATAAGTTGGCTGCAGAGGGGGGTCTGGGGATACTCCCCAAGAAAAATCTGAATCCCTCAGTTTCTATCTTAACTTAATCAAAAACCAGAAAAGGAGTCAAAGTGACAAAAAGAAGTCACCCATGGGCACTTCCCCGACAGCGGTAGGATTTTCCCCTATGAGGGGGCTAGAGTTCCCCAACAAGGGAGCTGTAGCCCGCCTAGCCCCCACCTGGCACCACCCCTGCCATTGGTCTTATGGATAGTGCGCTAAGAGATCCGATGTCAATGCAAAGATTTCATTATCAATCGTTTTAATCTGAAGAAGAAGAAACTACTGCAGATGGAAAAAACAAACTTGCTCCAAAAAGGCAGCTTTTTGCTCTTGGTACAGTCGTGGCCCCAAAGAGCCGACAAACAGCCAAGCAAGGTGAAGACTTGAAGACAGGTTTCATTTATATTACATTTATATTACATTTATATTACACGTTTAATCTCGGATCATTTCCAGTTTCACTTTTCGGAAGTACATGACTGAAGAAACCAACATTCAGAGCGGTTGATGTGGAAACGTCAAATCATCACCTTTGCTAATGATCCTGCCCTTGACATTCACATGAGAGATTGAGTTATCCCATCAAATATTTAGCCCAATAGAATTTTCCTCAAACTTAAAAAGAATACTGTACTAAGAAGTGGTTATCGTGCTCTTTAGTTGCTACCACCAAGTCTTCATCTTCCAAAGACGATGGTAATAGTGGTTCATCTTCCAAAGACGATGGTAATAATATTTCTGATTTATCTTATTGCTAATACCCTAGTGGAAAATGCACAAGAGGTTACATTGTTCAGGGTAAGGTGGTATACATGTAAACAAACTAAGATTGGTAAAAAAAATGAAAGGGCACTCATTTATTCTTTTATGAAGAATTTTTCTCTTTCCATTTCCCACTTTTCCACCTTCAGTATGTTTTCTTGCAAAGTTTCTCAACCAATAGAAGCGTCAATAATTTCGTTAAATTCAATTTCCAGAATAGAAAAGTAATTGTAGTTTCATGTGTAATTGTATTCTCGTAAAGTCAAGTAAAATAACACACTATTTCACGCTGCAGATGATGACCAAGCCAAAGCCGAAGAGCAAGAGGAAATGTATTGTTACTGGAAAGAAGTGAGTATTGCATCCCAATTGACATCTAATGCTACAAGCTGCATGTAGTTTCCCCAGAACCCGGGTGGGTACTCCCATTTAGGTCTAACAGGGGGGTCCAGTAAGGGCTAAAGAAGGCAAAAGACTAATGGTAGTGTAAGAAGTTAAAAATTGTGCCATTTTGGTAGCACCAAATTCTGCGATAAATGTTCTGTTGAAAGTTTGCTAGCATTGAAGGTTGCAAAATAAGCTCAAATCATCAGAAAATTAGATGTAAAGGCTAGTAACCATGAAAATACCCCAAAATGCAACATAATGTCTTTTTTCTATTAATCAGGATATTTGTTAGTCATTTTGTAAGACCCTCAAACAGACTGGACCCCCCTATCGGGCCTCCATGGAAGTAATCCCCGGGCTCCAGACCAGAATATATCCAAAGCCAACAAACATGCAGCCTGAAACTTTGAAATCTAAACTGGTGCCAAAATTAAGAAACAACAAGTGACAAAATACATTGATATCCTTAAGACGAAAAAGCTCTCTTCATACCAATTTCTTCAATAAACTTCATTTACTTTGAAGGATCCAAATGGAAAAAAGAGTGTTCTGGTTGAATGTTCAGGAAAAGAAGACGATGTAAGTTTTCGCAAACATTTGAACAATTAAAACTCTAATGAAACATTTGCTGCAGTCATCTTGCAGTTGTGGAGTTTAAGTGCCAAACAAACTGAAGGTCAAATCATTTTATTGTGACATATCTTTTGAATTCTGAAAGAATTCTAGAATTTTGAAGAGTTGAGAAACACTAAAAAAATACTTGACGAGATCTTTGACGCGCTTTTACCCTTTGTTTGAAACCTACATTGTTTCATCTCAGAACAAGTGTATTAAAATTGTTTCCTAGTGTCCAGGAAATGGCTGGTTCCATTTAAAGTGCCTACGAATGTCAAAAGTACCATCAGAGAAAGATTGGTAAGAAATATTGAAATCATCTATTCTAATTATAACACCGAAGCTAAATATTCTCTTCTGCCGATTATTCTTGCTGGAGCGTGCTCGGTTTTCCTGGCTGATTTTGCAAGCCATCAAATTTTTCTGAGGAACCACGCTGTTCCTTCAAATATCGAAAATAGATATAGAAGGATCTCTATGTATGTTAAGCGCAATTTAAACGCCAGGAAATATGATTAACCAATGATTAGCAAATATTAAAGTAGAGCATTCGTAATGGCCAGAAATTTCAAGGGAAAAGAAAAAAATATTTCAATGTTCGATGGTGTGAAGCTGTTAACATGAGACCTAATTAGAAACTTCAATCATATTTTTCAACTAAATGCCATATGCTTAAATTAGGTATTCAAAATCAGCACCAATCATTTCAGCCTTGGCACAAGAAACAGGGAATAACAGTATTACCAGTGCAAATTTCACAGTCCTATTCCCAGGGTATTCACCACACTATTTATTCCGTTATGCAAGTAAATTTAATTAAACTAGAATTACATATGAAAATACACTTATTTCAGTACTGCCAGTGTCCTTACATCTTTAAATTTGAGTACTGAAAGTTTCTGAATCGAGTTTGAGTTTAGTACAGTATCTAGTGACAGTTATTCCATAATTTTTCGCAATTCAAGAGTGTGGGTATCTTACGAAAAGTTTCCAATAAAAATTGTGTAGTTTATGTGGTACACCAGGATCTCCTTTTGCCTTTTCCGTAATTTGAAAATATTTTCATTGCTGAATACTTCATAATTAAAATTCATCTCTCTTGCAGGTATTGTGTTTATTGTTCAAGAAAAAAATAGATAGAAGGCCAACACTTAGAAAAAGAAAATGAAAAAAAAATGTTATTCATTATGCAAATACAATATGAAAATATGATTAAAAAAATACGATTGATTAAGACTATGATGTATATTTTTATTTTTGGAGGTCTAAAAACGAATTCCAACTTATCACCTCATGGTAACTCAGGTAAAACCCTATTTTGCTTCAGAAGAGTGAAATTTTAAGAAAATTCAATATCTTGACATTTAATATAGTCAAAAAATTAGTTTCTTTTCGAAAATCTTCTTTACTCTGCTAATTTCAATTTTTTGCAAATGGGCCTATACAGACCGCATCAAACAATAGACATTTCAAAAGATGTTTCCCACTTTCACACTTTCTTAACAAACACCTCTTTTATATAAATCAGCTAACAGAAATGGATCCGATATATCTCCCCCTTTAGGTCTTCTTGAAAATTTTGCAACTGTAGCCTGCAGAATTTTAGGAATTTATAATACCACTGTTGAAAGTAAATGGGAAGGGAGAATATAATCTACTATACTAAAGTAGTAGTAGTCATGGAGACCGATTTTGTCCGAGATCATCCTCCTAGGGTTTTCAAGATCCAGTGCTCGCTCTTGCACCTTTCCCTGCCGCCCCTGCTGTAGTTTTGCCATCGAACCTTCTTTTTCACGTTTCTGCTATCGTTTCTGGGGTAATTGGGGCTAACTCTTCTTTGATCTACGCAGTCTGGTGCCACTAAAAACAAAAGAACGAGGTGTTCGCTGCGGGATTAATCCCTTTTTCTTCACACCTTGACACTTTGATTAGCGCTGCGTGTTTGTTATCCTGTTTGGAAACAATGAGGTCAGGGGACCGATTACCCTCAAGAGGGCCTGGTTGTCTTCAGTTTTTTTATTTATTCCATCCTTTCTCACACTTCGTTAAAGTTACTCCAGCTTTCGTATATTTTTTTCAATAGAACTTACGCGCTGCTGTTCAAAAATATAAAAAACACATAAAAACTGCACTCCCTCAAGAGGGCCTGGTTGTCTTCAGTTTTTTTATTTATTCTATCGTTTCTCACAGTTTGTTTAAGTTACTTCGATTTCCCTCAAGAGGGCCTGGTTGTCTTCAGTTTTTTTATTTATTCCATCGTTTCTCACAGTTTGTTTAAGTTACTTCCATTCCCCTCAAGAGGGCCTGGTTGTCTTCAGTTTTTTTATTTATTCCATCGTTTCTCACAGTTTGTTTAAGTTACTTAGATTCCCCTCAAGAGGGCCTGGTTGTCTTCAGTGTTATTATTTTCCATCCTTTATGACATATTCAGTTTCTTTATTTATTCCATCCTTTACAGTATCACAATTTGTTTTAGTTACTTCAGTTTTCGTTTATTTATTTTAATTGAATATACGCGCTGCTGTTCAAAAATATAAAAAACACATAACAACTGAATTCATGTACAACGATAACACAACTAAATTGATTTATAACTACGACAACTATAACGACTTAAAGAACATTACTAAATTTGAGCGATAGAACGATAACATTTAAAAACATTAATAAAAGTCATAGAATGATAACATTAAACACAGTTTTAAAAAGTCATATTTCCACGTTACCGTCCTCAGACTCAGGCTCAGTACCGTCCTCAGGCTCAGTCAGTTCTTCCGTCTGCACTTCTTCGCTCCTGAATCTTTCCCTCCTTTCTCTTTCATTTTCTGCTTCCTCTACAGCCAGACTCAGTTCCTCTTCCTCGTGCCTTTCCTCCTCCAATCTTCTTCTTCGCCTTTCAAATTCCCTTATTTTCTCCACCATGTGCTTTTTCGCTTCTTTAATCTCCATTGTCCCCTTCAGAAAAACTGCTTTCACTCTTCTTAAAGCCCTCTGCGTTCTCTCCTTTCCAACGCCACTTTTCTCTTCCACAATGAACTGAAACATTGCTCCATCCATTTCGTGGAACAGGTCTTCCATCCCCATTTTCATGTGCTGACATACCTCTTCTATCTTAGCATCGAATTCTTTTACAAAATTCTCCATTTCTAAAACTATGTATTTCTCCGTAATTCCAAACTTACGACGGCAGTTTAAATGATTAGTACAGTGAGTGTGTTCCACCTTTTTATACATGCATGCCTATTTACCGTCACGTGACCTACATCCACAACACCCTTAACATTTCTTTCTTTCCCCCCATTCATTCTCGAGTGAAAATACATTCAATCCTTCAACATGTCCACGTCACTTACCATACCCTTCGTCACGTGACCTACATCCACCACACCCTTAACATTTCTTTCTTTCTCCCCATTCATTCTCCAGTGAAAATACACCCTTTTTCTTCCTTTCTTCCCATTCATTCTCCAGTGAATATACATTCATTCCTTCAACATGTCCACGTGATTTAGATCTCACGTTACCTACATATACCATACCCTAAATATTTCTTTCTTGCCATTCATTCCCTTCTCCCCATTCATTCTCCAGTGAAAATAAATACACCCCTTCAAAATTTCCAACTCATTTACACATAGCAATAGCATTTCAACTTACGTTTTCTTACCTACCCTGAGGTCGGGTATGGTATAAATTTAACATTAAGAAATACGTGCTACATTTCCTTTCATGCTGAACGGTACATTTTAAAGAGATTTGCTTACGAAAACTCCTGGACTCCTATACCTATTCAACCTACCTATGGCGAGTCTAATTATGTTTCGTTACCTTCTCGCACCTTGGGTGTAAAGGGTAAACCAAAATAACGAACAGTTGCACACAAGTATTATCCCTCCCGCGCAAATTTTTAGTTATTGATCTTATGTTTCGTTGTAAATTCCTGTTTTCCGCATGTTTAGGCTTAAAAACATAGACTGTCGCAAATGCCGCAAATAGTAACATCAAATGATATAACACCTCGATTTCACATCCCACTTCACCAAACATTTAATTCCATTTACAGTTGCTGACAAGTGTACACTTTGTCAGGATATGTTAATAAGATATTGCTTTTTCATCACACTTTGCCTCTAACTCTATTGTTTTCATATGTTGATTTATCATAACACTTTGCCTACATTTCATTCCGGTTGCTCACAAGTGTACACTTCGTCAGGAAATTATTTTACCCTGATCCTTGAATCTGAAAGTGTCTGCTCCATTCATTCTCGCAACTTCACATGTCAGCCCTACTTCTAATCATATTACAGTCTGTCTGACATTTCGGCAATTTCCACGTGCTCTAGACTCTTGACTTGCTTCCCTGCACAAAATAGCTTGCGCTGGGCGGCCAAAATTTAACTGACGGGTGGGGCGGGGTGGCTCTACGAATTAGCTATAAAACGCAACGCAAACCTATCACTGCACTGCATGTCGCCAGAACAAGATGCCGGCAATTCAGAAAACCGTCAATTGCGAAGACAACACCAAGGTAATTATTCTCTTACCATTTCGTTCTAAGGAACAATAACATTTCATTTCCTATATTTCCATCATTTTCTCACCAATACTTCAGCATCTGTCTTATGTTCATTTTTTGCATTCTAGCGTATTACATTCCACACTATCGCTCAAATGAAAAGAGAGGCTGCGAGGGAATTCGCTATAGACGATAATGTTCGCTTCTTCTTCGCCGACGAAGACAGACGGATGTTAACCGAACAACAAATAAGGTAAGAATTACCATATCTACATAAAAACAGTCCACGTTTCTTGCAGAAATTTCATTCTTTCCAATCAAAAAATTTTCGCATTCTACGACTTTTCAATCATTCTGTCTATTCTCCTTCGAGTAATGAAAGTTTCCTAACCAATATTTAGATCCGTACTCATTACTCATAAACGAGTTTCTTATAATAAGAAATGAGTTTACTGTATGGCACACATCCTGAAAAGCTATACATTTTCCTCCTGTTTAATGATCTTCCCAGTTTTCCATTTCTCCTCATATATATTTGAAATGTTATTTCATTATTTATTATTTCTTCCACTTTTTATTCAGGGATAATGATGAACTATTTATTGTGCAAACTGAAGAGGCCAGAATCAGAAACCGAGGGCGAAGACAACAGGACCGTACGAGAGACTGGAGGCAACGGAGATTTCAACCTTTGAATAACAACAGAGCGGACTCCGCCACTATGGACCGTGCAGCAAGGCCTCTACAGGCATTGTTGCAGCTGTTATTGAACCTAGAACAAGATAATAAATAGTTACACAATTCTTATTTTCAATTAATTATTTATTATGAATTATTAACATTTGCATTATTCTTTTTAATGATAATACACATACTTATGCTTTTCGTTATTGTTATCTTCAAAACCCATTATTCCAAAATCATGCTTCTTCCTGTGTACTTACGTACCAGGGTCGTCTGTTGGTTCTGTTCCATCACCGACTACCTCACAATACTCTTAATGAATTGGTAGAATTCGTTTTCCCACAGGGTCCAACAGCAGATCCTCAATACATGGCAACACGTTGCTGTCTTACACCAAGAAATACTGATTCACACGTAATCAATGACCTGGTACTTCAAAAGCTACCAGGTGAAACAAAGACATATCTTAGGATGGACAGCATTGTTACAGAAGACGAGCAGGAAGCTGCAGCATACCCTATCGAGTTCCTCAACAGTCTCACTCCAAGTGGCATGCCACTACACAAACTCGATCTCAGGGTGGCGCAACAATCATCCTGCTCAGAAATCTCAGTCCCAAAAAGGGACTCTGCAATGGCACTCGCCTCATCATTCGAGAATTGAAAGACCACCTCATTGTAGCTGAAATAATAGCAAGCTCATTATTCAACGGCCAATACGTTCTAATACCTAGGATAACTTTAGCACCCCAAGACACCGGCTTGCCTATTCAGCTTTCCAGGCGACAGTTTCCAGTACGCCTGGCATATTGTTTAACTATCAATAAAGCGCAGGGTCAGTCACTGCAAAGTGTCGGCATATATCTACCACAAGATGTCTTCAGTCATGGCCAGCTATATGTCGCTTTCTCGCACGCAACATCATTTGCTGGTATCAAAATAGTAACATCAGATGGTAAGTATGCCAAAAACTTGTATACCCCGAAGTACTCCAATAAATCTCTCTACCTCCATTTGCAATATTCAACCACAACAAATCCTGCAGTACAATATCATTTGTTGCATGGCGTTATCGCTTATAGGTATACTCGCATCAGCACCACCCAGCGTTCATTAACGCAGCAAGGTACCTTTACATGAGCAGCGTTCATACACGCTGTATCAGTGCTCCAGCACCATGTAAACAGGCAGCACGTCACTGCAATGATGGCCAATTCCATGATGGGCAATCCCTTCTGGAACGATCATTGACTCAGAGGTGACATCAATCACATCATCCTGCCCTTCACATCAGTACCTGTGTACACAAACAGAGTGCCAATGCGATACTAACTTTCCAGTTTCCGTTAACATTTCCTCACATATCATTATCCTAACGCCGTGCAACACTGATACTGTCCTCTCATCAATCAACGCCCCCTCCCTTCTTCCCGCCGTTGAGAGTACTCCCACAAGTCATTTCCCACCCCTTTCAAAAAATTACATCATCATGATAATCATCAATATCTTACACATCTCACCCTCTCTACGGCCCTTGCTTCAGCAATTTACAGATTAAAATCCTGCTACAGTGAGTGGGTGCACCCCATGATACCCCGGCCAGACCAGTATTTCTGACATTCTTACTGGTCACAGAGCAGCTAATACGAAGGTTTCCTCTGCATCAACAACACTTTCCAGCCAAAAGGCAACGGCAGCAAATTATTCTTCCAACATCAACCATTCCATGGAACACCCATCCTTCACTTTCTCCCACAACATAGCTCAAGCAGCACCCTATCTGAAATATTAATCAAGGATTCCTCTATGATTGCTATTTGCGCATTCAAGTACTACAAGTTCTATAAACAATGGCGTGTCCCTCTTCTATTTGTTTCTCATCCAACAAACCTTTCCCTACACCCTGTATGCATCTCCCAACAACAACCTCTTATTAAATGGCAACCGTTTACTCTTATTCCCCTTCAAGCACCTCCTCCTCCAAAAGAATAGCCTCTATTGTACCTAATCTTCTGCCTAACGTATGTTAACAGATGTGTCTGCAAGGGAATTGCACTACCTTCCACTATGAAGCTGTGGCATTCGTTTGTTGCTGCATTGTATCTAAAAGCTCACCTTCCGCTATTATTGCCATTTACCCATTCAAGTTACTTTCCCACATACAGAAACAATATAAATCACACTTCCCCTTAACAACAAATACCACTGCCACATATTCCAAACAGAGTATCCACTCACAACCCTCTTTCCCAAGAATAATTTGCACCTCCACAACTTCTCCCAACTGCACACAAATTCCACATTTCCAGTTTTCGAGGAAACCTTCGGGGACAGGAAGCACTAATCTGAGTTCAACCTTCTCATTCAACCCAACTCCCATTCCCTTATCTCCTTACTCTGCTTTTGGTTATAAATATTTCCCACCCATCTCAGGTCTTTCTCTTCACAACGTATTTCTTTACAGATGAGAACTACAAGCTGAAGGTCCCAAGTGACCCGCGGAGCGCAAAAGCCCGACCCGAGGCGCGCACAGCGCGCCTCGGGGCCAGGGCTAGTATAATATAGAATTTTTAGTACCATAGATGATAGGATTGGATATTATAATTTGAAAATAAGCAAAGAAAAATTCAAACCAAGAAACATGTCTATGTTTTGCATCTCTGAATCAGTTTAGTTTTTGTCTTCGGTGTCTCTGTATGTGCTTGCTACCCTTGATATCCTCGATACCCATGTGTGTGTGTGTATATTTCTGTGTACATGTCTTCAGTCTCTCTGTTTGTGCTTGCTACCCTTGATACCCATGTGTGTGTATGTGTATATTTCTGTGTACATGTCTTCGGTGTCTCTGTATGTGCTTGCTACCCTTGATACCCTCGATACCCTGGATACCCATGTGTGTGTGTCTGTGTGTGTGTGTATGTATATTTCCGTGTACAAGTCTTCAGTGTCCCTCCATGTGCTTGCTACCCTTGATACCCTCAATACCCTTGTATCAAGCCAGAGTTTAATAATAAATAGAATGTTAACTTCCTCTTGAAACCTCTTATCCACCATTGAACGTTGTAAAATTCACAAAATGCTCCCATTGTTATGCAAATGAGAAATGTTGGAATTAACCAATGAGAACGCTTGTCACATCCAGTTTCTCCTGACTCGGAGAGAATGAGTGAGTGAATCTGAGATGACAGCATCTGAATGCAAGCAAACAAAACAAGTGGCAAATGTCAGGATCCACTTGGAGAGGGCAATAAATAGACTGAAAACATTCAGAATATCACACACTTTTACTTTGACAATGTTGCCTTCTGCAGATGATGTCATCAGAATATGTGCATCAATATGTAACATCCAACCTCCACTTATTAAAAATAAAATACTTTTAATGTGCTCAAAACAGTGACAGATACAAACCATAAAATCAAAATTAACTGATCATGATAACATAGTAGTTTCAGCATTCTATGCAAATAATGATGGTATATAATAGTCAATATAAAAGATTGTAAGTTTTTGTTTCATTGTGTCCCATAAATCTTTGTCAAAAGTGATAACTTCTGTGAGCAGTCCATGGGCAGTCCACACAGCAAAATATGACTTTTTTATTCCAGTGACACCCATCTGAATTTGGCATTGAGTAAAATACTGATGATTTATTTTTTAGACAATTGATTCGCACTGTTTAATTGAAGGTATTCCAAATCACATTGTGCATCATTTGGTAATTTGTCCCTGATGGAAAAGGGGCATTTTATTTCAAGGCAGTACTTTCCACAACATTCACATTCTATCATCTGGTCAGGGCTGCCACCAATAAATGGTCTGCCTCTGCAGATAAAGATTCCACAGTCAGAGGCTGGGATTTTCTTATGGGCCTTTTTTAAAGTGTCTAAAAAAACTTAAGCTGCCTCAGATTCCATTGCTTTGCCATATCTCAATGCAGGTAGGTTTTTTTTCAATGGTTGCAATTCTTGTCTTTTTTGTCTTGTTCTTTGCAATTTTTGATGCTGAAATAACGTGCTGGCGAACTGCAAACAACAAAGGGTTTATGCTCTGCCCTGGTGTTTCTTTTTCAATTTCATGAAGATGTGCTTGGAAATATTCCACCGCTCCTGAATATACCACACTATTTACGAGGGCGGAAAGAAGAATTCATTTGGCTATACTGTTACTCAGTCTCAAATCAAGGCAACCAAACTTTGGTCTCTTGCCAGTGACTGGGAGGCACTCATTAGAAGGACACCATCACCAAAGCAAGCTGTAATGGGTCTCGTCCTTCACAGAATTACAGATATGTATATGCTTTTTATTTGGGGGTGAATATCAGAAGATTAATGTCATTGAAATTCCATGGAAATTTCTATGAACCAATGCGCTCCTACAACAAGCAGGCAAGCAAGAAAGCTCACATATTTCTTTATTAAGACAGGTTCGGAGTAAGGTAGTCAGAAAGCTGACGTGGCCTTGCAGCTTGTACCCCCAAAACCCCAGAATGAATTTCTAGAATGAATTTCATGCGTACTCATTTACCGACATCACAGAGATGGACAGCTGAGTTGGCTGAATGCTTGTGGTGCATGATTTTGATCGTTCGTGGGCTCAAATTCATGTAGTTTACCTTTTGTGGATTGATTTGTTATCAAAATGTTTGTTTTCTCGTATATTCAAGGAAGCAAAGAAACTATCGACAGGTAATACATAAATGCAACCACATCATCTCATATGTAGACATCCGGATGCAAAATATTGCATGGTCTCAAATGGTATTAAGCAATAGTCTCCCACTCATATCTTTGCGCAAAGGTGTACCAACACATTTCACCATGGATAATAACGACGGATGCCAAGAAACATTTACTGGAAATGGAAAACCCATGACACAAATGCAACTTTATTTCAAACCCCGAGGCCCGTAGAAAGTAAGCCTAACTACAACAACAAATCCCTGAGATAGCACAATTTTTTTATAGGGGGAGGGCTAAACAACATCAATCAGAAAATTAATGAAAAAAAAGAAATAAGCCATACTTGCAAACTGTTGAAACATCTAGGCAACTGCATAAGAGAGCTTTTGGACAGTGCCAGAAATAAGAAGCTATCCCCAGTCCCACCAGTAGATGTCCCTTCAAAACATACATAATTTATTTCACCCAGGTCAAGTTTTGGCAGCAAAAAAGATGATGTGGACCTGCTAAACAGAATATTAAAAGCTAGATTAATGAGCCTAATTACAAATGTTTGTTAAAAATGGAAGATATTGTTATAATTTTCTTAAAGTGATAGCATATAATATCAGTCCCCAGTTTCAATTAAATGTATCCATTGGTGCAATAAGATAGTTTTCAAAAGCAATCAAAATTTTAATTTCTCTTAAATGTTGTCTCTTTCCCAAAAGACAATTCCATTGACAATCTATTAAGAGGTGATAAAATCGCAACAAATCACATATGTTGAAAAGTATTGTAAAAGTACCTTAAGGGTTGTATGGTTTGCTGCAGAGAAGGACAGTGGGATGAAATTATTAGGTGACAGCAAGAAAATGGGATGCTTCCCACTATTGTCATCCCAGAACAGCAACACAAAAAGAACAAAAAAGATAAAATAATAGATTTTTTTAATATCTTTAATGTTGTAGGGTATTATGGACACACCACTAATAAATCCTTAAAATCATGAAGCAGGGGAGGGTGGAATCAGTTCTTGGGATGTGTAATTAGTCAATGTGGTCTTTTCCCAACAGTTATCTCATGTGATGCAACTACATTAGGTTTTAGAAGGGAATATGCACAGAGGCTTCAAATCATGCATGGCAATATGCAGGAAGGCCATCTCTTAGGAAAACAAGTATCATTTTTCCTTTATATTAACAACTGAAATTTTTCGAGAAAAGTTGATTGAATATGGGAGAAATTGATTAAGGGTGAAACCTTCCTAAGATGTTGGGAATGCTCATCACGGGAGTATTGGGGTGGGAGCGACATGCTCAATCCCCAACAATTCCAAGCAGTTACCCCCAGACATGAAATTTATTGGAAATTCGGTCCCAGACTTTGTCACACGTAACTTTCAAGATTACATGCTAACAACTTAATCTTCATAGTTATAAGATTTTCCCAGAGCCTCCAGCTGCTGGACATTTCTGGAAATTACGGGTGTGTCGTTTCACTCATGTACATTAACTGTGGGGAAATCAAATTTATCTTGATTTTCGTTTGTTTAAACATGTATTTTTTTCAGGAATGATATGTTCGCCATTTCACGGTCTTTCATCCTAAATGAAAGCTAAAAGTTTATTTTCTTGTTATTATGAAAAAATTCAAGAAAACTTCGAAACAGTACTTACTCAAAAAAGGCAAAAAAATTTTCAGAGTGGTTTTCTAAAATAGTGATAAATATAATGATGTTTTGGCACATGAATGATGAAGTTGATATTTTTCAAAGCAGAAAAGGTTATATTCTATTGTTATGATAAAATCTTTTATGAAGAAATATTTTCCATTAAAATTTTAAGGGGCGACTTTAGAATCATGTTTTTAAAACAGAAATTTGTTTGGCCATTTAAAGCCAATGGACACTTCTTAAATGAAAAATTAAAAATTTACAAAAAGCTCCTCTTTTTAGCATATGAAAACTGCACTCACCTTGACTCATGTCAGGGCTTTAGCCCCTTTATCATATTGCAACAATGATCAATTAAAGAAAAAAATGGAACAGTCTATGTGGTCATTTGAAAAAACAAGCTTAATCTATTTTGAAACAAAAGCTGAACTGTTTTTCAAGTCTTAAAAAATATACCCTACATAAAAAAGTACTAATAATTTCTATAATAAATATGTTAATCCTGATTCATCAGTGCTGCTTCTGTCAATAACTTTGGATACAGCGTATTTCCTGTTTCTATTGGCATCTCCAATAATGGGTCAACGATGTGACAAGAAACCCTTCTTTTAATTTCCATGAATATAAACATTAGCTGTTCCCTTTATTATTTTTTCTGCCTGAATTACAGGAGGAATATACCAGTCCAATTTTGTTCACAATGCTAACGTTTCATTGTTCTGACCACCATGCTTTGCTTGGGCTTTCATCGAGTAGTAAAAACAAGAGCCTCGGTTCCTCCTTTTACAAGAGAGATGTCTATGCAAATGCACATCTCAAGACAAAGAGCCTTGTAAATTTCTTGGTTGGTGAAAATCTGCTTTAAATTCTCTTCTTCATTGAAGATCACATTTACAGTTACTGATTTTAATTGCATCTCAAATGTGTTTGAAAGGAAGAAGATGCCTTCATTTTAAGCACTTTTAAATAGGATGCCTTCATTATCAAGCTCTCCTAAATAGGATGCCAATCCTTCGTTAGCCTCTTTCATTTTTCACTAATTTTTCAATACTTTTTTAGTGGAGCTGTCTTGCCATCATTTCTGATAACTGTAAAACAATTTACCAATACTTCAAGAAATTTCCGCTCCCACACCAAGGTTCTTAGGGTAGTCTTGAGCCTTCTATAGACAACATGAGACGCAGATAAATAAAGTGTCATTTCTTTTGACTCTACTAATTCTTTCACATGTTCTTGACTGCATATATATGAAAAGAACATCATCATCTTGGCAAAATTTTTCCAAAGATGCTTCATCTAATTCTTCATGCCATGCTTCATGCCATTGATATTTTTTGTCCCTATTAGCTTAGCGATAAGAGAATCAAGATCCACGCAAAGCAGCGTCTTCTGAAAAGGGCAAACCTTTGACATCCTTGATGTCAGTGATTCACGGAGGTCACTTGCAAACTGATTTACATCCTTGATACAGTCTTCTAACGGCAAGTCATCCTTGTTGTCATTGCATGCCTTTATATTCCATCCTTTTGATGTCGTTGATGTGGGCATTAAGGTTTGTCATCATCCTGGGATTCTCTCTATTGTTTTTTCTCCATTTTCTTAAGCTGCTGAAGAACTTTGGGGTACCAAAAGGAAATTTTCCAAACTGGTGACCAAAGACTTTGCAAATCAAGTAGCAGTGATCGCTGGCTTGAGGATATCAACAGCAGCACCAAGGTCAAACAATAATCCTGACCAGCTATTTGGTACTCTTGGCTTTCAGAGTAGTTGAAATTTCGAAAAGCTTCTATATAAGTTGGAAGGGATTCAAGGAGGTTACAAAATTCGTTGTATGGCAAAGATGTTCTGTTTTAATCGTCATCTGAAATCTTCGCTCAAAACTCTGGATAATTCGTCTAATTAGACAGATGCACTTCCATTAGTCATGCTCAGCATCCATGCTTCAGTTAAAGCTGATCTTGGTTGCAGTCCTGCAGAACTTGTTTTTTGAACAACTCTTAGGCTAAATCATGCATTATTTCGAACAAAACTGTATGGCATGATGTTAAGTCTCTGTTCTCACGAATATTGCACAGAATCTATTGATACTCTTGGTTAGTCAACTAGTCAACCTTGACTATTCACTTCACGTTTTTGAGATGTCTTCCTCCCACAGCAATTTTTGTTTTCATTCTGGGCTAACCTGTAGCTTCACTGAGTTGGCATTTAGTCCTAAAAACGCAACGTCTGAATGGGGTCTTAATCACAAACAGGAAAAATTATCCAGAAATGCAGTAAAACTGTTCACCAACAGGAATTTCAAAACTAAAAAGATTCGTAATTTGTTGGAGAACATCGAACAAACCAAGCACAAATATGGGCCAAACAATGTAGCTGTAAAACCAAACACCCACCCCCTCCCCAGTAAGCAGTATTAATTATGATCAATTTTGTTAAAACTGCAGAAGAGGTTGAAAACAACTTGCTGATGAATACGCTGGAAAATTGTGGTTGGGTGATGAAGTCATACCTGACTCCTTCAAAATCACAGATTGCTGGCTTGAAGAAGATGAAGGAATAACCCAATGGCCAACAACCCTTTATCTGATATATTCATTTTTCTTGCCTTCCATCCATCAGAATTGAAAATTCAAGATTTGAGTGATTAAAAGACATCGTAAGGTTACAGCTATTTTGCTTCAGGCTGGCTCCAAAATTGTCTTTCCATCAAGTGTCAGAGAAAAGCAGATATTCTTTGCTCAAACCAACATGTAGACCTTCTCAGAAATTTTCTGATGTTCCCCATAAACTGTGGATCTGTCTCATAAAAGACAGTGGAATACTAACAAAATGCCAGACAATCAGAAAATCATACATTGTGATGACCACACCAAGGTAATAATTTTTCTTCTATTTCATTTCAACTGACCATCTTTTTTAACATTTTATCTACTCTATTTATTTCACATTTTATTTAATCTTTTTATCTTATTACACTATAGACATTTCCGTTAAATTTCTACACTTCTAAACTTTTCTATTGCATTTTCTTCACTTTTCAGTGTCTAATATTCCATGCGATTCGTCAGCTGAAAAGAGCGGTGGTGAGGGAGTTCCATATCGAGGATAATATTTGGTTCTTTTTCGCTAACGAAGACCGAGTTATGTTGACGGAACAACAAATAAGGTAATTGTATTCAACAACATTATCTATCAATTGTCTATTATTATCTTTATCTATACAACAACATTATCTTTGAACATTATCACTGTTATGCCACACCCCATCCCCCCCCGATTTCCACTTTAGCTTATAACAATATCCACCTTCTTTGTAATTCGTATGACATTTATTACTGTTCTCAGGGATAACGAAGAACTGTTCGTTGTCAAAACAGAGGAGGCCAGAGTACGGCGAAACAGATGGGAAGGCAAGGAAGAAGACAGTGGCGACACGATCCTGTCAACAACAACAACAATAACAACAACCAATTTAATATTGATCACGCAGCACAGCCTCTGCAGGCGTTGCTGCATCTTCTCTTAAATTTGGAGAAGGCTAATAGTTAGATCTTAATTTCATTCACTAATTTATATTTTCCACCCTTTTTGTAAACATTATGATTTAAATCGCATTCATCAAGATATTTTGCATTCCTTTGTACTTCTGACTTCTCCCTGCGCCACACTTTTTCCCGCCCGAGCTTTTGAACAATAGATTAGAACAACAATGTTGTTCCTTTGTGAAAGTACACATTTTTCGAGGAGCGCCACACTTTTTTCCCACCTGCTGTTTTGAACAATAAGATTATAACAACAACATTCCTTTGTGAAATTACACATTTTTCGAGGAGCACCACACTTTTTCCCGCCTGCGCTTAGGGGTGTACCGGAATTGTGGTCGGCCGGAAAATCCGGCTGGAATTTTCATTTTTTCCAAAATCCAGTTCCGGCTGGATCTTTAAGATTTTAGCCGGATTATTGCCGGAATTCATGAAGACCCTAACACAAGAAAGTGCACGAAAATATCCTCCAAAAATGTTTAATAGTAAAAAACTATAAAAAACTATTATAGTGAATGTCTAACCCATCCAAATTGAAACAACAGTAAGATATTTTTCTTCATTTAGCTTTTGAACCAAGGGGTACTCTTTTCAACATCTGCGGCTCCTCGATGCACACTGGCATGTGAAGTGCCTGTTTTTACAGCAAGGGAATACATTTCCATATGGCTCTAAGCTAAAAAAAATGGTGTAAAAAAAGCAATTTCTTGTTGCAGTGTGTAACTAATGTAATTAATATTCATAATTTGATAAACTCGATACAAGTCTCTGAAGGGTTCCAATTGTAAAAAAAGGCTGGGGCCCAGCTTTGGCGCCAGATTTCAAAAAATGTTGCAACCATAAACACGGAAATACATCTTTCTAGACCAACTTCCGTGTGCACAGCTTATAGTTTTAGCGCACTCAGTTCTCCTTCATTAATTATAAACATAGTTTCAAAATTATCAAGCTTTCTTTTCTATCTTTTGTTAGTGTTGTGGACCATGTATCCAATGATATTTTGTCTAATTTATAGCTATATAGCAATTACCAAGCTTAAATACAGTTTGTGTATGGGTACGTCATGTCTCATGCCGTCCATATTAGTGGATTATTGGCCTTCAAATTATCATTCACGCTTCGTCAACAATAGTTTTGATTTACATTGAAACTATTGTAGATTTGCTTATATGTTTATTTTTATAAGGAACTTAGCTGGGGGCCTAGTTCTCAAAGTTTCTTAACAGTTTCTTAATACACCAATTCAACAGTTCCAATCTCTTTTGCGCGCGGAGGTCTGGGGCGAGTTTGGGGGTGAAAAAGCACGTAGCAACATTCTGAATCAACAACACAACATTAGCAATTTTCATGGTTTTCATCGCTGGTAAGCACACAAATTACAGAATTAAAACTTTATCTTTCTTGCTTATTTTGTAGTCTGTTATCACGGGAACAGCTTTCTTTAAAGCTTTTACAAGTACCTTGCTCTGGCAGGCTACAATATCAACTCGTACTTGATATTCGTCTTGAAGTTTAGCCAAAATGGTTAATGGCAACTGCGCTGTTGTTGGCTGTCGAAACAGCAGATATCGAATTAAATTATGGGAGCAGAATATGTGCGAAGATCACATTGGAAAAACAAAGAAATGCTGTCCCTGTCAACCACCATTCAAGCTGTATAAATTTCCCAGCAGTCAGCGTAATGCAGACAGTAGAAAAGAGTGGATTAGGCTGATAAACCGAACCACTAGAAGAAACACTAATTGGAAGCCTGGATCAAGTGACATGGTATGCTCTAAACATTTTGTTGATGGGATACCAACAGTTGAAAATCCTTTTCCTACTGTTGATCTTGGATATGAAAAGCCACCAAAGAAAGTCAGACGCAAGTTGATTCGAGAGGAAACAACTGCTTCTACTCCTAATGAAGAAGATAATGATATGAACATTGATGAAGCTGTATCAACAAACATTTGGAATGAACATTGCTATGTTCTCACAGGAGAGCCCTGTAATGCATGTTGTGATAAAACTAAAGTTATTTGTTCCCTGGCACAAAATAAAGCTGAAATAAGCAAAGAAAATGATCTGCTGAAGGAAGAAATCGATTCACTTTCTCAAAAAATCAAGATTCTTTCTGTGAGATCAAAAAGACCTTTTTCATTTACATCAATAAAGACTGATGAGAAAATGAGATTTTTCACTGGAATTCAGAAAATCCCCATCTTCCATGCCCTCTATGGTATCCTGCAGCCTTATGTAGTGAATCTTCATTATTGGAGAGGAAGCAAGAAAGTTTATTCCTCAAAACTAAATAAATCAAGAAAAAAAATACCACACAAGCTATGTGGCCAAGACCAATTTCTACTGACATTAATGAAGTTAAGGCTTGGTCTCTTAAACCAAGATTTGGCAGACAGATTCCAAATTTCTGAAGGGACAAGCTCTTCTATTTTTGCAACATGGGTAAGGTTTCTTGGAAAGGTTCTTGCTGATGCTGTCATCATGTGGCTACCGAAGCAAACAATCTTGTCAAATTTGCCTTTCGTATTTCAAGCCCATCATAAGAAGACAAGATGCATCATAGATTGCTCGGAAGTTCTAATTGAAAGACCGAAGTCTCTTGATGTTCAAGCTGCCACCTGGTCCGAATACAAGAAGCATAATACAATCAAATTTCTTATTGGAATCTCACCAAATGGATATATTATGTTTCTGTCTGACTGCTATGGCGGGCGAACAACAGACCAGTTTATTTGCCAAAACAGTGGTTTTTATGAAAAGCTCGAGTATTGGGATGAAGTAATGGCTGATAGGGGGTTTCAAATCAGAGAAGATCTGCTACACCATTACTGCTCTCTTAGTATTCCTCCTGGTGCAAGGATTAAATCCCAAATGACAACAGCTGAATGTACTAAAACAAAAGAGGTTGCGAATCTTCGAATTCATGTTGAGCGTGCCATCAATAGACTTAAGACCTACCGTATTCTAAAAAACACTTTCCCTTTAACAATGCTTCCTTTGGCTGATGATATCATAAGGACATGTGCAGCCCTTTGCAACATCCAGCCCCCCCTTCTAAAATAATAGTTAGAAGAAGTTAGTTTCTGAAGAGTTTTTGTTGTAAATTAGAAATAACATTAGAAGCTGCAGTTTGTAAGAAAACAAGTTTCAATTTTTGTCTCTCATTTCTTTTTTTAACAAAAACCAACAGGAAACAATAAAACACCAATTGATGTCAACATTATGTGAAAAATGATGGTAAACAATGGTTCAGATAAAAGTCCAAAAATTGATCTTTCAGATTTCTCCAAAGTTTTTCATCAAATTCAAGTTTTTCAACAAAGTTGCCATGGGTGGTCCAGACAAAGAAATAACATTTCCTTAGTTTTGTTGCAGCCATTTGCACTTGACATTGCGTGAAATATTTGTGATTTCTATTTAGTGAAACAGTCAATTCCCTCTCTTTCTTTAAATATGGAAGTCTGACATCAGCATCAATTGGTGACAGATGACTGATAGAAGAAGGGCATTTCACCTCCAAACAGGACTTTCCACAGCAGTCACAAGATATTATCCTGTCAGGACTACCTCCAACAAAAGGCATGTCTTGGCATAAAAAAATCCCACACTCCTCAACTATAACATTAGTGTGGCTTTCTTTGTAAATTTGTGTGAAGGCTTGTACAGCATTACTTTCCATTGCTTGACCGTACTTTAAGGCTGGTAGCATTGGATTAACTTTTATTCTTCCAGCAATTTTGTCTATGACAGTTTTCATGTCAACATCTATTCCCTTCAATTTTCCTTTCCCAAACGTTTCCATCCTTGTTTTGATGTCATGTGCCTTAGAAGCACTTATCATGTGTTTTCGCACAGAAAACCACAAAGGGGTGATTGCCTGGCCCCTTGTATCTTTTTCTATTTTGGCAACTTGATCTGGAAAATACTCCAGATTGTAGCAAAATTCCTCTTGTGACTTTGACTTAGTAATGAAGTCATCAAGAGTGCAAATTTTTTCTTCTCCAGAAATTTCACCATTAAAAAGGTACCTCAAAAATGGCACACCCCGTACCCATGCATATGGGAGTTACCCTCTTCCTTCTTCTTCCCATTTCTAAAAGTTTCTTAACTTTTTTGGCGTGTCTAGTTTTAGGTTTTTTTAAACCGGTTTCTTATAAAAAAAACAATCGTCTGATGTCAATACAAGGATTTCTTTATCAATAGGTTTAATCTGAATGCACACAGTTTTTTTATAAGCAACCGCTTATAGGTAACCAAGATGTAGAAGGTCTACAACTTTAAGCAACGTATAGTAACACAGGCAAAAAAACATATGCAACTTTCTAAATTTTTGGTCGTTTATATCACTGCAAGCAATCGAGGATTGATCAACATAGAAGCTATTTCCATTCATTTATCGTCAAAACTCCCATATCAGCAGGGTGTTTCTCGTTAAGTGAGGCATTTCATTGAGGAGTTTCTGTTTAACTTTCAATACAAAGTCTCTAATGGTAAAAATATCAGCAAGGAAAAATGATTCCAGTCACTTTAAGTGCAATGTTATATTTTTCTGTTTTTCTGGCCTCTATAGTATTCTTAGGGCAAAATAATACTGTTAAAACTAAGCAACTACCACTGGAACTAGGGCTGAGCAAAGTTGCTTGTAAAAAATCTGCGTGTTAGTTCATTCAAATGAGAAAAATTAACCTTGAAAACCCTTTTTATGTCCGAAGGACATAATGAGAGGGTGTTTGTGGAACGCATGTAGGTATGAATACATGTATAGACGCTTTTTCCTGCCAAATTGGTAACAATAGATAAACCACAAATACTAGGAAGTAAACTTTGAAGTCGCCGTAATTGGATGTTATGAATACCAATTAATTGACAATCAGAAGCAATAACAAAATTTGTAAACATCTAGATGAGTCATTGCGGTTAAAGTTTTTTGCAGAAGATTCTCGAAGCTCAATTTTTTGATAATTAATTCTCAAAGCTCTTGTATTTGAATATTGCATAATAATATACTTTTATTAGCCTTTTGCGTTGCGCATGTTGTTGCCGATGTCGATGTCATATTTATTTTGAGAGGGTTGTTGTCGTCAGAAGATTCTCAGGTTCTGATGCGTGCAAATTTTCGGGTAAATAGGGGAGGCAGTCGTGGCGCAGTAGAAATTCCTGCTGATCTCGTGTGATTTTGTTTATTTTCATCATCATCATGAACATCATCATCATAATTATCATCATCATCGTCATCTTATTCAACATCATCATCATCTTGAACATCATCATTATCATTATCATTATCATTATCATCGTCGTCGTCATCACTGTCATGATTACGTGATTATCATGATTATCATCGTACTTGAGCACTATAGATTCTGCAGAAGCTGCCAAACTGGAACTGGCTAAAGCTGGAAAGACGATGATGATAACGACAATGAACATGATGATGATGATGATGACAATGACGATGATGATGTTGATGATGATGATGATTATGATGATGATGATGATGATGATGATGATGAAGATGATGATGATGATGGCGATGATGATGATGATGATGATGATAACAATTTTGATTATGATAATGATTTCGATGATTATGATGATGATTATGATGGTGATTATTGTCCTTCGGACATTGCGATAGCGCGGCTATGTTTCTTTGTTTCCGTTGTTCCTTAGCTAGATAGCTAGATAGAGCGCTAAGAGAATCATGTGATGTCAATGCAAGGATTTCGTTATCAATCGGTTTAATCTGAATAGGTTGATTCAAATGGCAAAAATTAACCTTGAAAACCCTTTTTTCTTTGTTTCCGTTGTCCTTATAGCTAGATAGAGTGCTAAGAGAATCATCCGATGTCAATGCAAGGATTTCCTTATCAATTGGTTTAATCTGAATAAGTCGATTCAAATGGCAAAAATTAACCTTGAAAACCCTTTTTTCTTTGTTTCCGTTGTCCTTATAGCTAGATAGAGTGCTAAGAGAATCATCCGATGTCAATGCAAGGATTTCGTTATCAATCGGTTTAATCTGAATAAGTTGATTCAAATGGCAAAAATTAAACTTGAAAACACTTTTTCTTTGTTGCCGTTGTCCTTTTAGCTAGATAGAGCGCTAAGAGAATCATCCGATGTCAATGCATGGATTTCATTATCAATCGGTTTAATCTGAATAAGTTGATTCAAATGGCAAAAATTAAAATTGAAAACCCTTTTCTTTGTTTGCATTGTCCTTATAGCTAGATAGAGCACTAAGAGAATCATCCTTTGTCAATGCAATGATTTCTATATCAATCGGTTTAATCTGAATAAGTTGATTCAAATGGCAAAAATTAACCTTGAAAACACTTTTTGTTGGTTTTCATTGCCCTTATAGAGATAGCTCTACACAATTTTTTATAAGGAACCTTTGGTCTGTGTTGAAGTTGGAGTTCCTTGATTTTTCAACAAAATGAGGCTGAAAGATCCTTATACTGTTCCTTGTCATGGGATATGTATAAATACTAATTTTTAAAGCAAATCCATACAAACTATTCTTCATTTCTAAATTTTAAGCATAAATGGAGCCTTTTTGGGAAGAACGATCAAAAATACATTGTACTTCTGCTCATTTTTTGTACAAACCACCTTGTTCTTTAAAAAAGAGCTTCTTATTTTTTCATCCGAGCAGCGATAGTTGCTTAAAGAGGGGGGCTTTAGGATTTCACAGGTTGCGGGTTTGGCCCATTTCGACCTCGGGTTTTCGGGTTTTTCCAAAAAAATGTGCGGGTTTTTGGGTGAAGTATATTTAAAGGGCAATTTTCTAGCTCGGGTTTCGGGTATTGTGAGGAAAGTCAGTAAAAGGCTCGGGTTTTCGAGTTTTACACCTGGCAAAGAATATCAATGTGTAGAATTCTTAAAACGGTTGTTGAAACTAAGGTCATCCAGGTTTTTCAGGTTTGTCCCAATTTTCTTCCTCGTTTTTGGGTTTTCATACCTACCAAAGCCCCCCTCCTTAAAGTTCCTTAATTGTTTGTGAATTTTCAGCCTCGAGTTCCTTATAAAGGTGTTCCTTAAGAAAAAAACATGTAAGGGGATCATCTGATGTCAATGCAAGGATTTCGTTATCAATCGGTTTAATCTGAATAAGTTGATTCAAATGGCAAAAATTAAAATTCAAAACCCTTTTTCTTTGTTTCCGTTGTTCAGGGGTGGCACGAGGCTTTGCCCGAAACGGGAGCTAGTCTCCCCGACAAGGGGGCCTACTGTATAAGGTGAAAATGCTCTTATCTATGCTTGACCAGATTCCTTATCTTCAGGTCGTATTGGTCTTTTTTGGTTCACAACGGTACCTAGCTTAAAATCTATTGACAACCATTTCCAGATTAATTCTGCTTCCCATTCTAGGGCAAGATGGCCCATAAGTTGGCTGCAGAGGGGGGTCTGGGGATACTCCCCAAGAAAAATCTGAATCCCTCAGTTTCTATCTTAACTTAATCAAAAACCAGAAAAGGAGTCAAAGTGACAAAAAGAAGTCACCCATGGGCACTTCCCCGACAGCGGTAGGATTTTCCCCTATGAGGGGGCTAGAGTTCCCCAACAAGGGAGCTGTAGCCCGCCTAGCCCCCACCTGGCACCACCCCTGCCATTGGTCTTATGGATAGTGCGCTAAGAGATCCGATGTCAATGCAAAGATTTCGTTATCAATCGTTTTAATCTGAAGAAGAAGAAACTACTGCAGATGGAAAAAACAAACTTGCTCCAAAAAGGCAGCTTTTTGCTCTTGGTACAGTCGTGGCCCCAAAGAGCCGACAAACAGCCAAGCAAGGTGAAGACTTGAAGACAGGTTTCATTTATATTACATTTATATTACATTTATATTACACGTTTAATCTCGGATCATTTCCAGTTTCACTTTTCGGAAGTACATGACTGAAGAAACCAACATTCAGAGCGGTTGATGTGGAAACGTCAAATCATCACCTTTTGCTAATGATCCTGCCCTTGACATTCACATGAGAGATTGGAGTTATCCCATCAAATATTTAGCCCAATAGAATTTTCCTCAAACTTAAAAAGAATACTGTACTAAGAAGTGGTTATCGTGCTCTTTAGTTGCTACCACCAAGTCTTCATCTTCCAAAGACGATGGTAATAGTGGTTCATCTTCCAAAGACGATGGTAATAATATTTCTGATTTATCTTATTGCTAATACCCTAGTGGAAAATGCACAAGAGGTTACATTGTTCAGGGTAAGGTGGTATACATGTAAACAAACTAAGATTGGTAAAAAATGAAAGGGCACTCATTTATTCTTTTATGAAGAATTTTCTCTTTCCATTTCCACTTTTCCACCTTCAGTATGTTTTCTTGCAAAGTTTCTCAACCAATAGAAGCGTCAATAATTTCGTTAAATTCAATTTCCAGAATAGAAAAGTAATTGTAGTTTCATGTGTAATTGTATTCTCGTAAAGTCAAGTAAAATAACACACTATTTCACGCTGCAGATGATGACCAAGCCAAAGTCAAGAGCAAGAGGAAATGTATTGTTACTGGAAAGAAGTGAGTATTGCATCCCAATTGACATCTAATGCTACAAGCTGCATGTAGTTTCCCCAGAACCCGGGTGGGTACTCCCATTTAGGTCTAACAGGGGGGTCCAGTAAGGGCTAAAGAAGGCAAAAGACTAATGGTAGTGTAAGAAGTTAAAATTGTGCCATTTTGGTAGCACCAAATTCTGCGATAAATGTTCTGTTGAAAGTTTGCTAGCATTGAAGGTTGCAAAATAAGCTCAAATCATCAGAAAATTAGATGTAAAGGCTAGTAACCATGAAAATACCCCAAAATGCAACATAATGTCTTTTTTCTATTAATCAGGATATTTGTTAGTCATTTTGTAAGACCCTCAAACAGACTGGACCCCCCTATCGGGCCTCCATGGAAGTAATCCCCGGGCTCCAGACCAGAATATATCCAAAGCCAACAAACATGCAGCCTGAAACTTTGAAATCTAAACTGGTGCCAAAATTAAGAAACAACAAGTGACAAAATACATTGATATCCTTAAGACGAAAAAGCTCTCTTCATACCAATTTCTTCAATAAACTTCATTTACTTTGAAGGATCCAAATGGAAAAAGAGTGTTCTGGTTGAATGTTCAGGAAAAGAAGACGATGTAAGTTTTCGCAAACATTTGAACAATTAAAACTCTAATGAAACATTTGCTGCAGTCATCTTGCAGTTGTGGAGTTTAAGTGCCAAACAAACTGAAGGTCAAATCATTTTATTGTGACATATCTTTGAATTCTGAAAGAATTCTAGAATTTTGAAGAGTTGAGAAACACTAAAAAAATACTTGACGAGATCTTTGACGCGCTTTTACCCTTTGTTTGAAACCTACATTGTTTCATCTCAGAACAAGTGTATTAAAATTGTTTCCTAGTGTCCAGGAAATGGCTGGTTCCATTTAAAGTGCCTACGAATGTCAAAAGTACCATCAGAGAAAGATTGGTAAGAAATATTGAAATCATCTATTCTAATTATAAC
Source organism: Chrysaora quinquecirrha (assembly GCA_014526335.1). Lineage (NCBI taxonomy): Eukaryota > Metazoa > Cnidaria > Scyphozoa > Semaeostomeae > Pelagiidae > Chrysaora > Chrysaora quinquecirrha. The sequence continues at coordinate 53,700 of JACTAT010000091.1, read as the reverse complement.
ACCGAAGCTAAATATTCTCTTCTGCCGATTATTCTTGCTGGAGCGTGCTCGGTTTTCCTGGCTGATTTTGCAAGCCATCAAATTTTTCTGAGGAACCACGCTGTTCCTTCAAATATCGAAAATAGATATAGAAGGGATCTCTATGTATGTTAAGCGCAATTTAAACGCCAGGAAATATGATTAACCAATGATTAGCAAATATTAAAGTAGAGCATTCGTAATGGCCAGAAATTTCAAGGGAAAAGAAAAAAATATTTCAATGTTCGATGGTGTGAAGCTGTTAACATGAGACCTAATTAGAAACTTCAATCATATTTTTCAACTAAATGCCATATGCTTAAATTAGGTATTCAAAATCAGCACCAATCATTTCAGCCTTGGCACAAGAAACAGGGAATAACAGTATTACCAGTGCAAATTTCACAGTCCTATTCCCAGGGGTATTCACCACACTATTTATTCCGTTATACAAGTAAATTTAATTAAACTAGAATTACATATGAAAATACACTTATTTCAGTACTGCCAGTGTCCTTACATCTTTAAATTTGAGTACTGAAAGTTTCTGAATCGAGTTTGAGTTTAGTACAGTATCTAGTGACAGTTATTCCATAATTTTTCGCAATTCAAGAGTGTGGGTATCTTACGAAAAGTTTCCAATAAAAATTGTGTAGTTTATGTGGTACACCAGGATCTCCTTTTGCCTTTTCCGTAATTTGAAAATATTTTCATTGCTGAATACTTCATAATTAAAATTCATCTCTCTTGCAGGTATTGTGTTTATTGTTCAAGAAAAAAATAGATAGAAGGCCAACACTTAGAAAAAGAAAATGAAAAAAAAAATGTTATTCATTATGCAAATACAATATGAAAATATGATTAAAAAAATTGTCACCTCCTGTAAAAAGACAAAAGTAATTTCATTGTTGCAGTTTCTGTTGCTGTTGCTGTTGCTGTTATCTTATGTTTCTTTGAATATTTTAGCTCTTACCGTTCTTACTTAGTTGCTTTTTTTTTGTTAATTAGACTTAATTTTGTTAATGAAAAACTCTAAATTGTCACTATAGTGATGTAGAGTTTACATTAATTTGCTTATTCTATAAATTCATTTCATACCCCAGCTGGGGGTATGAGTAAATTTATGATGATGATGATGATGATGATTAAGACTATGATGTATATTTTTATTTTTGGAGGTCTAAAAACGAATTCCAACTTATCACCTCATGGTAACTCAGGTAAAACCCTATTTTGCTTCAGAAGAGTGAAATTTTAAGAAAATTCAGTATCTTGACATTTAATATAGTCAAAAAATTAGTTTCTTTTCGAAAATCTTCTTTACTCTGCTAATTTCAATTTTTTGCAAATGGGCCCATCAAACAATATACATTTCAAAAGATGTTTCCCACTTTCACACTTTCTTAACAAACACCTCTTTTATATAAATCAGCTAACAGAAATGGATCCGATATATCTCCCCCTTTAGGTCTTCTTGAAAATTTTGCAACTGTAGCCTGCAGAATTTGAGGAATTTATAATACCACTGTTGAAAGTAAATGGGAAGGGAGCATATAATATAATATAGAACTTTTAGTACCATAGATGATAGGATTGGATATTATAATTTGAAAATAAGCAAAGAAAAATTCAAACCAAGAAACATGTCTATGTTTTGCATCTCTGAATCAGTTTATTTTTTGTCTTCGGTGTCTCTGTATGTGCTTGCTACCCTTGATATCCTCTATACCCATGTGTGTGTGTGTATATTTCTGTGTACATGTCTTCAGTCTCTCTGTTTGTGCTTGCTACCCTTGATACCCATGTGTGTGTATGTGTATATTTCTGTGTACATGTCTTCAGTGTCTCTGTATGTGCTTGCTACCCTTGATACCCTCGATACCCTGGATACCCATGTGTGTGTGTGTGTGTGTGTGTGTGTATGTATATTTCTGTGTACATGTCTTCAGTGTCCCTCCATGTGCTTGCTACCCTTGATACCCTCAATACCCTTGTATCAAGCCAGAGTTTAATAATAAATAGAATGTTAACTTCCTCTTGAAACCTCTTGAACGTTGTAAAATTCACAAAATGCTCCCATTGTTATGCAAATGAGAAATGTTGGAATTAACCAATGAGAACGCTTGTCACATCCAGTTTCTCCTGACTCGGAGAGAATGAGTGAGTGAATCTGAGATGACAGCATCTGAATGCAAGCAAACAAAACAAGTGGCAAATGTCAGGATCCACTTGGAGAGGGCAATAAATAGACTGAAAACATTCAGAATATCACACACTTTTACTTTGACAATGTTGCCTTCTGCAGATGATGTCATCAGAATATGTGCATCAATATGTAACATCCAACCTCCACTTATTAAAAATAAAATACTTTTAATGTGCTCAAAACAGTGACAGATACAAACCATAAAATCAAAATTAACTGATCATGATAACATAGTAGTTTCAGCATTCTATGCAAATAATGATGGTATATAATAGTCAATATAAAAGATTGTAAGTTTTTGTTTCATTGTGTCCCATAAATCTTTGTCAAAAGTGATAACTTCTGTGAGCAGTCCATGGGCAGTCCACACAGCAAAATATGACTTTTTTATTCCAGTGACACCCATCTGAATTTGGCATTGAGTAAAATACTGATGATTTATTTTTTAGACAATTGATTCGCACTGTTTAATTGAAGGTATTCCAAATCACATTGTGCATCATTTGGTAATTTGTCCCTGATGGAAAAGGGGCATTTTATTTCAAGGCAGTACTTTCCACAACATTCACATTCTATCATCTGGTCAGGGCTGCCACCAATAAATGGTCTGCCTCTGCAGATAAAGATTCCACAGTCAGAGGCTGGGATTTTCTTATGGGCCTTTTTTAAAGTGTCTAAAAAAACTTAAGCTGCCTCAGATTCCATTGCTTTGCCATATCTCAATGCAGGTAGGTTTTTTTTCAATGGTTGCAATTCTTGTCTTTTTTGTCTTGTTCTTTGCAATTTTTGATGCTGAAATAACGTGCTGGCGAACTGCAAACAACAAAGGGTTTATGCTCTGCCCTGGTGTTTCTTTTTCAATTTCATGAAGATGTGCTTGGAAATATTCCACCGCTCCTGAATATACCACACTATTTATGAGGGCGGAAAGAAGAATTCATTTGGCTATACTGTTACTCAGTCTCAAATCAAGGCAACCAAACTTTGGTCTCTTGCCAGTGACTGGGAGGCACTCATTAGAAGGACACCATCACCAAAGCAAGCTGTAATGGGTCTCGTCCTTCACAGAATTACAGATATGTATATGCTTTTTATTTGGGGGTGAATATCAGAAGATTAATGTCATTGAAATTCCATGGAAATTTCTATGAACCAATGCGCTCCTACAACAAGCAGGCAAGCAAGAAAGCTCACATATTTCTTTATTAAGACAGGTTCGGAGTAAGGTAGTCAGAAAGCTGACGTGGCCTTGCAGCTTGTACCCCCAAAACCCCAGAATGAATTTCTAGAATGAATTTCATGCGTACTCATTTACCGACATCACAGAGATGGACAGCTGAGTTGGCTGAATGCTTGTGGTGCATGATTTTGATCGTTCGTGGGCTCAAATTCATGTAGTTTACCTTTTGTGGATTGATTTGTTATCAAAATGTTTGTTTTCTCGTATATTCAAGGAAGCAAAGAAACTATCGACAGGTAATACATAAATGCAACCACATCATCTCATATGTAGACATCCGGATGCAAAATATTGCATGGTCTCAAATGGTATTAAGCAATAGTCTCCCACTCATATCTTTGCGCAAAGGTGTACCAACACATTTCACCATGGATAATAACGACGGATGCCAAGAAACATTTACTGGAAATGGAAAAACCCATGACACAAATGCAACTTTATTTCAAACCCCGAGGCCCGTAGAAAGTAAGCCTAACTACAACAACAAATCCCTGAGATAGCACAATTTTTTTATAGGGGGAGGGCTAAACAACATCAATCAGAAAATTAATGAAAAAAAAGAAATAAGCCATACTTGCAAACTGTTCAAACATCTAGGCAACTGCATAAGAGAGCTTTTGGACAGTGCCAGAAATAAGAAGCTATCCCCAGTCCCACCAGTAAATGTCCCTTCAAAACATACATAATTTATTTCACCCAGGTCAAGTTTTGGCAGCAAAAAAGATGATGTGGACCTGCTAAACAGAATATTAAAAGCTAGATTAATGAGCCTAATTACAAATGTTTGTTAAAAATGGAAGATATTGTTATAATTTTCTTAAAGTGATAGCATATAATATCAGTCCCCAGTTTCAATTAAATGTATCCATTGGTGCAATAAGATAGTTTTCAAAAGCAATCAAAATTTTAATTTGTCTTAAATGTTGTCTCTTTCCCAAAAGACAATTCCATTGACAATCTATTAAGAGGTGATAAAATCGCAACAAATCACATATGTTGAAAAGTATTGTAAAAGTACCTTAAGGGTTGTATGGTTTGCTGCAGAGAAGGACAGTGGGATGAAATTATTAGGTGACAGCAAGAAAATGGGATGCTTCCCACTATTGTCATCCCAGAACAGCAACACAAAAAGAACAAAAAAGATAAAATAATAGATTTTTTTAATATCTTTAATGTTGTAGGGTATTATGGACACACCACTAATAAATCCTTAAAATCATGAAGCAGGGGAGGGTGGAATCAGTTCTTGGGATGTGTAATTGGTCCATTTTGGAGTGTTTCTCCATGATTGGCGTTTATCATGAAAATTTCATCTGTAAGTTTTGCTTTTATCTTCATTTATTTTCCAAATTTTCTATTATTTTCTACCGTTTCTGATTATAAAGACATAATAACATAGTACTTTTTGAAAATAGGCAGGAAAAAAAGGCATGTTTCACCAAGATGGTGCCCATGAGATCTTGTAGAAAATGGACAAAGTTTGTAGCACGGTTTCAGAAATTTTGCCCTTGTCTGTTGCCTAAAAAGCTACAGTAGCTATAGCAGAAATAAATTGTTTCTGTTTTTAGCCTCTGTACCTTTCTTAGAAGAAAATATACAGTTAACTGCAAATGACCTTTTGCTACTAAAAGGTGAGCATGAGAGGTCCAAAAATAAACAACCTTTTGAACTAGGCCCTAGCGAAGTTGGTTATAAAAAACTGTTTGCCTAGAGGCATATTGACACTACAGAAATTGATTAAATTGGGATGTGTTAAATATGCCAGTAATTCTTGAAATTCTGAAAAAGAAACAAGGAACGCTAAGTATGCCTTGTGATGATGTTAAATTTACCATTTCTTATCTGAAAGATAGTAGGGAGATAAGACTTTAAAAAGATGACAGAAGATTATTCCACCTGTGAAATGCCACACAGTGCCAGTGTTGATGTCCCTTTTGATTTTTTGTTGGTCTTCGTCATCTTTTTCTCCTAATCCTTATGAAAAAACAGCTTGAAGTTGATGAAACTGTTGTCTAAGGCTGACTGTGTAACAGCAGTCAGTAAAACAGTCATGTATTGTAGAATGCAGACAAAATAAATTCTGAAGTATGATTTATTCATCCAATGTTAGACTCTTAAGTTAGACTCTGTAACCTTTCCTGCTCTTGCAGTCTATACATAAATGTTGCAGCAATTTTAATCTTTTGAAGCCACTGTAAGGACATTGGTTCAACTACAAGCGATAAAAATTCACCCTACTTAGTGCTACATATGTCATTCTTACTGTCTTCTCACATTTTCCAATATCTACTTATGCTTTTGATAAGATCATGCCCTCGCTTTTGTGAATTGTGAAAGCTCACGCTTGTCTAAATGGTAATTGCTGTTTCTCAAGACTTGGGTTAGGATTAGCTTTTACATGTATTGCCACTAAAATTGGAACTACGGAAGATTCTTGACCTTTTTTATACCCAATGGCAATTACAGTATCAGTTGCTCCATTGAAAAGTCCAACATTGGGCCACAAGTTCACTGTAAGCATTACCTTTGCATCTTTTGATGTAACCATGGGATGTTCACAATAGGATGTAACCATGAAATTTCAACTGAATTCATTTTTTGTAGATCCAGATGAATGTCTTGGTTCAATGCAGGCAGTAGGGCTCTATATGTTTGTATGTTGTTCATAATTAAATTGCTCTACTTGCTCATTGATGTAAAAATTATCTTCAACAATTGATGGTTCCCTTGTCAGTAATAATTGCCAATCTGCTTGTGTTGTTTCTCCATTTCTCAATCTGGATAAGAAGGCTCTAAAAACATTTTGCTCCTGACTCACACCTGTCACTCTCTGGTTCTTATTAAGCTTAACAACCTTATCAAACATCATGTGTGCAAAATCACCCTGCTGTCCAATGTCATTGGAAGGCTGAAAGTGATACAATGGCTTATCTCCAACTAATGGTAATTTGCCAGGATCTCCAAATAGAATTATATGTTTTCCTCCAAACAACTGATCATGAAAACTGTAATGTGGCCAAGCATTGAATATTCATCTATAATAATATAATCTATACTATTTAAATTTTCTTGCAATCTGCAGAGACTTTCTCTGCTCAAATCTTTGTTACCACTGCCACCCACTGGCAGTTTCAGCAATGAATGTATATTTACGCCTTGAATGTAAAAAGCAGCCTTACCAGTAGTTACAGTGACTGCACATTTGCTCTGCAAGGAATTTCGAAAATAATTCTGCACATTATATTTAACAGGTAACATTTCCCTCTTCCTGCTACACCAATACAAAGGTTCTTTTATTACCTTTTCATTGTTTGAATGAGATAAAACGAAATCATATGTTGATCTTTGCAGACTGTTAAGATTGCTTATATCTGCATCCAAAAGATTTAGGTTATTGTGAACAGTATCACTCTCTTTCATGTTTTTAATCCGATGAGGCATTTCACCAATTTGTGGGTGTAAGTATGCCGGTCTCCTTGCCAGTCATTGCCAGAAGAGTGACAGTCACTACTGGCATTTGGGCCAGCTGAAACCTTCCAATCCTCCTAAGTGCAATCATTCTGTTGATTTCCAGGCTGTTCATATTCTTGTTCATGATTAATAACAACATTCTGCAATTTGGTTACCCAATCTGGTACATTTTTGTGGGCATATTGTGTTTGCAAAAAATCAGGCCAACCATTTACCATTTATAAATGTGTCATCGGATGGACTTTCACAGCCCAATGCATTATTCTCAGAATTTTCAAAGGTTTATACCTCAAAAGCTAAAATTTACAATGAAAGTGAAAATTTGCTCCTCTCGGACTTGAAGAATAAGAAGGGAAGATTTTTGGAATAACATTTTTTCCAAGAGTAACCATTTTTTTGAAAATCTTGTACTTGTTTGCAAACTGGGCTAAATTCATGACGTCAGATTCAATAGAATCTGGGTAGTTCTCCCTATGAGCATATTCATCTAGAAAAGAGCTTTCTGTTAAAACATCTGCCATTACCATCATCAGCAACCAGATCATAGTCAGTGAGCTTTTTCGAGATCCAGTAAGACTAACTGGTTATGTTTGAGAGAGGGACTGTACAGTTTCAGTCAGAAAACAAATACATTGTTTCTTTGGCAGAAAAGTCTCTCTCTCTCCAAGTATTTTCATTGCTATCTTTTTTATAAGCCCTTTGGCATCATTGTTAGAGTTTTTATAATTCTACACATGCATATTGGTCAATGACAACTTGGATGTCACAATTAGATCTCATGCCTTGAATCTTTTCAATTTGTAACTATTTTTGCTCTATAAGTTTTTTTCCACTTCTTGAATTGATCTCTTCAAATTCAAGGTTTGTCCCTGAGCAAAGATGAAATGGGAAATTAAATCTACATTTTAATTCACTGTCTTCTTTTTTTTCCTTAGACTGTAACTTTTACTGCCCCTTATATGGCTCTGTACTGTGTTGACAAGACCTGCATAATCTGTATCAGATTCAAAAGAGTTGCTTATGTTCTCATGCCTTTCTGACGTGGATGAACTTTTGGTTTCACCCATGGCTCAGTGTCTAGGGGGAAAGGATTCATAGTTGTAAATAACCAATCAACATATTGTATATATATATAAGAAATAATGTAAAAATGAGAAATATACTAGTAGTCGCATGGCACACAGCACTGGGATCCAGCCAGGAGGGAGGCACATCACCCCATCCGAGACCGCGCATAATGTAAATGCTGGAAACGGAAGTAGAAAGGATAGAGAGTAATGGTTACGAAGTTGCCCAAAAAACTGCGGCATGGTGAAAAGAAGTGCGAATCATCAGCTATCCACTCATGACTGCGTTTCGTGGGTTTGGACAGTACGCAATAGTGTCATGAGCCCCCTGGCACCAAAAGGTAAGGTACAATCACAATGATGTGCAAAGATCGTATAGATAAAGTGGATAAAAGTGAGTTGGGATCTGGGGAAGCGTATTGAATTATTGTATTCGGAATAGGTTGCATATGCATGTATATATGAAAATAAGAAATATACAGTAATCCAAGTATGTTCTTTTTTGTTCCATCATAAAGATAAAGTCGATGAAAGTGTGTGGGGATCTGGGAACATGTATTTTTGTATTTGAAATAGGCTGCACATGTGAGTTTGGCCAAGATAGAGGAAGTAAAAAATATTAATAGAACAGTAATCTAAGTAGGTTGTATTCTTAAAAGAGAGAAATATGCACTTGTTCATAATTGTAATTATCAAGTCGAATATCATTATCATTATTTTGAAATACATTAGTTTCTTCTTCTGAATCTACCTTCATCAAATCAGATGGAACTGCATTCTGAGGCAAACTGCCCAATGCTACGCTGTCTATTTCTAATCCCTAATACTGTTGATTGATGGCTAAAAACCATAGTAAGGCATCACAAACAGTTTTTAGTCGGACCTTCATCTCCTTAGTAAAATTATTTTTACCATTCATTTGAACGTCAACAACTGACACATCTTTTGAATAGTGTGGCAATGTTGACGCCAGTTTCTCAACTTTCTCTGGCAAGTTGATACAGTGCCCATTGTAACCACTTTGAACACCAGGTCTTACATAAACTCGCCTTATGGGAAGAGCACAAGCAACAACCATTACCTGTGTCAAACCTTGTGGTTCAATCAAAACTGGAAATGGAATCATGCCATTCTGTCTTAAATTTTTTTGGGTACAGATTTATCTCTTTTACATCCTGCACAGATATAATTTAATTTAAGATACTGGCAATGTCTTCAGTGGCCATGTCTCAAAACAAAGGGTACATTGTTTTGAAAAATACTCCAATTACTTATGGAAATCATCAATGTTTTTTCATGTCTGCACATTTAGTAAACCATGTCCAATAAATTCTGCGAAATAACATTATTTACACTTTTATCCTTCATTCAGTCTTCATCCTTCTGGTTTGCTAGCCTATCTGCAGCATGTTGCCCAAGTTTTGCAAGTTGTTTCTCCTTTTCAGTTTTGCCCTCCAAGACTCGTTTTTTTTGCAGCATGTTGCCTCTTTTTTGCAAGTCAATCTTGCTTTTCAGTCTCACTTTCCAATGTTTTCTGCCAACATTTTCTGTTACTTTTGCAAGTCTCTCTTGCTTTTCAGTTTTGTCTCATTTGATCACCTCTGTGCAGCACTTTCCTTCCTTTTGGAAAGCTGCCCTTGATGGGGACTCCCTAATTCAAGATTCAAGATTCACGATCCAAGATCCGAGATCCAAAATTCAAGATTCAAATGCAGACGCTGATTCTAGATCCAGATTTCAAGATTCCATTTCCAAACACCCTAATTCAAGATCCGGAATTCAAGATTCAATTTCCAAACACCCTAATTCTAGATCCAGATTTCAAGATTCGTTTTTCAAACACCCTAATTCTAGATCCAGATTTCAAGATTCGATTTCCAAACACCCTAATTTGAGATGTTGTGCGATCTGAAATTCAAGATCCAGATTTCAAGATGCAATTTTTCAGTATCAATACTAACATAACATTCAAACTTTAAGACTACATAACTAGCTAATATTAGGTAACAAAGCTAAATGCAGTAATTTAACAGAACATAAAAATGACGGACATTTGGCTAAATATGAAGGTTATTCTTTAAACGCTTATTAGGCTTTTCACATTGCTTTAACGGAACTTCTGTGTCATGATATGAATTTGTAACGCTTTTACATTTAGAGGGGGATAAAAATGAGATATAAGCAAATTACCAGGAGGTGGAAAAGGGTTTCCCTGACTTCCACGAGGAAATTTTGTACCACAACCAGCGCACATCACCCCGTACAACGTGATGTGCAGTAACGTGGAGGATGTGCAGTATAGTGGAGGGTGCCAATACAACGTTGAGGGTTATCATCATGTAAGTGGAGGATGCGGAGTATCGTGGAGGGTTATCATCATGTAAGTGGAGGGATGTCATTTTTAACGTGGAGGGATACCATCATGTAAGTGGAGGATGCGGAGTATCGTGGAGGGTTATCATCATGTAAGTGGAGGGATATCATTTTTAACGTGGAGGGATACCATCATGTAAGTGGAGGATGCGGAGTATCGTGGAGGGTTATTATCATGTAAGTGGAGGGATACCATTTGCAACGTGGAGGGATACCATCATGTAAGTGGAGGGTGCCAATACAACGTGGAGGGTTATCATCATGTAAGTGGGGGGATATCATTTTTAACGTGGAGGGATACCATCATGTAAGTGGAGGATGTGGAGTATCGTGGAGGGTTATCATCATGTAAGTGGAGGGATATCATTTGCAACATGGAGGATACCATCATGTAAGTGGAGGTGCCAATACAACGTGGAGGGTTATCATCATGTAAGTGGAGGATGCAGGGAGTATCGTGGATGCGGAGGTGGAGGTTATCATCATGTAAGTGGAGGGCTGCGACAAATACTGAAATGTTGCATGGAAATTGCATGGAAGTTAGAGAGGATATGGCCTATTCTAATAGTCACGAAAACTCTGCTTGTACTGTATTCGAAGAAATGGTCGATGTGATAAATCGTATTTACTTATTAGAATACTGTACATACGTCAAAATGTAAAACGCAGACCTTCAGTACAATTGACTTTGCTAACTGCTGCTCGGAAATTTTGCCTTGATGCAACAACGAAAAAGGCCAGGCAATGCAACTACATCAATATGATTGTTCTTTCGTAAAACAACCCGAGTCAACTGTTTTGATTGAAATACACAACACGAGAACCCAATTTGAAAACAGTTTTATCATTTACATCAAACTCTTGCCATGCATTGACGGTAAGGGCAAGGGGTCAAGTGAGATGCTTTCTCTTGCGTTGCTTTTGAAAACAAAGCTAAACCACATTTCCGCCATTACGTAAACAGGATTTTTTGCAGCATGATCACAGAATTAATTTAAGCGCTCTATTTACAACATAACAAACAAATCACCCGAAAGGAAAACGAAGTGAGTAATAAATATTAAAAACTTTTAACCAAAGGTTTATCATACCAAAAAATAAATGTTTCTACAACGCAACTGATAAAACCAAAAAATGATAATGATATACTATTTATTTGCAAAAATTTATATCTGTAATAGTACGGCCTTTATTTTATCGAAATGACCAATCGGTGTCCCAGACAAAGCACTTAAACGATCGAGTATTTCTATCAGTCTGTAGCTTAGAAACACACGTTAGCAAAGTTAGCAAAGTCTATTGTACTGAAGGTCTAGGTTTTACATTTTGGCGTATGTACAGTATTCTAATAAGTAAATACGATTTATCACATCGACCATTTCTTCGAATACAGTACAAGCAGAGTTTTCGTGACTATTAGAATAGGCTATATCCTCTCTAACTTCCATGCAATTTCCATGCAACATTTCAGTATTCGTCGCAGCCCTCCACTTACATGATGATAACCCTCCACGATACTCCGCATCCTCCACTTACATGATGGTATCCCTCCAATTTGCAAATAATATCCCTCCGCTTACATGATGATAACCCTCCACGATACTCTGCATCCTCCACTTACATGATGATAACCCTCCACGTTGTATTGGCACCCTCCACTTAAATGATGGTATCCCTCCACGTTGCAAATGATATCCCTCCACTTACATGATGATAACCTCCACGATACTCCGCATCCTCCACTTACATGATGGTATCCCCCACGTTAAAATGATATCCCTCCACTTATATGATGATAACCCTCCATGATACTCTGCATCCTCCACTTACATGATGATAACCCTCCACGTTGTATTGGCACCTCCACTTACATGATGGTATCCTCCACGTTGCAAATGGTATCCCTCCACTTACATGATGATAACCTCCACGATACTCTGCATCCTCCACTTACATGATGGTATCCTCCACGTTAAAATGATATCCCTCCACTTACATGATGATTACCTCCACGATACTCCGCATCCTCCACTTACATGATGACAACCCTCCAAGTTGTATTGGCACCTCCACTTACATGATGGTATCCCTCCACGTTGTATTGGCACCTCCACTATACTGCACATCCTCCACGTTACTGCACATCACGTTGTAATGGGTGGTTGACCTCACAATCATTCTATAAAAAGCGGCAAAGTGTCTATGAGAATGCGCTGTCCAAGTCGAGTGTTGTGTCTAAGTGCCGAGTGTTGTGTCTTAAATACCTAAATGAAGCGTTTAGACGAGTTGACAAAGAAGTGAAATAAAGCATTGTTACAAAATTGGAAATGAATATGAATATGATCATAGCTAGAGGCGCCTAATTAACTAGATAACGAGGAGCCAGCATCACATGAGCTAGACTAATAGGGCGCACAAGTTGCCCTTTGTCCCGCGAGCAGAAACTAGATGAGGCAAGAAGGCAAAAAAAGCCATTGGAAAAACACAAGTGAAAGGGTGCAAATGCAAAAGTTGCGCAGCTTCCAAAAAAGGACTGAAAACTAACCAAGGCATTCCAGTCCGGGATAAACGACATGTGAGCAACAGTATTCGCATTCGAGGTGTCTCCAAAGAAAGAAGGGTGCCCTGCGTGAGTTTTCTGACAAAGTGGGGGTAAATTTAGTTTTGCTGACTTGGCTCTTAATTTACTGTCGAAACACACCTCTTTTTATCCCCCTCTAAATGTAAAAGCGTTACAAATTCATATCATGACACAGAAGTTCTGTTAAAGCAATGTGAAAAGCCTAATAAGCGTTTAAAGAATAACCTTCATATGTAGCCAAATGTCCGTCATTTTTATGCTCTGTTAAATTACTGCATTTAGCTTTGTTACCTAATATTAGCTAGTTATGTAGTCTTAAAGTTTGAATGTTATGTTAGTATTGATACTGAAAAATTGCATCTTCAAATCTGGATCTCGAATTTCAGATCGCACAACATCTCGAATTAGGGTGTTTGGAAATCGAATCTTCAAATCTGGATCTAGAATTAGGGTGTTTGAAAAACGAATCTTGAATTCCAGATCTTGAATTAGGGTGTTCGGAAATCGAATCTTGAATGCCGGATCTTTAATTAGGGTGTTTGGAAATCGAATCTTGAAATCTGGATCTAGAATTAGGGTGTTTGAAAAACAAATCTTGAATTCCGGATCTTGAATTAGGGTGTTCGGAAATCTAATCTTGAGTTCCGGATCTTGAATTAGGGTGTTTGGAAATCGAATCTTGAATTCCAAATCTTGAATTAGGGTGTTTGGAAATGGAATCTTGAAATCTGGATCTAGAATTAGGGTCTGAATTTGAATCTTGAATTCTGGATCTTGGATCGTGAATCTTGAATCTTGAATCTTGAATTAGGGAGTCCCGCCCTTGATGTTAGTTTCAAAAGAATCTTGCAGACTTATTTATTCTGAGTACTGGAGTCAAATATTAATTGATCACTAATATGGTCAAAAGTTAAAGAAACTAATCCAAACTAAGTTACATTAAGTGCTAAAGCAAGAAAATGCAAGTAGTTTTCTAAAGATAGCAATTTGCAAACGTTCATCAATAGTGCCTTGTCATTTGTATCGGGTATACCTTCAGAACCTCTGGCGTGATCTCAAGCACATAATTACCAAAAACAGGATTACAAATAATAGCTAATATATACCCATTTAAGATCAAAATTGCACTTTTACTTTCAACAAAAACATTTTCAAGTGCAGTAAGCAAGGACACAAAGGGTGAGCAATCAGAATCTTGATAAATACTGCAAAGAAAACAACTAATGCTATTACTTTATTAGGTACTTCTGATGAAAGTGGAAAATTAGTGTCACTGATGGCCAATGGATCATCAATTTATTATGTAGCCTACCTTTCACCGTTGGATGTCACAGTGGGAAACTCTCTTTCACACAAGTTTTTTTCATTATGAGCAAGAAGAAACTCAGAAATCAGAGTAGGTGCCACAATAGGAAAATGTGTATTCACCACAATGGGTGATTTAATTTCATCTTCCACAATGGGAAAGTTATGAGATGCTTTGTTGTTGCAATCAGATTATTCTTTTTCAATGAACATTTTTTTGTTTGGATTTTGTGAATCTGTTGCCTTAATGCTCATTCGATCTGTTCATTGGCCAAAGGTTCATTTCAACACCTCAAGCTAAAAATAGAAGGCAGGAGAAAAAGTGGAAAAGGTACGTTTAGGGAAAAAATTGGGTGTAGCCCCCATTTCTCATTATCCTATGTCTCAGACTCAAGCAATTTTCCTTTGACCACTTCTTGTTTGTATTCAGCTTCATTTACTCATACTATGACAGATCATGCCAACACCAAAACGCACATGCTTGTTAGGCCTCTCATCATAAATGACAGAAAATAACGAAATGTATTTACCTTTATTAAATCCACTGAACAATCTTCCAATGCCGAATATGACAAATATCCTCTCAAATTCCCATGCAAAATGCCAGGTTCCGCTTTTAACAAGAAAAGAAAGAAATTGACAGGTTAGACTAATTACATAAACATGGCAGGACTCGTGTAGCAGGACTAGGCTATAAACACACATGAAAACTCAATTTCTAGCATATAGGGAATATAGGGAATTCCCAGAATATAGGGCTGGCATGCAGGCGCTTTATGTTGCTCCCCAGCAACAACCTTTTGTGTCTCAATGCCATTGAACGTTACGATATTTTGTCTTAATCACTATGAATGTACAACTCTAGAAGTTACATTTTGTTATACATGTTTATAATTTTACTGTTCATTGCAATCTTAATTATAATTAAAACAAATTGTATTAGGGAGTTTCTCTCTTTAGTACTGGTGAGTTTGTTCCTGTAAATTTGATTTATTTTTGACAGAGACCAAGGTGTCTATGCAGGCCAACCCTTCAGCACTATAGCTGGTACAGATAAAGAAGGGGTTACTTACGTGAGTGAACATAATTATTGTCTTGTGTAATTCAATGCAACTCTGAAGTAAAAACATTCAAATTGGCTTTAGTTGTACATGTCGTCATTGCAGTATCAATAAACTCAAAAATCCTCAGGAATGTAAATGCTGCCAGAATATTGAAGGCTGCAGGACTGCTTGTTTTGATGTGGAAGTTGTAGAGGGGTTTGGAGGAGTTCCATCATGTGTAACTCTAAGCGGCTGTAGTCACGTTTCCCAGTGTATAGGGCAGCCAGTGAATAGGGCAGCACCAGCATATAGGGAATTCTATGTTTAGAGGCTTTGAAAGGCCAATTATAACAGATAATCAAATGAGTACAATGTGTCTAGACATCTCCACTTACAGATGAAATTAAGTAAATAGTAAACAGACGTGAACGAACAAGAAGTTTAGGCCTTTAGGCACAGTTCATCTGCAAAAACGTATAAGACAAAATGATTTGCAAGCTAGACTATGGGAAGTTAAGAAGAGATGTACCATATTAGCAGTGGTGGGCGCACATGCCAGTGCATAGGGTCACTCGTCATAGTCCAGGTACTTATGAGTTACTTTTCAGTACAACTTCAATATTTTTTTCCTTGTGACTATTTTCTTTGTTAGCTTCACAGAAAATTAGGCCAGATATGTCATTGAAAGCTCAGTCCTAATGATAGACCCTCAAGAGCGTGATGGGCGCCCTTGCCAGTGTATAGGGTCACTTGTCATAGTCGGCTTATTTATGAGTTACTTTCAGTACAATTTCAATACTTTTGACCTTGTAACTATATGTTTTATTAGTTTAACACACAATTAGGCTAAGCATGTCATTAAATGCTTAGTCAAAGTGATAGACCCCCGAGAGTGTGGTGGGCGCACTTGCCAGTGTATAGGGTCACTGGTCATAGTCAACGTATTTATGAGTTACTTTTCAGTACAATTTCAATATTTTTTCCCTTTCAACAATATTTTCTATTAGTTTAACGCACAAAAAGGCTAAATATGTCATTAAAAGCTTATTCCTAATGATAGACCCCCGAGAGCGCGGTGGGCACACTTGCCAGTGTATGGGGTCACTATTCGTAAAAGACAACAACAATTATGATGCCAATGCTTTTAATATGTTCATTTCATAACATGTCATATTTATAATGTTCTATTCATCGTAAAACAGTAGCTATATAAATTTAAATGTCAATGTTAAGAAAAAGAAAACAATGTCTGCATCCGTACTTTTAATTTAAATTAGAGAATAACAAAGGAATTAGAGAACAGCAACACCTCGACAATTTTCTATTCATTAAATAACTCAATGTTGCAAATTGAAAGCTAAGTACATAGCAACGTGGAAATATGAATCATGCAAGGTTGAAGTATTCCAAAGTAGATAGCTTTCAAATCTCCAAAGATGAATTATTTTTTCAAAAAGGTAGAGACAGCTTTTTGCATTTTCTATAAGGCTACTTTTTCGTACCTCTACCTTCAGTTCTACTCTTTTTTATTGATAGCTACTGGGCTTTTATGTATAAACTACATATATCATATCTACGTAGGCTGTACATTACTTAGCAATTTTATCCTCAATACAATATAACAGTCATTTCAATGTAAAGTGCATTAACTATGATGAAACTCTTATTGCCAAAATTAAAATCAAAATGACATCAAAACATTAATATAACATCAAAAAAATATTCTTTGCTTCAGTATCAACGGTATATCTGTTTTGCAAATGTTACGCTTGTTATTTTTGGCAGCTAATTTGGGGCTCTTTCAGAAGGTTTTTCAACATCCGTATAAGGCTAATTTTATTAAAAAGCGGTTGCCACTGCAAACTAATTTCTTTGGATATTCTATATTATTATGGTTGATATACTCTTATTAGTCTCAATGCGGTACTGCACCTACTTTATGATGCAAAGGCGTAATCTGAGTAGACAGATGTAAATGTTCCAAGCTGGTTAGGAGGCAATTTCCAGGCAGGTAAGAGGAGGGGAGGAAATGCAGACTGCAAATTGCGGCAGATAATCTGGGGTTTAAGGCCCTTATAGGTACTAAATTCACAATTTATTTATGTCGACTACAGGATATCACTCGCAAAGTCAGAAACTCTTCAATAATATTGGCAACAATAACACAAAGTAAATCACACCTTCTGTGGCTACGTGGAAACCTCTCAGGAAACTTGTCAAGAAGAAAAGAAAGTTTACGTGCTAGTTCGTATTTCTCATGACAAGAACAAATAACCTTCCTAAGCCTATCATCCTCATCAGCTTCCTCTAATATAGTTTAGACTTTAACTTCAGCTAAGTTACACCTTCTGAATATACTATGCAGTATACTATATAATACATATACTATACTATGCAATATACTATGCAGTAACTCTCCACTCCTAAATAGACTATTGAGGAAATCATCCAACTCGATTCTTCAATATCAAAGCACTCTTGATGGTTTCTAATTTCTGCAAGCTTTGCATTCCACTTATCTTTTCGCAATTTTTTGTGCTCTGAGGGTATCTTCAATATCTTAAAGAATTCTGAATCTAATTCTTCAACTGACCTTTTGGATCCCGTTTTTGTTGACTCTGCACATCGAGCCTTACCTAGTCCTTGCCGCTTGAATCACTGCTACCTCCATCACTACTCAATCCTTTGCCTTTGTTGCTCGACTCAGCACGTCAACCATTATCTAATCCCCTCCCACTTGCCTCGCTACTACCTCTAGCACCATTAACTTGTTTACTTTCATCACCATCTATCTGATTACCACGGTACATTTCCACTGTGTTCTATTCAAATTGACATTCACGCATTTCAGATGGAAGTGCTTCGAGCAACTGTCGCATATAACAAATACTCCACCAAGATCAGGCATCAGACAATGGCAATACAAATCTACAGAAAACTCATATAAAACCCCTTTATTTTGTCGTGGACTATCTTAGAACTGCACAGTTTGAAAGATTGTTGTGCTAGGCAGTCAACCAATTGCTGCCTCAGTTATTTGTAATTGTAGTTAGTGCTCATTGGATTTAAGCCCCTACTTAGAGTCAGTGCACAGAAAATTGCTGCAACTTCGCTGTTTGCGTTTCTTAGGATTGTTTTCACATTCGCCACACAAACAGAGAGCTGTTCTTCTTGAAGATTCCTTAAACTAGCAGCGTAGCCATCAAGATCTCTATGATATCTTAGTTCTGAGCCTTTGCTGGTCTTAAAATGCCGTCTATGTGCACTGTCATATAGAGTAACATTATTGGGGCTACTTTGTACATTTGATAACATCCCCCAGTGCGAATCATCTCTCTCGCTTACGCTTGCTAGTGGAACAATTTGGATGAAAGGTCTCCCATCACCAGCAAAGTTACTGATTTGACTTATGTCTTGAAACCCAGAAAACTTTTCATTTTCCTCCTTCAAAATCCTCATTGCAGCATTCAATATTGGTGTAGTTAGTGGCAAGCCACAACAAATGATGGCCTTTTCTTGATTTGTAAGGGACAGCTGTTGAATCCAGTAAGCATTCTTGTTTTCATCATCTGATGTGTAGCCCAATAGATGTTCTTTTCTGAAATGTTGAACATCCGCGCCTGGATTCCTTTCATCATTGTTATTACTTGTAACCGATAGAAGTTGACTGCTTGGAGCAACAGGGTCCTCAGGGTTAATGTCAGCTTCCGATGCCCTCAACGGGGACGAAAATCGGCTTTGTTTCTCTCCAGATCGTTGATCTGGTGAGATGATTTGGGATGGAGGTTGATTTTCAAAGAATGGGCATCCCAACAAGAAAAGATCATCGTCTGCTTCACTCAAAGGACTGTAATATTCAAAACTATGGGCCTCATTGTCCGATAGAAAGATGTTAGATTCTACATTTATGCTGTCACTGTTGAATTCGTTACCTTCCATTGCAATGTCAGACTTGCATTCATCTCTAATTTCCTCTTTCGGCTTCCCATCAATCTGATTGTGCCCAAATACCGCACAACCAGGGACATCGAAGTTCATAAAAAGCCTGGTATCACTTTCCTGTTTATATGACCCATGCAGTTGTTCGGCTATTTGGCTCTTCACCCGACCCTGTAATTCTTTGACGCATGTTATGCTTTGTTGTCACTGTTAGTATTTTTCTCATGAAAGCGATCAAATAAGGCTAGATGAAAATTGCTACCCATTACGGGATGATCTTCTGTGTTATCAGTATTAGATTCTTCAATTTGTGGCATCACTCTGTTATTCAATCAAGAGAAAGTTACTTCAAAAGAGTCATTCAAAGCGAAATCAACATTGTCCTGGGTGGCTTCTGCAACCCGCCTCTCAAAGGGTCGGAAAAAATTCCTGTGATGTAAATTAGCATGCCTTGCCACCATTTGGGCCATGTCAACAATAAATATATTTGGTCTATGTTTTACTGCGAGGTAAACGTTTGTTTCATGCTATGGAGCATATTGTCTCGAGGACTTTCTGACCGTATGAAAAACTTAACACCGTAGATGATTTTCCATGAGGGCATGCAATTGTAAGCCATCCTCCCGAACAACCAAACATTCTTTGAATATTTTGTTGAATTTCTCACTGTCCCCACCCAGATTTGCCTTCACACGGTTGATTATATCCAGTTTTGAACCTTTTGTGCTGACATAAACTTCTCTCACAATTTTCTGCACATCTACCAGCTTTCCTTGTAGCATCGTGTTGATAAGCCTTTCCTCAGACAGCTTTCGACATTCACATTCTGGTTCACCTGTGTCTCGATTAACCTTTTTATGTTCTGTATTAAATATCTTATTGGGAATACGGGAGTTTCTCCCAATATAGGGTGCCCAATCAATCAAACTAGGCTCTATCTTGAAAGTGTTAATGGTCCTACGGGGAAAGCCCATGCTAATTGCATTTTTCTCGACCTTTTCCCAAAATGAGTCATAATCTACCAAATCAGCTTCTTTGTACACATTGGGAAGATTGTCATCCACAGTACGGCACTTAAATGCCACTTTCTATTCAGGTCTGCAATCAGCACAGCAGGGTGAAACCCGCAGTCGACACAATTAAACTAATAAGTTCTATCAATTAGTGCTTCAAAATGACAGTATGCTCTAAAGACAGATGAGCAATTGATGCTTACTTTCTGAACACCTATTATGTTACAAAGCGTTCTGATTGCCACATGATTCTTCAAACTTTCTCGCAAAAAGAGACATACGTTAAGCCCAATAAGAAAGAGGTCATTGAAATTATGCAATCCGTTGCTGCATTCTTGATATCTATAGTAGTTGTCACATTGTTTGTATTTCTTGAAAACGTCTCCACTGCCTCGATTACCCCCTGCATTGTCAGTATTCGAGCACAATATGTAAAGCAATATGGCCCTTGAAGTTCATTGTGGCATTCATGGCAAATTTGTTCCATAGGCTTTAAAACGGTGGGAAACTGCTCAGCAGAGAGCGTCTTAATTGCTGTGATGCATCGAAAGGTATATGTTTATGGTTGCTCATGTAATTTGTTATCTTCACCAGAACCACTTCATTGGTTGGTGGATAGACGACGGACTCTTTACATGAAGGTACATAAGCGTCCCCTGGAGTATTGGCTGACTCAAATGGAAAATGTTTCACTATCATTTTGTTGCTCATTCAGAAAATTCCTTTGATGCAAGTACCACAATGTCATTGCTTTATGAATGCAAAAGTATTTCCGTGGGAAACACTTGCAATCAAGTTTACCTTTCTCCTTTTTTAATGTGACTATGAATCGAGACCTTGCAGGAAAATTGGAATATCTCAAATCATATACAGATAAATGAATAAAGTTGTTGTCATCCAATTCAACAATTGGCACAGTGTCATGCTAGGCAGCTTCATGATTTTTTTCTACACATTTTTCGAGTGTTTCCTCGGGATGAACCTTAAATCTATTACCGGCCCCAAGCTGATACAAGCTCTCTTCATCTAATCATACTGGGGAAGGAAAACTGGCATTGCTGACGAGCAAAAGATGCGAGCACTCCCTTCCCATCATGCCTGACCTTGCTGCTATGAGCATCTGTTGGTGACAAGATTTATTTTCACATTCAACTTTCGCTTCACCGGTTGCGTGAATAAGTTTCTGCAGGTGAATCGGATACCCCACACCACCATGTGAAGACTTTTTCACCATGTACAGCCCTTTTGTAACATCACAGCAGATTGCTGAAAATCCCGGCACTTTCTCATGCTTGCATTTCATATGCCTTTTTAAACTTTTCTTATGTAAATTGATGCCACAAATGTCACAATTCACCCATTCCTGGACTCCCCTCACCACTGTAGCCTCTGTATGGTAACCTCTTGTTTCATACTTTCCTCAAGTACATTATCACTGCGACTGAAGCTTTCTTTTGCCACAGGTTTGGTATCACCCATTGGGTCATCCGTAGCAGAAATGCTGTTGATATTGGGAACCTTATTCTTTTCAGTGTCATGAATCTTCAAATGATTTTCAAAGTATTCCGTGTTTGGATAATACTGCGGCAATATGGCCAGTGGAGGTGATAAATATCAGGATTCGAGAAACATTTGCCTGGGTGTACCTGGGTGTACTTGCGGCCCACAATTTGAAAGTCAGAAAAGGTAGCAACTCTTTCTTGGATCTAAATGAGTCTGCGATACTTGACGTTTTGCTCTAGAATATAATTTGAAGGATACTGACGGTGGGCATAAATCGCAGTGATAATGCTTCTCCAGTGCATTACATTCATGACATTGTCTGGTTGCACTGGATTCCTCGACAAACCGTTCTGGGTTCAAAGCTTCTCCTACATGGAAAATAGTTTGCATATCTATTTTATCAGTTTCAGCTGAAGACATTGTTTTGCATTTACTGTTCCGTGATGCCTCCACACCGTTCAATATGACAGTTTGGGGACTTTTCGAATTAAAATTTGGCTTAAAAACAGAAGTAATCTAAGGGTCTTCACGTTTAGTTTCATCATTACTCCTTGCTGGATTTTTCGCAGCAGCGACATTAGCATATTGGGGCTGATTTGCCAGTTGCATAGGATGTTGATCAAGTTGAGTATGTTCATCGTGTATGCTGTCAAGTCGAATATCTGCTTTTAAAATCCAACCTGTTATACTTCAGAAAATCGTTGAACCTAGAGATATTTTGCAAGTAGCGAAAGCTTGTATTTCTGCTCGCTGGAAGCCCACAAAGGGAAAGAAATGCACCCCAATCGAATGCTGCAATACACATACTCAGAATGACGGATACACCACAGATATGACCATTAGTTTGAAGAGGATGTTAGTTCGGCCATTAGCTCGGCGTGCATACAGTGAAATTGCAATTTCTCGCGAGATTTTCATTGCAAAGACATGTTAATAGTTCAAAGAACTACTTTTTAGTGGCATTGGGATTGGCCACCCTTTCAAGTCACCATATGAAAAAGTGTTTGAACTAAAGTCGTAAACAGCACTTGAAAAATGGTGGCCAAGCAGTGTCTTGTCGTTCACAGTTTTCTGTCCCGGAAAAGTCTCATCATTGTCAATTCCTACGTTTATACCTAACACTATCCTACTAGGATTTTTGGTTAATTTTTGTTAATTTTGTTAATTCCGCACCCTCGTGATTTTCAACCCTTTTTGTAATGGAAATTAAATAGGGACATGATCGGAAAACTCGTTAGGTTCACCGACAATTAAATCATACACATTAGAGAAAAAATCTTCCTTCATCAGCGCATAATCTACAACACTGTTACCGTTTGTAGTGAAACCAAAGGCCTTTTGTCTGTATTTCTTTCCTTTTCTCTTGGGCAACTCGTAACCATCGTGTGAAGACAAGTGTACCCCACCTCTTTAGGACCAAAGATGACTGTCGGCCACATCAAATTCATAAGAAAGATCCAAAAACTCCACAGAACATTTCTAAGCAAACATCTTTATTGCTGTGTTGTAGATATCCACTTGTGCATTCTCTTGGTTGAGTCTCGGCACAATCCCCACCAATACAATCAAAATTCATAAATAAAACGTTTGTCCATTCAAAAAGAAACGAAAGTAAGTAAAGTTAACAAAATTTTCAAACAATCCTTAGCACGAATCTGTTCACGAAATTGACTCATAACTATGCCGACTATGGCAAGTGACCCTATACACTGGCAAGTGCGCCCACCGCGCTCTCAGGGGTCTATCATTGGGACTAAGCTTTTAATGGCCTACTTAACCTTTTTGTGCGTTAAACTAATAGAAAATATTGTTGAAAGGGAGAAGATATTGAAATTGTACTGAAAAGTAACTCATAAATACGTCGACTATGACGAGTGACCCTTGACACTGGCAAGCGCCCCCACCGCGCTCTCTGGGGTCTATCATTAGGACTAAGCTTTTAATGACATATTTAGCCTTATTGTGCGTTTAACTAATAGAAAACATTGTTGCGAGGGAAAAATATTGAAGTTGTGCGGCAAACTAACTCATAAATATGTCGACTATGATGAGTGACCCTATACACTGGCAAGTGTGCCCACCGCGCTCTCGGGGGTCTATCACTTGGACTAAGCTTTTAACTAAATATTTAGCCCATTTATCTGTAAAGCTTACGGAAATCTTTGATAATTAATTGAAACGAAATTTCACTTACTCTTGCCCCCATGAATTTTTTAGCAGCTGCTGATATAAGCCAGGACAGGTCTTCCATACTGCGTTTAACTCCTATTTCCTAGGAAATATTGTTAGTCCCTGAAGCTAAAAACAACATGTTGTATGAGCCTGGGAAGTGGCCATCCTCAAGCTGTTGTCTTATATCCCTGCATGCTCCTCCTGGTGTCGAATTGATTAGCCAGTCTTCAACAGCGTCGAAATACTTATCAATAACAGGGTGCAATTGCGAGTCTCCAAAAACAGCAATCTGAAAGGACAAAATCGACAATACTGAAATATCCTCATATTAGCGATTCATTATATTATGTATAGAAATAAGAAAAACTTAACGGTACTTACGTGCCCTGATCCATTTGGTGGTATGATAGCTTTGTTCTGTTTCCCACTAACTCCACGTTTCCATGTGTCTTTTTTCCAGACTGGCTTGCGCCAGCCAGTTCTTTAGTGTTCACCACTTCATGTTCCAAATAGTACCTCGCATCTGTACTTGTTGACCCAAGTCTGTACATTTCTATAGTTTCGATGAACTTAGCAAAAAGGACAGTGCAAAAAACTGATGCGAGTAACGAGCAACTAAACTTTCTAATTGTCACACTGCCTTATATAGCAATTAAAGCGGAAAGATAATGTACCAATTGACGATAGCGGCCTTT
The DNA here is from genome assembly GCA_014526335.1 of Chrysaora quinquecirrha. NCBI lineage: Eukaryota > Metazoa > Cnidaria > Scyphozoa > Semaeostomeae > Pelagiidae > Chrysaora > Chrysaora quinquecirrha. Next base: position 29,074 of record JACTAT010000091.1, on the reverse strand, counting down.
TTAGAGATTCAATTGAAGTTGCATTTAAGAAGAAGAAACTATGCCAATTTCTATTCCTGAGGTTTCCTTGACGCACATAAACCACGCCACGGACGCAGTTAACATTGTTCAATTTTTTCAGCAAGCCCTGCCATGCTATGCTCAAAATTGAAGTAAAAAAAAAGTATCATCGGACAACATGTTGCTATCCTACTTATGAGTGCATTGGACATCCATCGAGTTCCAACGAGTTTGCATAAATGCCTAACCTCCAATGCGCAGCTACGCTAAACATAATCCTCGGGTTTATCTTGAATCATAGATATTAGCTTAATTGCAACATCCTGGTCTAGATTTGGGGGGCTTTGTAGGATGTCTAAAAGCCATTCGTCTTCGTACGTGATGTTTGTTTTTAAAACCTTTATCCTATGTAATGACCGACATAACTCAAGTGCATTCCGATTTAAGTACCTATCTCCATACAAAACGCAGTATGGGGTGCCGACTTCATCTTGTAGCTTCTTCATCTCTCTGATCATATCTGTGACTTGGCTTTTGGGAGGAACACTGCAAAAATCATTGCTCACCTGTGTTATGGAATTTACTGGCAAATACGCTTTCATTTCCTCTATAACTGTTTGCGGCACTTTCTTCAATGGCATCTTCTTTCTGGGCTCTTTCTCCATGATCTCCTCCTCTTTTTCCACTTCTGTGACACGAGACGATGCCTTGAAGAAAAAATTTCTTCGTCAGAAATAGACCAAAACACAACAATTCATGTGAAGTACATAGATGTGGTTACCTGTTAGTAATATAGTTCTTAGAATATGCGGTAAAAGAAGATATGGCGATGTAATCACCTCGTGCACTTGATCAATTGATCCACCACCACCTGTACTTTCTGTTGTCTTACAGCTATTGCCCTAGAAATAAAAAATGCTGCAATAAGCACTTTGATATTTTGTTCCTTACTCCACAAATTGCGTCGAGAACAGAAAAAAACCAATAAGTTCTACTTTATGGGTATAATTAAAAGGTTTCGTCAATTTAAATTTCAATGTGGTGTACACACAATGTTTGATTTAGTTACGTCAACTAAATTGCTTATAAACAAAATTGCATGTAATTTTCTATACATTGCCAAAACAGTAGTGACGTTTTGCAAAAGTAACAAAATAAAAAAAACATACAATGCAATCATACCTTTCACGTTGAAACATGCTGTCTTGACTTGATTCCAGTCGTGGTTGCTGTATAGATGGTGATGGTTCCTTCACAACCAACAAGATGTCTTTGAACTTTAAAGTTCCTTAAGAGATGAAACTGACTTTTAACAAAACTGAGAAAAATCTTATTAAACATGCATTTATTAAACATAATTCTTTCCAACATAATGGATAAGATGTGGATGTATTGCTGAAAGTAAATGAACCCTTCTTTCTTTTATGCCATTTGTTCAAAATCTCGATCAACATTATAATTAATGTGCTTTTAGATTACAGCAATTTTGAATGCAGCAATCTCGAGTGTGGAAATGGAAATATGCAATTTATTAAAAAAAATTTGTATGGCTATAAGGCAGAATCGCGGTTTCAAGAAATAGATTAGCATATATCACATAATTTTTGGTATCTGAAGGATTTCGTTCTTCACTGACTTTTTTCCATGGGCAAGGTAAAATGGAAATACAAAAATTAACCAAAGGCCTTTTGTCTGTATTTCTTTCCTTTTCTCTTGGGCAACTCGTAACCATCGTGTGAAGACAAGTGTACCCCATCTCTTTAGGACCAAAGATGACTGTCGGCCACATCAAATTCATAAGAAAGATCCAAAAACTCCACAGAACATTTCTAAGCAAACATCTTTATTGCTGTGTTGTAGATATCCACTTGTGCATTCTCTTGGTTGAGTCTCAGCACAATCCCCACCAATACGATCAAAATTCATAAATAAAACGTTTGTCCAGTCAAAAAGCAACGAAAGTAAGTAACGTTAACAAAATTTTCAAACAATCCTTAGCACGAATCCGTTCACGAAATTGACTCATAACTATGCCGACTATGACAAGTGACCCTATACACTGGCAAGCGCGCCCACCGCGCTCACAGGGGTCTATCATTGGGACTAAGCTTTTAATGACGTATTTAACCTTCTTGTGCGTTAAACTAATAGAAAATATTGTTGAAAGGGAGAAAATATTGAAATTGTACTGAAAAGTAACTCATAAATACGTCGACTATGATGAGTGACCCTTGACACTGGCGAATGCGCCCACCGCGCTCTTGGTGGTCTATCATTAGGACTAAGCTTTTAATGACATATTTAGCCTTATTGTGCGTTTAACTAATAGAAAACTTTGTTGCGAGGGAAAAATATTGAAGTTGTGCGGCAAAGTAACTCATAAATATGTCGACTATGATGAGTGACCCTATACACTGGCAAGTGTGCCCACCGCGCTCTCGGGGGTCTATCACTTGGACTAAGCTTTTAACTAAATATTTAGCCCATTCATCTGTAAAACTAACGGAAATCTTTGATTATTAATTGAAAAGAAATTTCACTTTTTCTTGCCCCCATGAATTTTGTAGCAGCTGCTGATATAAGCCAGGACAGGTCTTCCATACTGCTTTAACTCCTATTTCCTAGGAAATATTGTTAGTCCCTGAAGCTAAAAACAACATGTTGTATGAGCCTGGGAAGTGGCCATCCTCAAGCTGTTCTCTTATATCCCTCAATGCTCCTCCTGGTGTCGAATTGAATAGCCAGTCTTCAACAGCGACGACAAAGTTATCAATAGCAGGGCGCAATTGCGAGTCTCCAAAAACAGCAATCTGAAAGGACAAAATCGACAATACTGAAATATCCTCATATTAGCGATTCATTATATTATGTATAGAAATAAGAAAAACTTAACGGTACTTACGTGCCCTGATCCATTTGGTGGTATGATAGCTTTGTTCTGTTTCCCACTAACTCCACGTTTCCATGTGTCTTTTTTCCAGACTGGCTTGCGCCAGCCAGTTCTTTAGTGTTCACCACTTCATGTTCCAAATAGTACCTCGCATCTGTACTTGTTGACCCAAGTCTGTACATTTCTATAGTTTCGATGAACTTAGCAAAAAGGACAGTGCAAAAAACTGATGCGAGTAACGAGCAACTAAACTTTCTAATTGTCACACTGCCTTATATAGCAATTAAAGCGGAAAGATAATGTACCAATTGACGATAGCGGCCTTTTTAGAGATTCAATTGAAGTTGCATTGAAGAAGAAGAAACTATGCCAATTTCTATTCCTGAAGTTTCCTTGATGCACATAAACCACGCCACGGACGCAGTTAACATTGTTCAATTTTTTCAGCAAGCGCTGCCATGCTATGCTCGAAATTGAAGTAAAAAGAATACGTATCATCGGACAACATGTTGCTATCCTACTTATGAGTGCATTGGACATCCATCGAGTTCCAACGAGTTTGCATAAATGCCTAACCTCCAATGCGCAGCTACGCTAAACATAATCCTTGGGTTTATCTTTAATCATAGATATTAGCTTAATTGCAACATCCTGGTCTACATTTCGGGGGCTTTGTAGGATGTCTAAAAGCCATTCGTCTTTGTATGTGATGCTTGTTTTTAAAACCTTTATCCTATGTAATGACCGACATAACTCAAGTGCATTCCGATTTAAGTACCTATCTCCATACAAAACGCAGTATGGGGTGCTGACTTCATCTTGTAGCTTCTTCATCTCTCTGATCATATCTGTAATTTGGCTTTCGGAGGAACACTGCAAAATCATTGCTCACCTGTGTTATGGAATTTACTGGCAAATACGCTTTCATTTGCTCTATAACTGTTTATGCACTTTCTTCAATGGCATCTTCTTTCTGGGCTCTTTCTCCGTGATCTCCTCCTCTTTTTCCACTTCTGTGACACGAGACGATGCCTTGAAGAAAAAATTTCTTCGTCAGAAATAGACCAAAACATAACAATTCATGTGAAGTATATAGATGTGGTTACCCATTAGTAATATAGTTCTTAGAATATGCGGTAAAAGGAGATATGGCGATGTAATTACCTCGTGCACTTGATCAATTGATCCACCACCACCTGTACTTTCTGTGGTCTTACAGCTATTGCCCTAGAAATAAAAAATGCTGCAATAAGCACTTTGATATTTTGTTCCTTACTCCACAAATTGCGTTGAGAACAGAAAAGACCAACAAGTTCTACTTTATGGGTATAATTAAAAAGTTTCGTCAATTTAAATTTCAATGTGGTGTACACACAATGTTTGATTTAGTTACGTCAACTAAATTGCTTATAAACAAAATTGCATGTAATTTTCTATACATTGCCAAAACAGTAGTGACGTTTTGCAAAAGTAACAAAATAAAAAAAACATACAATGCAATCATACCTTTCACGTTCGAACATGGTGTCTTGACTTGATTTCAGTCGTGGTTGCTGTATAGATGGTGATGGTTCCTTCACAACCAACAAGATGTCTTTGAACTTTAAAGTTCCTTAAGAGATGAAACTGACTTTTAATAAAACTGAGAAAAATCTTATTAAACATGCATTTATTAAACATAATTCTTTCCAACATAATGGATGAGATGTGGATGTATTGCTGAAAGTAAATGAACCCTTCTTTCTTTTATGCCATTTGTTCAAAATCTCGATCAACATTATTATTAATGTGCTTTTAGATTACAGCAATTTTGAATGCAGCAATCTCGAGTGTGGAAATGGAAGTATGTAATTTATTAACCAAAATTTGTATGGCTATAAGGCAGATTCGCGGTTTCAAGAAATAGACTAGCATATATCACATAATTGTTGGTATCTGAAGGATTTCGTTCTTCACTGACTTTCTTCCATGGGCAAGGTGAAATGGAAATACAAAAATTAACCAAAGGCCTTTTGTCTGTATTTCTTTCCTTTTCTCTTGGGCAACTCGTAACCATCGTGTGAAGACAAGTGTACCCCATCTCTTTAGGACCAAAGATGACTGTTGGCCACATCAAATTCAGAAGAAAGATCCAAAAACTCCACAGAACAATTCTCAGCAAACATCTTTATTGCTATGTTGTAGATATCCACTTGTGCATTCTCTTGGTTGAGTCTCGGCACAATCCCCACCAATACGATCAAAATTCATAAATAAAACGTTTGTCCATTCAAAAAGAAACGAAAGTAAGTAAAGTTAACAAAACTTTCAAACAATCCTTAGCACGAATCCGTTCACGAAATTGACTCATAACTATGCCGACTATGACAAGTGACCCTATACACTGGCAAGTGCGCCCACCACGCTCTCAGGGGTCTATCATTGGGACTAAGCTTTTAATGAGGTATTTAATCTTTTTTGTGCGTTAAACTAATAGAAAATATTGTTGAAAGGGAGAAAATATTGAAATTGTACTGAAAAGTAACTCATAAATACGTCGACTATGACGAGTGACCCTTGACACTGGCAAGTGCGCCCACCACGCTCTTGGGGGTCTATCATTAGGACTAAGCTTTTAATGACATATTTAGCCTTATTGTGCGTTTAACGAATAGAAAACATTGTAGCGAGGGAAAAATATTGAAGTTGTGTGGCAAAGTAACTCATAAATATGTCGACTATGATGAGTGACCCTATACACTGGCAAGTGTGCCCACCGCGCTCTCGGGGGTCTATCACTTGGACTAAGCTTTTAACTAAATATTTAGCCCATTCATCTGTAAAACTAACGGAAATCTTTGATTATTAATTGAAAAGAAATTTCACTTTTTCTTGCCCCCCATGAATTTTGTAGCAGCTGCTGATATAAGCCAGGACAGGTCTTCCATACTGCTTTAACTCCTATTTCCTAGGAAATATTGTTAGTCCCTGAAGCTAAAAACAACATGTTGTATGAGCCTGGGAAGTGGCCATCCTCAAGCTGTTCTCTTATATCCCTCAATGCTCCTCCTGGTGTCGAATTGAATAGCCAGTCTTCAACAGCGACGACAAAGTTATCAATAGCAGGGCGCAATTGCGAGTCTCCAAAAACAGCAATCTGAAAGGACAAAATCGACAATACTGAAATATCCTCATATTAGCGATTCATTATATTATGTATAGAAATAAGAAAAACTTAACGGTACTTACGTGCCCTGATCCATTTGGTGGTATGATAGCTTTGTTCTGTTTCCCACTAACTCCACGTTTCCATGTGTCTTTTTTCCAGACTGGCTTGCGCCAGCCAGTTCTTTAGTGTTCACCACTTCATGTTCCAAATAGTACCTCGCATCTGTACTTGTTGACCCAAGTCTGTACATTTCTATAGTTTCGATGAACTTAGCAAAAAGGACAGTGCAAAAAACTGATGCGAGTAACGAGCAACTAAACTTTCTAATTGTCACACTGCCTTATATAGCAATTAAAGCGGAAAGATAATGTACCAATTGACGATAGCGGCCTTTTTAGAGATTCAATTGAAGTTGCATTGAAGAAGAAGAAACTATGCCAATTTCTATTCCTGAAGTTTCCTTGATGCACATAAACCACGCCACGGACGCAGTTAACATTGTTCAATTTTTTCAGCAAGCGCTGCCATGCTATGCTCGAAATTGAAGTAAAAAGAATACGTATCATCGGACAACATGTTGCTATCCTACTTATGAGTGCATTGGACATCCATCGAGTTCCAACGAGTTTGCATAAATGCCTAACCTCCAATGCGCAGCTACGCTAAACATAATCCTTGGGTTTATCTTTAATCATAGATATTAGCTTAATTGCAACATCCTGGTCTACATTTCGGGGGCTTTGTAGGATGTCTAAAAGCCATTCGTCTTTGTATGTGATGCTTGTTTTTAAAACCTTTATCCTATGTAATGACCGACATAACTCAAGTGCATTCCGATTTAAGTACCTATCTCCATACAAAACGCAGTATGGGGTGCTGACTTCATCTTGTAGCTTCTTCATCTCTCTGATCATATCTGTAATTTGGCTTTCGGGAGGAACACTGCAAAAATCATTGCTCACCTGTGTTATGGAATTTACTGGCAAATACGCTTTCATTTGCTCTATAACTGTTTGCGGCACTTTCTTCAATGGCATCTTCTTTCTGGGCTCTTTCTCCGTGATCTCCTCCTCTTTTTCCACTTCTGTGACACGAGACGATGCCTTGAAGAAAAAATTTCTTCGTCAGAAATAGACCAAAACATAACAATTCATGTGAAGTATATAGATGTGGTTACCCATTAGTAATATAGTTCTTAGAATATGCGGTAAAAGGAGATATGGCGATGTAATTACCTCGTGCACTTGATCAATTGATCCACCACCACCTGTACTTTCTGTGGTCTTACAGCTATTGCCCTAGAAATAAAAAATGCTGCAATAAGCACTTTGATATTTTGTTCCTTACTCCACAAATTGCGTTGAGAACAGAAAAGACCAACAAGTTCTACTTTATGGGTATAATTAAAAGTTTCGTCAATTTAAATTTCAATGTGGTGTACACACAATGTTTGATTTAGTTACGTCAACTAAATTGCTTATAAACAAAATTGCATGTAATTTTCTATACATTGCCAAAACAGTAGTGACGTTTTGCAAAAGTAACAAAATAAAAAAACATACAATGCAATCATACCTTTCACGTTCGAACATGGTGTCTTGACTTGATTTCAGTCGTGGTTGCTGTATAGATGGTGATGGTTCCTTCACAACCAACAAGATGTCTTTGAACTTTAAAGTTCCTTAAGAGATGAAACTGACTTTTAATAAAACTGAGAAAATCTTATTAAACATGCATTTATTAAACATAATTCTTTCCAACATAATGGATGAGATGTGGATGTATTGCTGAAAGTAAATGAACCCTTCTTTCTTTTATGCCATTTGTTCAAAATCTCGATCAACATTATTATTAATGTGCTTTTAGATTACAGCAATTTTGAATGCAGCAATCTCGAGTGTGGAAATGGAAGTATGTAATTTATTAACAAAAATTTGTATGGCTATAAGGCAGAATCGCGGTTTCAAGAAATAGACTAGCATATATCACATAATTGTTGGTATCTGAAGGATTTCGTTCTTCACTGACTTTCTTCCATGGGCAAGGTGAAATGGAAATACAAAAATTAACCAAAGGCCTTTTGTCTGTATTTCTTTCCTTTTCTCTTGGGCAACTCGTAACCATCGTGTGAAGACAAGTGTACCCCATCTCTTTAGGACCAAAGATGACTGTTGGCCACATCAAATTCAGAAGAAAGATCCAAAAACTCCACAGAACAATTCTCAGCAAACATCTTTATTGCTATGTTGTAGATATCCACTTGTGCATTCTCTTGGTTGAGTCTCGGCACAATCCCCACCAATACGATCAAAATTCATAAATAAAACGTTTGTCCATTCAAAAAGAAACGAAAGTAAGTAAAGTTAACAAAACTTTCAAACAATCCTTAGCACGAATCCGTTCACGAAATTGACTCATAACTATGCCGACTATGACAAGTGACCCTATACACTGGCAAGTGCGCCCACCACGCTCTCAGGGGTCTATCATTGGGACTAAGCTTTTAATGAGGTATTTAATCTTTTTGTGCGTTAAACTAATAGAAAATATTGTTGAAAGGGAGAAAATATTGAAATTGTACTGAAAAGTAACTCATAAATACGTCGACTATGACGAGTGACCCTTGACACTGGCAAGTGCGCCCACCACGCTCTTGGGGGTCTATCATTAGGACTAAGCTTTTAATGACATATTTAGCCTTATTGTGCGTTTAACGAATAGAAAACATTGTAGCGAGGGAAAAATATTGAAGTTGTGTGGCAAAGTAACTCATAAATATGTCGACTATGATGAGTGACCCTATACACTGGCAAGTGTGCCCACCGCGCTCTCGGGGGTCTATCACTTGGACTAAGCTTTTAACTAAATATTTAGCCCATTCATCTGTAAAACTAACGGAAATCTTTGATTATTAATTGAAAAGAAATTTCACTTTTTCTTGCCCCCATGAATTTTGTAGCAGCTGCTGATATAAGCCAGGACAGGTCTTCCATACTGCTTTAACTCCTATTTCCTAGGAAATATTGTTAGTCCCTGAAGCTAAAAACAACATGTTGTATGAGCCTGGGAAGTGGCCATCCTCAAGCTGTTCTCTTATATCCCTCAATGCTCCTCCTGGTGTCGAATTGAATAGCCAGTCTTCAACAGCGACGACAAAGTTATCAATAACAGGGCGCAATTGCGAGTCTCCAAAAACAGCAATCTGAAAGGACAAAATCGACAATACTGAAATATCCTCATATTAGCGATTCATTATATTATGTATAGAAATAAGAAAAACTTAACGGTACTTACGTTCTGATCCATTTGGTGGTATGATAGCTTTGTTCTGTTTCCCACTAACTCCACGTTTCCATGTGTCTTTTTCCAGACTGGCTTGCGCCAGCCAGTTCTTTAGTGTTCACCACTTCATGTTCCAAATAGTACCTCGCATCTGTACTTGTTGACCCAAGTCTGTACATTTCTATAGTTTCGATGAACTTAGCAAAAAGGACAGTGCAAAAAACTGATGCGAGTAACGAGCAACTAAACTTTCTAATTGTCACACTGCCTTATATAGCAATTAAAGCGGAAAGATAATGTACCAATTGACGATAGCGGCCTTTTTAGAGATTCAATTGAAGTTGCATTGAAGAAGAAGAAACTATGCCAATTTCTATTCCTGAAGTTTCCTTGATGCACATAAACCACGCCACGGACGCAGTTAACATTGTTCAATTTTTTCAGCAAGCGCTGCCATGCTATGCTCGAAATTGAAGTAAAAAGAATACGTATCATCGGACAACATGTTGCTATCCTACTTATGAGTGCATTGGACATCCATCGAGTTCCAACGAGTTTGCATAAATGCCTAACCTCCAATGCGCAGCTACGCTAAACATAATCCTTGGGTTTATCTTTAATCATAGATATTAGCTTAATTGCAACATCCTGGTCTACATTTCGGGGGCTTTGTAGGATGTCTAAAAGCCATTCGTCTTTGTATGTGATGCTTGTTTTTAAAACCTTTATCCTATGTAATGACCGACATAACTCAAGTGCATTCCGATTTAAGTACCTATCTCCATACAAAACGCAGTATGGGGTGCTGATTTCATCTTGTAGCTTCTTCATCTCTCTGATCATATCTGTAATTTGGCTTTCGAGAGGAACACTGCAAAAATCATTGCTCACCTGTGTTATGGAATTTACTGGCAAATACGCTTTCATTTGCTCTATAACTGTTTGCGGCACTTTCTTCAATGGCATCTTCTTTCTGGGCTCTTTCTCCGTGATCTCCTCCTCTTTTTCCACTTCTGTGACACGAGACGATGCCTTGAAGAAAAAATTTCTTCGTCAGAAATAGACCAAAACATAACAATTCATGTGAAGTATATAGATGTGGTTACCCATTAGTAATATAGTTCTTAGAATATGCGGTAAAAGGAGATATGGCGATGTAATTACCTCGTGCACTTGATCAATTGATCCACCACCACCTGTACTTTCTGTGGTCTTACAGCTATTGCCCTAGAAATAAAAAATGCTGCAATAAGCACTTTGATATTTTGTTCCTTACTCCACAAATTGCGTTGAGAACAGAAAAAGACCAACAAGTTCTACTTTATGGGTATAATTAAAAAGTTTCGTCAATTTAAATTTCAATGTGGTGTACACACAATGTTTGATTTAGTTACGTCAACTAAATTGCTTATAAACAAAATTGCATGTAATTTTCTATACATTGCCAAAACAGTAGTGACGTTTTGCAAAAGTAACAAAATAAAAAAAACATACAATGCAATCATACCTTTCACGTTCGAACATGGTGTCTTGACTTGATTTCAGTCGTGGTTGCTGTATAGATGGTGATGGTTCCTTCACAACCAACAAGATGTCTTTGAACTTTAAAGTTCCTTAAGAGATGAAACTGACTTTTAATAAAACTGAGAAAAATCTTATTAAACATGCATTTATTAAACATAATTCTTTCCAACATAATGGATGAGATGTGGATGTATTGCTGAAAGTAAATGAACCCTTCTTTCTTTTATGCCATTTGTTCAAAATCTCGATCAACATTATTATTAATGTGCTTTTAGATTACAGCAATTTTGAATGCAGCAATCTCGAGTGTGGAAATGGAAATATGCAATTTATTAAAAAAAATTTGTATGGCTATAAGGCAGAATCGCGGTTTCAAGAAATAGATTAGCATATATCACATAATTGTTGGTATCTGAAGGATTTCGTCCTTCACTGACTTTCTTCCATGGGCAAGGTAAAATGGAAATACAAAAATTAACCAAAGGCCTTTTGTCTGTATTTCTTTCCTTTTCTCTTGGGCAACTCGTAACCATCGTGTGAAGACAAGTGTACCCCATCTCTTTAGGACCAAAGATGACTGTCGGCCACATCAAATTCATAAGAAAGATCCAAAAACTCCACAGAACATTTCTAAGCAAACATCTTTATTGCTGTGTTGTAGATATCCACTTGTGCATTCTCTTGGTTGAGTCTCAGCACAATCCCCACCAATACGATCAAAATTCATAAATAGAACGTTTGTCCATTCAAAAAGAAACGAAAGTAAGTAACGTTAACAAAATTTTCAAACAATCCTTAGCACGAATCCGTTCACGAAATTGACTCATAACTATGCCGACTATGACAAGTGACCCTATACACTGGCAAGTGAGCCCACCGCGCTCACAGGGGTCTATCATTGGGACTAAGCTTTTAATGACGTATTTAACCTTCTTGTGCGTTAAACTAATAGAAAATATTGTTGAAAGGGAGAAAATATTGAAATTGTACTGAAAAGTAACTCATAAATACGTCGACTATGATGAGTGACCCTTGACACTGGCGAGTGCGCCCACCGCGCTCTTGGTGGTCTATCATTAGGACTAAGCTTTTAATTACATATTTAGCCTTATTGTGCGTTTAACTAATAGAAAACATTGTTGCGAGGGAAAAATATTGAAGTTGTGCGGCAAAGTAACTCATAAATATGTCGACTATGATGAGTGACCCTATACACTGGCAAGTGTGCCCACCGCGCTCTCGGGGGTCTATCACTTGGACTAAGCTTTTAACTAAATATTTAGCCCATTCATCTGTAAAACTTACGGAAATCTTTGATTATTAATTGAAAAGAAATTTCACTTTTTCTTGCCCCCATGAATTTTGTAGCAGCTGCTGATATAAGCCAGGACAGGTCTTCCATACTGCTTTAACTCCTATTTCCTAGGAAATATTGTTAGTCCCTGAAGCTAAAAACAACATGTTGTATGAGCCTGGGAAGTGGCCATCCTCAAGCTGTTCTCTTATATCCCTCAATGCTCCTCCTGGTGTCGAATTGAATAGCCAGTCTTCAACAGCGACGACAAAGTTATCAATAACAGGGCGCAATTGCGAGTCTCCAAAAACAGCAATCTGAAAGGACAAAATCGACAATACTGAAATATCCTCATATTAGCGATTCATTATATTATGTATAGAAATAAGAAAACTTAACGGTACTTACGTACCCTGATCCATTTGGTGGTATGATAGCTTTGTTCTGTTTCCCACTAACTCCACGTTTCCATGTGTCTTTTTCCAGACTGGCTTGCGCCAGCCAGTTCTTTAGTGTTCACCACTTCATGTTCCAAATAGTACCTCGCATCTGTACTTGTTGACCCAAGTCTGTACATTTCTATAGTTTCGATGAACTTAGCAAAAGGACAGTGCAAAAACTGATGCGAGTAACGAGCAACTAAACTTTCTAATTGTCACACTGCCTTATATAGCAATTAAAGCGGAAAGATAATGTACCAATTGACGATAGCGGCCTTTTAGAGATTCAATTGAAGTTGCATTGAAGAAGAAGAAACTATGCCAATTTCTATTCCTGAAGTTTCCTTGATGCACATAAACCACGCCACGGACGCAGTTAACATTGTTCAATTTTTCAGCAAGCGCTGCCATGCTATGCTCGAAATTGAAGTAAAAGAATACGTATCATCGGACAACATGTTGCTATCCTACTTATGAGTGCATTGGACATCCATCGAGTTCCAACGAGTTTGCATAAATGCCTAACCTCCAATGCGCAGCTACGCTAAACATAATCCTTGGGTTTATCTTTAATCATAGATATTAGCTTAATTGCAACATCCTGGTCTACATTTCGGGGGCTTTGTAGGATGTCTAAAAGCCATTCGTCTTTGTATGTGATGCTTGTTTTTAAAACCTTTATCCTATGTAATGACCGACATAACTCAAGTGCATTCCGATTTAAGTACCTATCTCCATACAAAACGCAGTATGGGGTGCTGACTTCATCTTGTAGCTTCTTCATCTCTCTGATCATATCTGTAATTTGGCTTTCGGAGGAACACTGCAAAATCATTGCTCACCTGTGTTATGGAATTTACTGGCAAATACGCTTTCATTTGCTCTATAACTGTTTATGCACTTTCTTCAATGGCATCTTCTTTCTGGGCTCTTTCTCCGTGATCTCCTCCTCTTTTCCACTTCTGTGACACGAGACGATGCCTTGAAGAAAAATTTCTTCGTCAGAAATAGACCAAAACATAACAATTCATGTGAAGTATATAGATGTGGTTACCCATTAGTAATATAGTTCTTAGAATATGCGGTAAAAGGAGATATGGCGATGTAATTACCTCGTGCACTTGATCAATTGATCCACCACCACCTGTACTTTCTGTGGTCTTACAGCTATTGCCCTAGAAATAAAAAATGCTGCAATAAGCACTTTGATATTTTGTTCCTTACTCCACAAATTGCGTTGAGAACAGAAAAAGACCAACAAGTTCTACTTTATGGGTATAATTAAAAGTTTCGTCAATTTAAATTTCAATGTGGTGTACACACAATGTTTGATTTAGTTACGTCAACTAAATTGCTTATAAACAAAATTGCATGTAATTTTCTATACATTGCCAAAACAGTAGTGACGTTTTGCAAAAGTAACAAAATAAAAAAAACATACAATGCAATCATACCTTTCACGTTCGAACATGGTGTCTTGACTTGATTTCAGTCGTGGTTGCTGTATAGATGGTGATGGTTCCTTCACAACCAACAAGATGTCTTTGAACTTTAAAGTTCCTTAAGAGATGAAACTGACTTTTAATAAAACTGAGAAAAATCTTATTAAACATGCATTTATTAAACATAATTCTTTCCAACATAATGGATGAGATGTGGATGTATTGCTGAAAGTAAATGAACCCTTCTTTCTTTTATGCCATTTGTTCAAAATCTCGATCAACATTATTATTAATGTGCTTTTAGATTACAGCAATTTTGAATGCAGCAATCTCGAGTGTGGAAATGGAAGTATGTAATTTATTAACAAAAATTTGTATGGCTATAAGGCAGAATCGCGGTTTCAAGAAATAGACTAGCATATATCACATAATTGTTGGTATCTGAAGGATTTCGTTCTTCACTGACTTTCTTCCATGGGCAAGGTGAAATGGAAATACAAAAATTAACCAAAGGCCTTTTGTCTGTATTTCTTTCCTTTTCTCTTGGGCAACTCGTAACCATCGTGTGAAGACAAGTGTACCCCATCTCTTTAGGACCAAAGATGACTGTCGGCCACATCAAATTCAGAAGAAAGATCCAAAAACTCCACAGAACAATTCTCAGCAAACATCTTTATTGCTATGTTGTAGATATCCACTTGTGCATTCTCTTGGTTGAGTCTCGGCACAATCCCCACCAATACGATCAAAATTCATAAATAAAACGTTTGTCCATTCAAAAGAAACGAAAGTAAGTAAAGTTAACAAAACTTTCAAACAATCCTTAGCACGAATCCGTTCACGAAATTGACTCATAACTATGCCGACTATGACAAGTGACCCTATACACTGGCAAGTGCGCCCACCACGCTCTCAGGGGTCTATCATTGGGACTAAGCTTTTAATGAGGTATTTAATCTTTTTGTGCGTTAAACTAATAGAAAATATTGTTGAAAGGGAGAAAATATTGAAATTGTACTGAAAAGTAACTCATAAATACGTCGACTATGACGAGTGACCCTTGACACTGGCAAGTGCGCCCACCACGCTCTTGGGGGTCTATCATTAGGACTAAGCTTTTAATGACATATTTAGCCTTATTGTGCGTTTAACGAATAGAAAACATTGTAGCGAGGGAAAAATATTGAAGTTGTGTGGCAAAGTAACTCATAAATATGTCGACTATGATGAGTGACCCTATACACTGGCAAGTGTGCCAACCTTGCTCTCGGGGGTCTATCACTTGGACTTAGCTTTTAACTAAATATTTAGCCCATTTATCTGTAAAACTAACGGAAATCTTTGATAATTAACTAAAGCGAAATTTCACTTACTCTTGCCCCCATGAATTTTTTAGCAGCTGTTGATATAAGCCAGGACAGGTCTTCCATACTGTGTTGAACTCCTATTTCGTAGGAAATATTGTTAGTCCCTGAAGCTAAAAACAACATGTTGTATGAGCCTGGGAAGTGGCCATCCTCAAGCTGTTCTCTTATATCCCTGAATGTTCCTCCTGGTGTCAATTGATTAGCCAGTCTTCAACAGCGACGAAATATTTATCAATAACAGGGCGCAATTGCGAGTCTCCAAAAACAGCAATCTGAAAGGACAAAATTGACAATACTGAAATATCCTCATATTAGCGATTCATTATATTATGTATAGAAATAAGAAAAACTTAACGGTGCTTACGCGTCCTGATCCATTTGGTGGTATGATAGCTTTGTTCTGTTTCCCACTAACTCCACGTTTCCATGTGTCTTTTTTCCCAACTGGCTTGCGCCAGCCAGTTCCTCTACTGTTCACAACTTCATGTTCAAAATAGTACCTCGCATCTGTAATTGTTGACCCAAGTCTGTACATTTCTATAGTTTCGATGAACTTAGCAAAAAGGACAGTGCAAAAAACTGATGCGAGTAACGAGCAACTAAACTTTCTAATTGTCACACTGCCTTATATAGCAATTAAAGCAGAAAGATAATGTACCAATTGACCATAGCGGCCTTTTTAGAGATTCAATTGAAGTTGCATTGAAGAAGAAGAAAAAATGCCAATTTCTTTTCCTGAGGTTTCCTTGACGCACATAAACCATGCCACGGATGCAGGTTGTTTCGCTTATTCAGTTTCATGTCCTGCATTGGTCATCGTCAAGTATGAATTCAAAATAGCAAACATCAACACATTCACACATAAAGACTTCCTGTACCATGATCTGGGGCTGCCTATGCAATCCTTTTTCTCATGAAACCCAGTAAATTTGAATTGAACATGGCTGTTTTTAAGCGTTTGCCTTTTTCAGCCTAAAATGTTCTTAATCTAAATACATTTCCTTGCTTACTTAAACAGAGTATCGTCACCCTGTCCAAATAACAAAGGTTAACCCTATACAATATAAGGTATATTTACTGACCCTACTAACCGGCAAGTGTGCCCACTGTGCTTCTAGTGAATGACAGAATTGAAACAAAAGTTGTTTAAGATAAAAAGAAATTAGTAAATAGACAATGAAAAGCACATACCCCTGTAAACTCATTTATTTCAAGCGTGGTTTCTTAGGGCTTTGTTAAGTGCCTATTTTAGTAAATTTAAAAAGTGCAAATAGTTTCTCCTTTACTTTTTAGTTCCGTTAAAAGAATTCCTTGGTCTCACAGCATTATATGATTTCTTATATTATTTCTGTTTGTTGCTAGAAAACCTTATAATTCCTGCAATTATATGTTTCTTTTATTAAAACCTAGCTAAAGCCTTACTAGTCAAAGTTTCTTCAACCTCATATTGTTTTCTATTTTTTTAAGAAACAAAAAACAAAAGAATCTATTGAAATTTGCCAGAAATCTAACTGGTTGGTTTCGTTTTAAGTAGTTTCTTATAAAAAAAGTGTATTCCTTCTTTTTCTCCAGTTCTATGCTGGAAATGCAGTACTGTTTGGTTAAACCAGGAGTTCATTCATTGAATTCATTTGGCTTGAGTTTCTTCTATTGCTCACAAAACAACAGAGGACGTCATTTGATATCCAAATTTCCTTGTACGGAAGTTTTTCAAACAGTATTGCGTCAATGTGTCATCTGCTCGCAGTTGACAATCCAGCCAGAGTTCTCTTTAGATCTGAGAAATTGTGCATTCTACCTACAATACACAAATTTTTTTATAATGGGAATGAAGGATAGGTCCAGTACTCGGATCATCATACAATTGTCAGATTCTACTACGGAGATTTTCTTAAGGGTTTCGGTTTCTTAAATATTTGTATTGCTAACATCATGGCTTAATCTGAATGGTATTAAATTCAGCAACGTATCTAACGGTCCTATCTGGGTGTTTGTGGTTTTAAAATCCGTATCATTTAACCAAAAATCTTTCATTCAAAACAGGGAAAATTTATTGATGAACTTAAGAATTTAAAGACTTTGGGTCAATTCTGGAAAGACGATGGCTAAAAAATGATACTCTACCTTAAGCACATTTTATACAATACAGAATTTTCAAAATTTGGATTCTCAAGTTAAGAAACTCTGAAAGAAACTTTTACTGTACCAGTTGTTTTCCAAGTTAAGGAACTTTAATAACTGGCTCAGAGTTTAGTTTCTTATAAAAAAATATGATATAGTTTCTTATAAAATAATAATGTACTCTAAAGCATGGGTTTCTCATAAAGAGTTTAATAAAACAGAGACGTAGGAACCGGGGGGGCACTGGGGGCACGTGCCCCCCCAAGATTTTGCAATAAACAAAAGTGCCCTTTTTGTTCACAAAGTGCCCTTTTTTGTTCACAAAGTGCCCTTTTGTTCATGAAGTGCCTATTTAATCCAATACACTCTTCTTTATATAAGAAGCACTAACTTTTGGCCGAGGCTCAGATGTTCTTATTTTTTCTATTGTTCTAAACTATAAGCTATTATTATCTCTACTGTTCTCCATTTTATAAACTGTGTTCTTATACAAATAGTGTATTTTCTCAAAAACATTGAAATTTAGATTTGCTCTTATACAGGTGAAGCACTTCCGTTTGAGTGATCCCAGTTTTGAATTGACTTATATTGTTTATACTTTTAAGGACCAATATACCTAGAGCGGAAATTTGACTCCTATTAAAAATTGTCACCTATTGTTCATACCTTTAATGACCTAACATAACAAGGCCACAAATTAATATGGTACTCAACATGGGTGGCACTTGGTTTTAACCAGCCAAGTTAGTGCGATAACTCTATTGCTGTTTAGATTCTGCCAACATGCCACGCGCTGATCGCTGCAAACGAAAGAAAGAGAAAGAATTGAAAAAAGCTGCCAGTAAGGTCAAGAAAATAACGTCTCTGTTTGCATCGCAAAAAAATACAAGCACCTGTAGTGAAGAAACGGAGGAAGAAACTGCTACAGAAACAATTACACAAGAACCCGTGATAAACCACTTTGAATCGCAAGAAACAGATGGCAGCAATAAAGGGGCTGAAATCGAGAGCTTCTCGATCTTTGGAGTCCAAGAACATAGAGATTGCAATGAAGACGTGAGTCATGAGAGTCTAATACAACAAGAGAGGCAAGATTTCAACAATGCTCCTCGGAGATCCAATATCACACCATTCACGTTCTCAGAACCGGTATCAATCGAAACACATGTTGTGGCAGTTGATGGATGGTCTTCAAATGCAAGTTTATGCAATGAAGAATCTGCAGAGTTTCAGGCAGTTGAAGGTTGCTCCTCCGATGCAAATGTAAGCAATGAAGAATTTGCAGATTTTCCTATCAGCGATCATTCAGAAGTAGCACCAAACGAAGCTGAGGTTCAGGAAGGGCCCATCCTATCTGTCTGCACTGCCCGCTGCTGTTCAAATGATGCTCCATTCGTACCTACAGAAGATGATTTGAAGAAAACATCACAAAAGCAGACGACGACCAGTGGCAAAGATGTAAAGATTCGCAAATGTACATTGTCAGTATTTGCAAAATACCCTGGGCAAGCTACTGCTTAACAAAGGGCACAATTGCATGTTTCTATTGCAGAAAAGCATCGAATATGGGACTTCTATCGTTCAGCTACCACAAGACCGAGAAAGCATTTTGTGACGGGACTTTTGCAACTGGAAAAAATGCTTGGAAAAGTTGCACAAGCACGGATGTTCACATTGCCATTCTGAATGTGTTGAGAAAGTGGAATCCCTTAGAATGCCTCACTTGAATGTTAGAGCTATTCTTGATAAGGAGTTTAAATCAGAGCAGGCAATTCACAGAGATATGTTCTTATGCCAGCTTAGTAGCCTCCGGTATTTAACTCGCCAAGGTATGGCCATCCGAGGGAATGAGGAATTAGAAAGCAATCTTTATCAACTATTGAAGACAAGATCGGAGGATGTTCCAAATTTGAAAAAATGGTTAGAGGAAGGTCAATACACAAGTCCTACTATTGTTAACGAATTGATTGAGATGATGGGTAATGATGTTCTCCGCTCTATCCTTGAAGATGTCAGAAGTAACTCTGGTTTATTTGGTTTGATAGCAGATGAATCACGAGACATCAGTAATAAGGAGCAGCTTACATGTATTTTACGGTGGGTTTCAGTTCCTGAGCTTAGCACACATGAAGACTTTGTAGGAATGCATCACATAAAGGAAACAGATGCTGAAACAATTACAAACTGTCTCAAAGATATTCTCCTGAGATGCAATCTTTTTCTTGATGACTGCAGGTGGCAAGCCTATGATGGTGCAGCAGCAATGAGTGGCCACTTAAGTGGAGTTGCTACAAGGATACAAGCTGAGAATCCAGCAGCTCATCGAATTCACTGTGCCAACCATAGACTTGATCTAGCACTCAAAGGATGTGCCAAGGAAAGTGAAATTATCCGCGACACTCTTTCATTTGTCCAAGATCTTGCAGTTTTCATACGAAATTCACCGAAAAGAATGTCGATCTACGAAGACATTGCCAAAGATGTCAGTTCAGATGGATCAGTAGACAGCTTGCATCTATTGTGTCCAACACGGTGGACTGTAAGAACAAAGTCTGTTTCTGCTATTCTTGACAACTATTCGGCCATTCAAGCAACCTTGCTCAGCATAGCCAATGAAAGTTCGATCCGTGAGGTGTCAGACAAAGCATATGGATTGGCGGGAAAGATGGCGAAGTTCAAGACCTACTTTGGCCAGCGATTTGCCTTGAACCTGTTCAGCGTATGTGAGCAGCTTGCCAAGACACTGCAAACTAAAGGCATATCAGCACAAACTGCAATGGTTGGAGTCACTGCACTCAAAGCAAACTTACAGCAGCAAAGAGAAGATTTTTCCTTCTTCTATCAGCAAACGACCACTCAAGCGGCAGAATTCGATTTTGTCGAGGAACCCAAACTTCCAAGAAGGAGACAAGTTCCAAGGCGCTTGCAGATTCTTGAGGCTTCACAACACCACCATGAATCTACAGAGGCATATTACAGAGCAAGCTACTATGAGGCCATCGATGCATGTATTGCAGAGCTGAATCGGAGATTCGATGAGGCTTCATATGCGCCACTACAGAATCTCGAAGAGGTCTTTTTAAATGCTGCCAACGGACAGCATTTTCAATTTAGCAAGCAAATCTGTGAAACCTATAGTAAGCAAGTAGATTTCGAAGAAGCAGGAGCACAGCTGAAGTTCATGCCAACTATCGTACGACAGTATTGCCCTGGAGTGAAGAAAGTTACTTCAATGGAAACGATATTTTCAGCAATGTCAAGCTGCTCAAACAATCAAGTGTTGTTGTCAACTGTCATGAAGCTTGCACAGATTTATCTTTTGGCACCAATGAGTGCTGCATCCGCAGAACGAACTTTTTCAGTGCAAAGGAGGGTAAAGCATTATAGCAGGAATAGAATGACACAGCAGAGGTATAACAATTTAATGATGCTGCACATTCACAAAGAGAGGACGGATGTAATTGATCTCATCAAAATTGCCAGGGACTTTGCCCAAAGGAGTGACAGGAGACGAAACTATTTCGGAAAGTTTTAAGCTGAACATTTAGTTACTGGACCGAACAGTGTTGATGTTGTTTTGTTATTATTGTAGTGAGCTGCTTCGTAAAGCTATGGACAAAAGTGTAAAGAGTAAACTTATTTTTGGCCACAGAAATGCCAGGGTCTGTTCTTGAGTGATGAGCGCACAGTCAGGGATAACAGCTCTTATCTTTCTGCTGCCAGATTCTCTAATTAAACAAAAAATAGTCTCATGACAAATTTGTTTAGCAACTGATAATCCAAAACTCCAAATTTTATATGAATTCCCCTAAAGCTAAAAAATTAAAATAACGTTTAAGTTCCAATTGTGAAGCTCTTTAAACGATTCCTGGTTTGCAGAAATTTCGCAATATAATATGGCAGTTCCATGGCCAAAAATAATTCTTGATTCTACCCCTTTTGGTTGTACTTTATTGCTGATTTATATTCGTTTGGTGACGTTGTGAAATGAAAACACTCTTCTATGGGAATTTCGCACCATTGTCTGCTGTGTATCACAGTAATTACGCGCAAATTCAACGTATTTGAAAGTGCCCCCTGAGTGGCAAAAGTGCCCTTAAAGTGCTGTGCCCCCCCAAGTTTGAAATGCTTCCTACGTCCCGCTACCAGGCCATGTTGGATTTTATAAAACATAGCAAGTATCTGTTTTGTTCTCCTTTCCTCCAGGGTTTCCCATTTCAATTCTGAAATCATATCAGTTACACTTGCGAATCTATCATGTCTATTTAGGATGTAACGAGCTGCTCTTCTTTGTACCATTTCAAGGGTGTGGATATTCTTTTTTGTGTATGGATCCCAGACTGTTGTAGCATATTCCACAACTGGTTGTACAATTGCTTTGTAGGCTTTTGATTTCAACTCAGGCGAGTTTATGCGAAAATTCCTTTTGAGAAAGTTAAGGGATCTTGTGCCTTTGCAAGCTGTGTGGCTGATATGTTGATTCCAGCTTAGATCCTTGGACAGTGTTACTCCTAGGTATTTGGCAGAGCTAACATGGCTCAGACTTTGCCCATAGAGGGTGTAGTCGTATATGATTGGTTTCCTGCTTCTTGATATGGTGAGGATTTGCCATTTCTCTGGATGGAATTCCATTTGCCACTTCTCTTCCCATTGTGCCATCTTCTCAAGATCATTTTTAAGGCATATTGAATCTGTTTCCGAATTAATTGCTAGGTACGCTATCGTGTCATCCGCAAAGAGTCTCACTGTCGAATTAAGTGTCTCAGGCAGGTCATTTATATAAAACAGGAATAAACATGGACCAAGCATGGAGCCTTGAGGGACCCCAGATATGACATCTGTCTTATATGAGCATTCCCCATCCAACAACACTGTTTGTTTTCTGCTCGTAAGAAAACTGTTAATCCATGCATTTGTTTTACCTCTGATTCCATAATATTTCAACTTTTCTAGCAGCCTCAAGTGTCCCACCTTGTCAAATGCTTTGGAAAAATCCTTTATTAGCACATCTGTTTGCTTTCTTCCTTTTAGATTTCTTAACAAATCTTCTTCAAATTCTAAGAGCTGGGTTTCACATGAACGTTTGTCCCTGAATCCATGTTGCAGATTGTAAAGAATGGAATGCGAGGAAGCATGAGCCATTATGTTGCTAACAATAATATGCTCCATGATCTTGCAAACAATACATATAAGAGAGATAGGGCGATAATTACTGGCCATTGACTTTTACCCTTTCTTGTACACTGGAACAATGTTAGCCTTCTTCCAGTCCCGTGGCACTGTCCCTGTATCATATGACTTCCTGTATATAAGTGTTAATATTGGGGCATTACTTTTTGCAAGTTGTTTTAAGACCTTGGGGCTGATTTGATCTGGCCCGGGAGCTTTGTACTCCTTTAAACCTTCCAATAACCTTTGTATACCTTGTGTGGTAAAATTTATCTCGGGCATTTGGGAATATTTTGAGTCACTTAATAATTGGGTAGGTATAGGGTTTTCTTTGGTAAAAACTGATTCAAATTGCCTATTCAGGAGATTGGCCTTTTCCTCGGCTTCTGTTAGTATCTTTCCATCATTTTTCAGTGAACTCGCACTCTCGTACTCTTTCTTGACTCTTTTGATAAAGCCCCAGAAGCGCTTTAGACCAACATATTTATTTTCTTCTTCAAGTGGAGTAATAACATCTTCAATATGGGACCAGTAGGCTTGTCTTAGTTTTCTTTGGATAGTTGCTTTTAATTCCTTATGTTTTCTTTGAAGATTTTTGTAGCATAATGTGGAATTTTCAAAGTTCCTTTGTGCCTGTCTCCTTTTCTTAAACAGTCGGTCTCTTTTCTTGATAAGCCTGTTGATTTCAGGTGTAATGTATGGAAGCGTGTCTTTGCTCTTTGCTGATTTACAAGGAATAAATTTTTCAATAAGGGAATGTATTGTGCCTTTGAACGTTTCCCACAGGTCCTCAACAGAATGCGATTCAAATTTGCTTAATAACTCATTAGCTAGCTCATTAACTTTCTCTTCAAACTCACTCCATTGCGCTTTGCTATATAGGTGTATCTTCCTTGGTTTTTGCTTTCTTCTCTTGGGGCTAATATCTACTTCAATTGCTACTATATCGTGGTCAGAAATACCTGGGAGAATTTCAACCTTTATGATTTTTGATGGTGCATTTGTAGCAAAGAGATCCAACTTGTTCTTCCCTCTACTAGGTTCTTCAACTAGTTGTTGCAGGCTGTTATTATCCAGGATCTCACCAAATTTGTAATGTAAGGATCTATAGTTACAGTCACTCTTAACAAGATTATTCTTCCAGTCCCATCCAGGCAGGTTAAAGTCACCTGCAATGATAACATTTTCATGTTTGCTTTTCAGTTTTGCAAGGGAATTTTCTAGCTCCAGGAGGCTCTCTTCATCACTTTCTTTTGGCCTATAATATGCACATAAATGTATCATTTTTGATCCATATAAATTTAATCTACGCCACAGTAATTCACAGTTAGTCTCTAGCTTTTCTTCTCTTAGAAGGATAATATCTTTCTTTGCCATTATAAAGACACCTCCATGACCATCTGTTTTCCTGTCCTTCCTTAGGATCTCATAGTCTGTTGTTGGAAAGACAGAGGCATCTGTGTCATCTTCTTTCAGCCAAGATTCAGTGCCAATTACTAAGTCAGGTTTGATACGATTTACCATCAGATGGAATGGTTCCCTCTTTGCATGAAGACTTCGGCAGTTAACATTTAGGATTGTAATTGATCTCTTCTTTGGATATTTTTCCCCCTTTTGCCTTTTTGCATAGGTTCTGGTTTTGGACTAGATGACTGTATTGGTGCCCATGTGGCTGCATCAAGACTTGGAAATTCACTGCTGCTATCACTTAGCTCACTAAATTTGTTGTCTAGATTTATGGTTGATTTCTTAAAGAGATCAGTGCTGATATTCATGAGACCACAACGACAACAAAGCCAGGTTGCTGTCAGGCCAGCAAGTCTCTCATATTCATCATTGCTCATTCTTATACATTCTCTGTGTAACCAGTTGTCACATCCATCACATTGCAGGGCATCAGCAGACCAGTTCACATTTTCTTTACAAAGGAGGCAGGGAAAAGAGGTATCATTTAATTTACTAGCATCGCAATGGGATTGTGTTCCCGGTCCAGGATTCATACTGACGTCCCCACTAAGCATCAATAAGACTGAGAGGAACATTAAATTCTTCTTAGGGACTGTTGCTCTCAAACAGCAAATGAAGTAAGAGTTCTTGTAGGTTTGGCTGTAGTTTGTGGACAATATACTCAGTAAGCTATTATGCTGTACCCATGAGAGGCCATTGGCTTTGTTGTTGAATCCAAAAGGGTCACTCACGAAGCGTATGTCATTTGCTACGCCCATGCCTAGGCCATCGACTGCGTTCTTCATGGCGATTGCTCTGGTGTTGAAGAATGCCAAAGCACAAACAAATGTCATAATCAGAGCCATGATGTAAGTGTAGCATAAGAGCAACAATTTGGAGTCTGCTTGGGTTTATTTCTTCTCGATTTCTGAGCAGTTTCTTCTCTTCATTATCTGCTTATGTTCACGAGCTGGCTGATAAGATGACTTTCCACTCCCAAAGATTGTCTGCTTTCCTTAACATTTATAAGACATGCTTCGATGTTAAAAGAAAAGTAAACGAAATGATCATACATTATGTTGTCATATTTGTTACTGAAGATATCTTAGGAAAAAAATCATTGTATGTTCATAAGAGCAGTTTTGTATTGAGAGTTTAGGTGTCTTTTGCATGGAAGACTAGGAGACAGAAGGATAACTCTTCCTGCATGTGCATAGAATGCACTCGGGAGAAAATTTACCACTAATCAGCATGTTTGCTTCCAAGAGGATAACTGAAAACCTATGTAATTTTGGGCTAGAACATACCTCATCTTTATAGTTTATTGTTCCTTGTTCTTTGAGCAGGTTGTAACATTTTTATGCCCCTTCATTGTAAAACCACAAGATATACAAGTGAGCTGGCCTCTTCCAGAAGTTTTGCGGAACTGCTTGGCACTAAAAGAGAGTCAAAGAATACATGTCATGTTTCATTACATTGCACACTATTTGCAATGTGAAACAATTAATAGCATAATGAATTTACTAAACTTTATGTTGAAGTTACTAGTTTAGGCATTAAAGTGAAGTGAGGAATTTTTTCGGCTTAGCTTGGACACAAATAACATACCAGGATCTGCAGTTTGAGGAACCTCCTTGGTTTTCTTCCTTTTCAAAAATAGAGAGCATAGGAACAAGGGTTATGTCATCTAATGGTTGTTTGAAGAATTCTAGTTTTTCCTCTGAAATCCCAAATCACAAAACAGCAATAATAATTTTGATATATAGTATATAATACCTTACCATACATTTGTTGTATTTGTGCATTGTGGGCAGTTACTTCACCATCTTTGAATTTGGGATAACTAGTACACATGCCCTACCATTCATATCTGTTTTGTGCTACCTGAACAATCGCTTGTTAAAATGCAGGATTGAAAGGATGAGCCTGAAAGCATGAGAAAGGCAATGTGAGGTTAGTGTATAACTTTTTTGGTTGCATATAAAATGATGAAAATTCTTTGGTTTGTCTTTTCAATCTTTAAAGAATTTGTTTTTTTACTGTATGATGACGTACCTACAGTACATTCCTGGAAATGTGAATGCCATCGTTTTAGGTGCAAAGTGATTAATAACAACATAGAGCAGAAATGTTTATGCCGCTGACCAAACGGCTCTTGCGCCTTGGGAGGGGCAGAGAATTTTTTCACCACAGGAACCCAACAGCGTGATCAGGCATCTTGGAACGTGCGAAGAGAAAAGGGTGGCCATGATGCTGTAGACTGAGGAGGTGGCTACAGTCAAGTGAAGTTTCATGGAGATCTGTAGGGTTTAAGTGGTAAATAGATGCTTATATTTCATCAGCAGGGAAGACTGTTTTTACAGCGAAATTTCTGGAAATGTAAATTAAAGATATCTCAAAAACTGTACCCTGCCACAAGATGAATTTTTCACGAAATGGATCTCCAAGATGAGGACAACATTCTGATACAGGTCTGTATACTCGGAAAATTGGCAAACTATTTCAAATTTTAGCTCAAACTGGCATCAGTTGAACATTGAGAACACACTTCCCCTATCAATCTAAATTCTTCACTCACAAATATTTCGATACAAACCTAACTTTCCGGGATTTTTTATGTTACCTGGCGTAGGCCCGAGCTTAAATTCTCAAGTTTTCAAACCTCATTAGAGATCGAACATGCCGTTACTTTTCTACTGCGGAACAAAAAATTAGTGTACATTTTCGTAATAAAAATGCAAAACTTTATATGGGTAAATTCAGTTGCAAATTGTGAAAAATCCCTACCCTGCCACAACACAATTTTTTTTCAGCTGAAAAAGCATATCTCAAACTCCTTAAAACACTATATCTCACTCGTGGGAAAATTGGCAAACATACTGAAATTTTTCTCCAAATGTATTCATAATTTTAAGCTTTTAATGACATGTTGCCTAGGCCCATTCCATTCTATTTTTCAAGTACTGTTCTGCTTTATGTAATGTACAATATTGATTAAAATTCTTTTAGCAAAGCATGTGAATGTTATATTCAAAGGGCACTGGGACTTTCCTCTTCAAACAATTATTGTGTTTTGTAATCCTAGGGTAATTAGTGTATGTTTTTTTCTTTCAGATCACCTATGCAATGTTCTGGAAATTGTTGAGCATTCCAGAGTCAGTACAAAGCTGTTGAAAATAATTTTTATGGGGGAAATAAATGCCATCTTCATTCAATCATTCACAAAAAAAGTTTGGTCCTGAAGTTTTTGCTGTTCAGGACAAAGCTTTTTGGGAATGAGGGCTCAAAAATAATCCAACATTCCAACTGTTCATAGAATCTCACTTGTGAACCACACTTCAAGCAACAAATGATGTATAATAGTAAACAAAACTGGCCTGTCTTGTGATATATTCTGTGGAGCAGATTTGTACTTTAACTGATAAGCTGAGCAGTTGCTGACAGGATAATTAATGCTGAAGAAGGATGTTGTTAGAGATATCTCTGTTTTTGTTTAGAATAGAGAATGAATTTCAAATTTCAAAAATTTAGTTTGTTGAATTTGTTAACTTGTCATTTCTGGGTGAAGCTAAAATAACTAATTTTTATCTTACTTTCTTTACTTTATTCACTTTTTTCACATTTTTTAAACATTTCATAGTGTTCTTCAAAAAGTTATTCATGAAAAGTTATTTATTGTTTTTCCCCACAAGGAATGAGGGCTCAAAAATAATCCAACATTCCAACTGTTCATAGAATCTCACTTGTGAACCACACTTCAAGCAACAAATGGTGTATAATAGTAAACAAAACTGGCCTGTCTTGTGATATATTCTGTGGAGCAGATTTGTACTTTAACTGATAAGCTGAGCAGTTGCTGACAGGATAATTAATGCTGAAGAAGGATGTTGTTAGAGATATCTCTGTTTTTGTTTAGAATAGAGAATGAATTTCAAATTTCAAAAATTTAGTTTGTTGAATTTGTTAACTTGTCATTTCTGGGTGAAGCTAAAATAACTAATTTTTTATCTTACTTTCTTTACTTAATTCACTTTTTTCACATTTTTTAAACATTTCATAGTGTTCTTCAAAAAGTTATTCATGAAAAGTTATTTATTGTTTTTCCCCACAAAGAGAGTTTATCATGGTGTGGCCTAAACCAAGAGTTGAGAGTTGTGTGCATAAACATCTCTTTGGAAAATTTAATAATCCATTATCACTGATTTCCCCAGAAGATATCATTGTTTTATTTTCATCTTGTCTGAGTTTCCAAAGCTTTATTTAGCACAAATAATTAACAAAAATTCGAAACATTAAACGCACAAGCAAAATCCTCACAGCTTTGTGCCTTTGTTCAACAGCAGAAAATTCAACTCAATTTTCGTTTTTGCAAGTGCAGAAGAAAATGCGCGCGCATAAGTAACATTTCTGCTCTATGTTATTAATAACCAAATGATATGCCTCAAAGCCTTCCTCCCTCTATATTCCCTGAAGTACAATCTTCTTGAACCCAAGCTTTCAATTTAAGATTAAGACTGCAGGTTAAAATTTGGAAAATGATTAAGGTTGCTTTTAAGGTTAAGATTCAGTTCAACTTTAATATTATTTAACATTAAGACTAGATTTAAAATCAGATTAGGAATTAAGTTTCAGATTTGATTAAGATTAACATTAGTTTAGATTAAATTAAGATTAAGTTTTAAGTTTAGATTAAGAGTCAGATTAAGATTCAAATTCAGGTACAAGTTAAGATTGAGATAAGTTGAATTTAAGTTCAAGACTAAAATTAAGACTAAGGTTAAGCTAAAGATTAAGATCAAGATCAATGTTAAGCTAAAGATTAAGATCAAGATCAATGTTTAAGATAAAGATTCGGATAATAATTCAAATTCTGATTAACAGCAAATATAGCAAATTCAAAGCTCAATGCCTGTGAGCTGTAAGTTGGTATAAGCAGAATTCATGGGAGGCC
>JACTAT010000909.1:0-12938 GCA_014526335.1 Chrysaora quinquecirrha | reverse complement strand
CCCCATAAAATTAAAAGCATTAATTAGCATATACGAAAATAACCACAAGACTGACGCACATAGCTTGGCAGGCAAACCTGGTTGGGCGTGTACACTCTGCTAATAGCGCTTAATTGCTGCCTCAAAGCAAGTAGCCGCCATTCCCAACACCCCTTGAAGGAAATCGGCCAGCATTTTTGTTTTATAAATTATGTTTTTGAGCAGCATAATAGCTTCTGGATCTCCTTCCTCTTCATTTTCATGCAGCACCTGGATGATGGCATCTAGGCTTCTCCAGACTTCCTCTATCGATTCTGGTCTAGCTAACCATCTTGTTTGGGATAATTTCGAAGCTTCAGTGCACTCTCGACTTCTTTCATTGCTTCCTTTAGCTGAGAATGCCGTTTCGTACTCTTTGAGAAGAATGTATAAAGCTGTACGCAATCAAAAATTTTTGAGATCAAAGGCGATGCTTCACACGCATGCTCTATCACCAGATTCGTGCCATGTGGTAAGCATTTAGTGTAGGGGATTCGTCGCCCAAGAGCCTCGCTGACTTTTTGTTGGGCACCTTTGTTAGATTCAGACATTCTTGCCGGTGAATCGTACGTCTGGAACTGAACTGTAGAGAGTGGAATTCCACTTGATTTCAGTCATTCAAGTATATGTCAGTTGCTTGTCCAGCTCCTGTCTTGTCTTTTGCTTCAGCCATTTTTACCAAGCGTTCTTCTGGTTTACAAGATGTTGTATTGATTTATCTTACAGCAACTGATAATTCATCTTGATTACTGATATCCGGTGTTGTATCAGCCATCACACAGTTAAGTCCTGATTGTTTCACGTGATCTTCTATGACTTGCTTTTTGCATTTGCATGCATTTTGTTTGGATTAATAATACTCAGTTTGATTAACTTCAATTTCAGCCAACAATGTACCTGAAATTTTCTCAAGTCCGTTTCTTTTTCAAAGAATTTACCTGAATTTCTTTCAAGAGTTTTTGTTGGGGGGGGGGGTGCCGCACCCTCACACCCCCCCCGGTCACGACGGCCCTGTGTGCTTGGTCCTATTGAAAAACACTTCCGTAAGTTTATGTCTTTTCCACCCTTTCTCCGTTACTTGGGTTGTGGTATTAGTGGTGTGGTTTGAAAAGAATTCATGCGACCCTACTTGCGGCCGTTGTTCAATTACGGATATTTTCGTTAGGAACTTGCGTTACCAGCTAGAAATGCATGTACGCTTATATAACAAATTTGGGTATTTCTATAAAAGTGTGAGGACTCCTAAAAATATCCAGTATCAAATTTTTGCTAAAACGATTTTATTTCTAAATATCTTAAGATATCAGAACAGTTGCAAGCTTATTAGAAAACGTGATTGGCTCGTGTGAATGAAGACACAAGAAGGTTACACGATTGCTGCAATTTGAATTAATTTTAATTTGAATTAACAGTTTTGTTAACCAATTCCTGCTTAAAAGTTGCCTTTTTCGTTCAAAAGGAATGTCTTTTCCACACGTATAATTAAAACATTTTTCAGCTGATAATGAAGTGAGAAATTAGCTACTTTCCTTTTTCTAACGGTTGCAGCTGCCGTGGCTCATGCAATCACAACTATGGATAGTGAAAGTAGAAATAATTAGATGATACTTCTTCCATTATTTGCAAATGTTAACATGAGATTTCATCAGGTGGGAGTGCAGCTGCTTCGCATTATAATTTTCAGTTTTCTCAAATTAACATCTTGTTATAGTATAAAACATTATCGCGATGGTTTGCTCATTGTCGTCACTTGGAAAAGCTAACAGAAGGCTGAAATCAAGGTTCTTCATAACAGGATATTACATATTCAATGTAGAAGAAGAATACAGGTTAAAATTATTAAGTTGTTTACTATTTGGAATTCACTGAGCAGCATGACAAACAAAAGCTTAAAAGAAGAAATTTGTGTGACGGAGCTTCATCCTGTGGTCTTTGGAGGAACAGTGCTCTTCTTGGCAGCTCTTGTAAATATTCTCTTTGTTATCATCATTTTCAAAATAAATTCAGCATCAAACACTGCTGTGAGGAATCAGAACTACATTCTTACAAACATTGCTGTTCTGAACACGTTCATTTCAGTTGTATTCACACCATTGTTGATCGGAGGTCGATTTATGAAATACAAAAGCAGTCATTGTATTCCATTACGAGAAGTCGCTGGATTCCTGATTCACACCGCTCATTGCTGCTCCTTCATGAATTACATTTTTCTAAACTTAAATCGCTACATTTCATGTCAATTTCCATTGACATATCCAATGATCGTAACAAAGAAAAGACTTTCTTTCACATTGATCTGCTCATGGATTTTATCACTAACATTAATTTGTTTTGGATTCTTTGAAGCAAGTCTTCCTCTTAAAACACCGATTGTACCGATGCGAAAATTCAGCATTCATGTTTTTACTGCAATATTCGCATGTTGTTTCATTTCGCTTCTCATACTAAACATTCGATTATGGTTAATGGGACATTTTTCTTACAAACGTGAAATGAACATGATCTCCGCTGTCAATGGTCCTGCCAATTCACAACAATTTGCATTGAAAAGAAATCGTTTAAAAGCAACTTTCATTTCGTTCATATTGACAGTAAAGAATGTTCTTGCTTACTTGCCTTATGTTCTGGCTATCCAGCTGCGTGCGAATGGTATAAGTCCAATGTTCTTGGAAAAGCTTCAAGCAATAGCCGGTCCAATGACCACTTTAAGCTATTTCCTAGATCCATTGATCTGCATTCTGATTATTAAAGAAGCAAGAGTCTTTGTTAAAAGAAAAGTTTGTATTCGATGTTCGGTCACGCCTGCATCAGCAATAGAACCTGTTGCATCCGAGAATGCCAATGAAGTGATGCCAGCAGAATCCAGTGCTTCTAAATGTTTCAGCAGTTGAGTGTTTTGTAGCAAAAAGGATTACAGTGGAACAGAAAGGCTGTTGTGTTCTGCTATTGCTAAACGATGCAAGCTGTTTGAAGAAATAATACAGTGTGGTACACTAGTTATTGTGCTTTTCAAAGTTGAAGATGTTCTTTTTTCTACTATCTTACTGTTGACAATGCAATGCCAGCTACATAGCGGAAAATTCAAACACTAGAAGTGCGACGTCTCCTAAGTATCTTGGTATAATTGAACAGTTACATTGATGAGTCATACCCTGCGGTTGATTTCAAAATGGAATGGTATTACTGTAATGTAGGTGAATTGTCTATTTTGTTTCAAAACAAATACCCCTAACCAATTTTTACAACCCATCCTAGATTCAGCTAGATATGACATTGATCCAAGGCACATTAATCCTTATAGCAGCAACCAGGTTAACAAAACATTATTCCCAAGATCGGACGTTTTGAGAATATGTTGAACATTTCAATTTCAGAGAAGAGGAAAAAATAAATCATTATGTATCCTGTTGGTGATAATAACTTTCCTGTAAATATAGGTTGTCTCATTGTATATTGTGTGGTGTGTGGCGAGGGGTGTATCACTTTTTATATTCGTACACTTTGACCACAAATCTTCTTCATAAATCTTACAAATCTTTCGAATCCGATAAATCCTTTAAGTCTCTTAAATCTCGGTTCTTAGCTTCTGCCTATGTGCACAAGCCTTGATTCACCCGCGCATGACTATTCTAGAACTTAGATCTTCGAGACCAAATTCAGTCATTTTACCGACATTTTGACACGAAGTTTGCAAGGCAAATTTCGAAATATCTAGAAAAAGTCGAGGAAATCCCTATGTAAATCTTTCTAAATCTCAATAAAACCCATATATCTGACCAAGAAAGACAGAGTTTTCCAAATCCCATAAATCTCGTACGCACTTTATGGAAATGATACACCTTTCGGTGTGTGGTATTACTAAATTTAGATATATCAAAGAAAAGTGGTTAAAAAGCAACCTTTTTCGTTGATTTCTCTGTGCTATAAAACATTACTTTCTAGCCATATATGTATCCAGACTGTTGATAAGATTAAAGTACAGTTCTAGTCATTTGAAAAATCTTACAATATTACCCTCTTGGTAAACCCCTTGTAACAATGAATTTACATACCTAAATCTTCTCCATACGGCGTTGGATCCTTGACCAAGGAAAATCAATTAGAAGAAGAGCTTCACTCAAGCTGAGTAAGGCAGAGCAAGTAAAGTAAGATAGTTTGAAGCTACAAACCACCTAATTTTTCCTATCCATTCGAAATTTCTTTCAGCTTTGGGCACAGATTAAATAATACCAAGATAAATTGTCATTATTTAATTTCAACTTCTCCTTAAAATCACCAGTATCTGGAAATAAACATATTATCATTTTGCGAAGAGATTACATCTTTGAGGGAAATTAAGAATTGCACATTTTAAAGAGAGTTGCTTGCTGTGCGTTTTTCGAAACACCCATTCATTCTAGTTGCTATTTAGAATGTCGCAATTTCTATCTGCTCTTCGACTGAAAACTTCATACATTTCTAGCTGAACAATCGCCCTGTGAAATCTGCTCCCTTGTTTTTCCTTCTCAGTGCACCACTGCACTTTCGAAATTCGCGACGTTCAAGGCAGCAATATTGTCGCCGACCATGTGGCAATGCCTCATATCATATCATATCATACCAACTCATATCCCCCATATCATTCTTGATCACAATTGTATTAATCTGTCTTCGATAGTGTCCAATAAGAAAACTCTTCAGATATCACTATATACACTGTTTCTCATAATTCATCCATCATTTTGGCATACCATCTCATCACTTGCTTATGGCATCATTAATACTATGGATCAAGGGTCTCAGCTTCAACCAGCTCTCTGAAGTACTCGAAGATCCTTCTTCGAATAAGCCCCCACTCCATATTGAGTTAGGTTGAAATTATATTTTTATTTGGAAAACGGAAGAAGGGTTGACATGAAGTATAGAGACAACTACCGTGCAGTGCAGTAGAAAACAACACTATTTATATGCAAGGAATATGTTGGACACTTACTTTGAAGAAGCACATGAGAAAAACACTTTTTCATAATTTATTGTATTGTACATATACTTTGTGTCTACTGAGGCTGTAAAACGCGAGAAATTTGCAATATCCTATAGCTGCAGTCAAAACAACCCCCTCAATATGTCTCCGGTAAAAATTATTTTAATTGGCCATTTATTAGGAGGGTAGCGTAGTGTAGTTATAAGGAGGGTAGCGTAAGGCAGTGGTTAGCATTTGCGCCGTTTATGCTTAAGGTCTGCGGTTCAAATCCAGGCTAGGGAGCACAAATTTAAACCCTACAAAAGCTGAGGGGGGCGATGGGCCCGCGAGGGTAGCTTCATCCATTTTGTTCAAGTTATGCCAGTTATGCTTTTCTAACTTTCGTGTCATTCGCGGAAAAATCCTAATAGAACTACATAGCGAAGATCAAAGCGCTGCATATATTCCGCTGTTTAATGTAAACTGATGTAACAGAGTTCCCAATTGTCCATCCACAGTTATCAAGGAACAATGTATTTTTAGATTTGCACCTGCCATTGCAGCATTTCGTTGTGCACAATATACTGTATTATTTGAGTCACCTGTAGACTCACTACAAAAGTCGTAGATTCGCTCCCAGCCTCCCACGCAACACAGCCCGCTCATACTACGACTTATAATATTTCAGTGTGGAGAAACGGACTGAAATTCGCTGCCTCAATTTCATTATTTTCTTCAGCTGAAGATGTGGCGACCCCCTGACAGAAATCTCTCTCATCCTAATTTTTGCAGTGTCTTCAACTCGGCAAAGCAAAACAAAATTACAAAAAAGTTTCAGAGCAGAAAGATGCAAAACAAATGAGACCCAGTTTTCCTTTTCTTCAGTCCCTTTACGAATCTTGAAATCAATAAATATGCAGTAGTTTTTTCTTCCAGAATTGCTTGTAAGTTTGCCTTCGGTAACGGGCAGCAAAATGAAACAGACTATACCTTTACTTATTTATAGATACACGAAGCGACGAAGGAATAAAAACAACAAAGTTTCGACCTGTTATTGTCATTAATAAGTCAAACTTTTATGAAATTCTTACCGCTAACAGAAACTAATTTAAATGATAAGCCAAAAACAACAAAATTTTACTTCTGGACCAGTCAGTTCACCAAACAAATGTAGAGTTACCATGTTGAACTAGGAACGAAACTGGGCGCCCAGATTCAGACAGTCTCAACCTTCAAACTTGATTCAGCTTTTGTTACTTTCTACCGTTGAAGGAAATCATGGTGAATGTTTGGGAACAGTAATTCGTAAATATCCAAACGACTAAACTGATTGAACTATGAAGGCAATGTTTTAAATATTACACAAAGGAAAGCCAGAAAAAAACCTTTCTCTTCCAGCTAAACGTATAAAGCCAACTTAAATTTGCCAGACAAGCACATTTTAGTTGAACAGGAACTCTAGAATACTCTTCACCTTTCCAGTTAAAATTTTGTAATTTATTTGCTGCGGCGCTGGCGTGAAGCTGTGGTAAAGTTTTCCCTCCATTTTCCCGACTGTTATCACGGGGGGTCACAATTTCAGAAAAATGAACGGAAAATGGCACGTGAACAGCTCGAAATCACTGAATTAGCCAATCAGAATGCTCGATATTGAAATGCCGCTCTCTGATTGGAGGGACAAAAATTTGTTCCCGATGGCCTAAGTAGTCCGGATTTTGAAACAGTAATATTATGAGTCGTAGTTTGAGCTGCCGCCATTAACAACAGCAACAACTATTTTTGGATTTTACATTTTTTTGAATGAATTGAATTGAGGTGAATGCAGCGAAAACTAGACTCACTACACGAGTCTCTAGTTTACGCTCCCCTTATTTTGATTTGTCACTCCAACAGAGCGACTTTGAAAAACAACAACAACAACATCGAGCGAAGTTGTGGGACTTATGGAGTGAGTCTAAGCGAAAACTACGACTCATGTAGTAAGTCTAAGTCACCTGAAGGTCCTGAAGACTTTTCAAAATAGATGTTGTTGCTGTTGTTCAAGTTCAATGTCAGGAAAACTGAAAAAGAAAACAAAATGGAGATCAGGTGACGGATTCAAATGCAACTATTATGATAAATGACGCAGCTTCTTTTGCCAAAAACGGACTCATCAGGCAGCTGAATGAGAAAGGGACACGGGCAGCAGCAAAACTCTCAGAGGATGGGTCTTTTTTGGCCTTTTGCACACTGTCAGACCCAACTGTCCTCCCTGACCCTGTCAACAATGAATTAGGTCCGGGTCTTTATGTTTTAGAGACCTTCGTCCCACATGCAGAGTCACAGGAGGTAACAAATGACATTAACAATGGGTAAGAATTGTTTTATAATCTTTCTTTGTATTTATATAATGTAAGTTAGATAGTTGAAATGGAAATGGATGCTTGATGCTTTTTTTGTCAAAATGTCTAGCTTTTTAAGCTCCATCCCACCACCAGAAGAAAGAAAGCAGAGCAAAACAATTTTTTATTGGCACAAGCGCTTCCGTGTGGCATTTTGGCTAAAACAGACCATCATGTAGAAAGAAATAATACCCCATCTAATTTAAGAAGAATTCATGTGCCTTTGAAACAAGTCTATTAAATAACCTGAGAGCAGTGCTGCCAAACAACCAGTCTGCGGAGTATGGCAGTCCTCGATAAGATCTCGTGCATGCAGAAGCAATTTTCCATTGTTCTTTCCTGTCGCTCTATTGTTTATCTCGTGCATGCACACACCACACTCCTCAGACTGGCCAAACAATTGCTATTAGACCCCCTCCGCTTGCTGAAAGCCATTGCATAGAGCAAGTGTAATTAATGGCTGAGTGTAAGGAAACCCCTGACTACTCAAAAAGTGTTCTCAATGATGTGACAGCCTAATGTTTGGTGTTTAACTTTTGGCTGATGTCCTCTCAGGTGCTAGTACAGTTTCACATCTCCTCTTATGGCAGTTTGCAATCAATGAATTTTCTGATAAATTCAAAACATATACACTACAAAGCGGAGATTTGGGGTGGCAGCCCCCAATATTCTAGCACTGAACTGCAAAAAAACGCTGTAGTAGATGTTTATTAAGCTTGTAATTTGAGCAGCAGTGCAAAACTGTGCTGGCCATCCTTGCCAAGTTTAGTTGCACTTGTGGCTGACTATTTGAGGTGTCAGTGGTTTTTTCACCCTATTCCTTGACTAACCAAATAACTTTTCATCTGCAGTGTGCACAAACTCCAGTGTGGCCATAATAAATCTAGTAATCAGGGGTGTCACCAAGGGGGCGGGGGGGGGGTACAGTACCCCCCAATATTGCAAATGTCAACACAAGGAGTGTTTTGTCAGCAAATGATGATATTTGGAGATTTAGGTTTTCTCTTGTTTGGCGTTTTCAATAAAATGTGTAGAAGCTCAGTTGCAGTAATAGATATTCCATCAAATTAGAGTACTAAACCGAAAAATAATATCATGGAATATCTCTGTCACTTCCAGTCTCTAAACTTAAACGTTATGCAATGCATATACTAATAATGCTAAGTTCTGTATGAGTAAGCTTGTTGCAATGACATGTAAAATCTTTTGGAAGAGATTGATGAAATGAATCAATTAATAAATCAACCACAAAATGCAAAGAATAATGTTAGATTTTTGAAAAAGAAAAAAGTGAGAGTCTTGTTTTTTTAAAGTGTAATTCATGATGATTATCAGAAAAAGCATGTTGAAAAAATGGGTGTGGTTGTAAAAGCGTTGGCAAATTTTAAACCTGTGCCCCCAAAAAATTTTTGTTGCTCCGCTCCTGTTGGTAATTGATAAGTACCTCCCTCTTTGCCACAGTCATCAGCATTTTACTGCTTACAGAAGTAAGTTTGAATGTCAGAGTGCAACAAGGAGGTCAGTATGATTAACGCAAGTAAATGGAGAACTCAGTTGATCACAAGACAGGAGTTCTTTTGCACCAACTGAGTGCTGTTGTGTCCATTCTATTTTCAAAGGACAATTAAAAGAATGGTGCATATATGTATACAGAGGGTGCTATTCTACAAGGGCTAACAAGAAAACCCTTCACTCAGCCAGACTGGTAGCCTGATCTAGAATGAATGTAACCATAAGAACCAGGCACTCTCACCTCATGGCAAAAGAATGCCCCCCGGGTCCATTTAACAACGATGAACACTGATGAACACCAATGGAACACCAGAGAACACTGCAAGATAAACACCAATGGAACACTGACGAACACTGATGAACACCAATGGAACACCCGAGAACACTGCAAGATGAACATCAATGGAACACTGACAAACACTGATGAACACCAATGGAACACCAGAGAACACTGCAAGATGAACACCAATGGAACACTGATGAACACTGATGAACACCAATGGAACACCAGAGAACACTGCAAGATGAACACCAATGGAACACTGATAAACACTGATGAACACCAACGGAACACCGATAAACACCGATGAACACAAATAAAACACCAATGGAAGACAAAGTCAAATTCTGCACACCCAAACATTATCAATCAACAGAATACGGTGGCTGCATTCTCTCATGACATAGAGCTGTAGATTGGGCAGTAAGTGCATCGGCCCAGTCCTCCACCCTCCTAATTACACCCCTGGTTAGGGAGTGGATAGAAAAACCTGTTTTTCCCGCCAAGGCCAATGCACTTGTCATACCAATGGTCACTCACCAAATAGCAAGCAAATGGTAGAAGAGAAGAATGCTATGCCCAAATGAAACCTATTAACCCTGAAATGGGATAGGGTGACTTGGGAATTTAAATTGAAACATTAGTTGAGCTAAGCGAACAGCGATAAACAGCCTTGAAAAATACTGCTTATGCATCGTATGATCACACCTCTAAAAACCCCGTGCAAAAGCTTCCTGCAATCCACATTGAAATGCCCCTTTCTCCCTTGCGTCTCAGAGGCAACGAATCTGCAACTAGAAGAATGTATCAGGTCAAAGATCATCAAAACAACAGTACTAGAAGTCCCATGAGAAAGAAAAAACAACCTTGCTAAATAACTATGATAAAAAATTGCATTTTTCATTAGTATAATAAAGCTAGGTGACAGAAATGAATAGAAGCCACTTCTAAAAAGGTTTTCTTGAGAAAGAAAACGCTTTCTGAGTAGGATCAAGCTGGAAATACATTGTAACAGATATACGAGAGAAAGAAAAAATTTTGCTTCATTTACCCTATCTTCCCTGCAAAAGAAAGAAATTTTTCATTGTACGGTTTGGAAAAAGTGAATTAGAATAGCCCTAATGTACAGCAAGTTTCAGTTCATATATTTCTCCAGGGCTTTCCAATAAAAATACGAGAAATAGGCTGTTGTCCTTTAGACATGAGTTGGTTGTCGGAAATCTGAAATCAGCAAATTCATGTTACCATAATATTTGTATTTTAAGCTCATTACCTTGAAATATATACCAGCACTTTTCAGTATGATATATTTTCCACAACGAAACAAAAGCTTTTTTAAACTTTAATTTTTAATTATTAATATGCCACTTAACGATGTTCATATAATTCCATTATACGGGCATTCGCGAGCGTAGGTGTTCATATAAACTTTGTTTTCATACAAAAACTTTGTTGAACAATATTGGGCCAAGCATCTCTGTCAGCCAGACACATACCTGATTGAGAATATTTGAGGAGACAGCTATAGCCTCAAAATTTAAAACTCGATTATGAATCAAAGAATAATAAAAATGGCAAAAATATTGCAAAATGTTTTTCTGAACTCTCGAGAAACATCATTTGATATTCCAAATGCCTCAATTGACAGATTTTCAATGCCTTCCCTTTCCCTAGAAACTAACACCATCCCTCTTTTCAAAGCCTCGACGGTAGAACCGAGAATTTTGTTTCAAATATATTTTTTCATCGGTGTTCACTTGTGTTCATCGATGTTTTTATTGTTGTTCATCGATGTTCATTCATGTTCCATATGTGTTCCATTGGTGTTCATCGGTGTTCCACTGGTGTTCATCGATGCTCATTCATGTTCCATCGGTGTTCCATTGGTGTTCATCGATGTTCATTCGTGTTCCATCTGTGATCTGTTGGTGTTCATTGGTGTTCGTTGGTGTTCATTGGTGTTCGTTAGTGTTCATCGGTGTTCTATTGTTGTTTCATTAGTGTTCATTCTTGTTCCATCGGTGTTTATCACTGTTCCATTGGCGTTCATCGTTGTCCATTCGTGTTCCATCGGTTTTCCGCTGGTTTTCATTGGTGTTCGTTGGTTTTCATCGGTGTTCCACTGGTGTTCATCAATGTTCATTCATTTTCCAGCGGTGTTCAATTTGTGTTCATCGATGTGCCATTGCCGTTCATTTGTGCTCATTCGTGTTCCAGCGGTGTTCCATTGGTGTTCATCGGTGTTCCATTGGCGTTCATCTGTGTCCATTGCTGTTCCATCAGTGTTCCGTTGGTGTTCATTGGTGTTCGTTGGTGTTCATCGGTGTTCCATTGGTTTTCATCAGTGTTCATTCGTGTTCCACCGGTGTTCCATCAGTGTTCATTGGTGTACGTTGATGTTCATCAATGAACAGTGGCCTTCACCAGTGTTCATCAGTGTTCCCATTTGTGTGGTGTTTTAAACTAGACCGTTCAGGCAGCTTACTGCTTGGTTCGATGTGTTCAGCTGGGTTCAAGTTTGCTCAGCTGGGTTAAGGTTGGTTCAGATGGATTTATGTGGGTTTAATAAATTACGCAGGAAAATCAGGAAGTAGTTGTCGATTTCAATGTACAGTGGTGAAATGGGAACATGTTTTTTAAGAGTTTCCCCGTCAACGATCAAAACCATGTCCCCATATCAAAATAAGAGACGAGGATGCGACGACGTCGTTAAAAATGTTACACCAAGGTCAAATTTTTTCTGTAGTCGGCGAAATGCTGAAAAACATGTTTTCATATCATCGTAAGTGTGTCCCCGTCGTCCTCGATGATTTTGAACATGACTAACTGGTGAAGTAGAAGATTTCTCAGCCAGCAGCAACATTAGCACATTATTCATTGGAAAAAAATTCAATGCAATTTGCTTGTAAGATTACATCTGTAACTTGTTAACGTGCTGTCCACGCTCCTTTCGAAATAAGCTGGCAGTTGAACTTCAGGGGTGAAATTATGGCTTTATCTGAACTTTTATGTAGCTAGTATTTCAAAACGCGAAACGTTTGGTGTTGCTGTTCAACTTGTGTTATTCATTACAGTTGCTTTTGGTAATAGCAAAATTGAAACCTGAATGCAGTCTTTCTCTACATTTACAGAGAACTTGAACATTTTGACTCCTATAACGGAATGGCACCTTAAAGTGTTAGCCAAAATGTCAATCATGTAACCAAATTTTTTAAATTCACCTTTTCATTAAATTTGCAATCAGTTTTGCCTGCCATTTCAGATTTCTATGGAGTAAACATAGACGCGAATCTATAACAAGTTTGTTGCAAATTGAAAAGAAAGAATTTCTTGTTGTGTTGGATGAAGGATTTAATATCCTTGTTTATGCATTAAAACCATCATGCGAGAGGGAAAGTTGC
The DNA here is from genome assembly GCA_014526335.1 of Chrysaora quinquecirrha. NCBI lineage: Eukaryota > Metazoa > Cnidaria > Scyphozoa > Semaeostomeae > Pelagiidae > Chrysaora > Chrysaora quinquecirrha. The sequence goes on along the minus strand of JACTAT010000909.1, from coordinate 404 downwards.
ATAAACTCACCAAAGAGCAGCTGTATACAATTAATTCCTAACAGCATTTTCAAAAATCAGTTGAATCGTGAAGCAGAAGCAAATGGTAAGCCAGAGGTTTTTATAACATTTATCCCTATGTCATGTTTTATGAATACAATGTTACTTTTGCTTCAGATTCATCAACAGCCGTGAATCCAGCTTACGTTGATTTCCAAAACAAGTAAAAATCAAGTGTTTTAAGAAATTGTTTAATTGATTCAGTCTAATTCAGTTAATTTTGAGAAATATAAGAATTGATATCAGGCTGTAGAAAAATGCCAGAGCAGAAAGTCAAGACTGAAAAGATCTATTTAGATCAAGAATTTTCATAGTGAGAATTTATATTTCTGGAAACAATCTGCTTAGAAATAATTTGGTTTCAA
>JACTAT010000908.1:0-12942 GCA_014526335.1 Chrysaora quinquecirrha | reverse complement strand
CTATGACATCACCGATCCAGAGAATTATATTTTAGCACACACTCGTCTTTTAATTCTCATAGCTTTCAATGTAATCAATAAGCAAGCCGAACCTTATTCTAGTCTTTTAAAACGATATTGTGATAATCTTCGTGTATCAAATTTTAACTGAAAACCTTCCTGGAATAAACTGGAGTAAAACCTAAATAAAGTTTTTCAATTAACGGCCTAACAGATGATATTTCTGTGGTAAAGGGATTTCTGTCAGTCAAATAGAGGTTTTCAGTTGATAATCATCGTGTCACTGATATTCACAAGAAGTTTCAAAGGTAACTTTGGAAACATGCGATACTAGCTACACAAATTTTGATATAAAGTAGTTTACAAAATCTGGATTAAGCTTTGGTTCTCATCATAAAAAACGTTTCCCGAGAATTTGCTAACTTGCAAGAGAGTGAAACTTGCCTAACTTACCGAAAGTCCCTTAGGAGCCCAAATACTACAAATGTACTCAAGCGTTGACTTAAGTCAAATCAAATCAATTCTCTAAATTGAGTCCTATTCCACGTGGACGATTCACAAGTTCACGATCCTTAGAAAGTAATTTCATATTACAGCGATGGTGACGATAAATTGATATCCATTTGCGAGCAAATCGTACATTTGAACGAAAACAATGGTGCCTTCCAGTGGTGCAGTGTTAGGTGCAAGACGTTCACCGAATGAAGGTCAAATTACAAAGGAGGTAGATACTGCAAGTCTTTCTTTTTGCATGCGGCAAAGGAAAATGTTAGACACTTCATTCTGCATATACCGTATTCCAACGTAGGAGTCCTTCTGCTCTTAAGAGTGCCCCCATTCGAATGAGATATTCTCTTTTATAAGAAACTAATAAATTGATCCAGTACTGAAAGTTTCTTAAAATTTTCAAATTTTGAGTAGCTACTGAAAATTTCTTAAGAGTTTCTTGAATATCCATATTGGCAACATAGTGAATAGTGTTCCAAATCCATTTATCCATCGTATTTGAATGCATAAGGGTTTCCTGTTGGTCTGTCACAGAAATGCATTATTGCAAACGAAACACAGGGAAAAAAAATTTTCGCTGTCTGAGGGGAAGAGTTTCCTGCGTAAAAAATTTCCAGTACTGAAGTTTCTTAAATTTTTGGCCGTTCGAGGGTCTGGGTTTCTTATAAAGGGTTTCTTATAAAAAAATACGTGTAGTGAAACAAGGACCCAGGGCAACCATTCATAAAGCAATGTTGGAATGGGGCGCCCATCGGGGAAATTCCGCTTATGAGAAATCGTATTTGAGACACTACTTTTTCATTGTTACATAACTTCATTGAAAAAATAAGTGCATTGTTGAAGATTTTTTTTCAAAATAAAATATTTAACCACAAAGAAAGCGAGTGATTTATGATATGGGAATTTTTCTTGCAAAATAAACTTGAAGTCTATATTTTAGGGTAGAAATTCCTTTAAATCGCGTAACGATTGTTCCCGGGGATTTTAGAAAAACGTATTTGAGAAAATGCACATAGCAACGCCCTTAGCAACGCATAAAATATCCCAAAATTCCCCTCAAAAAGACCAAATTTCCTTACAAAATAGCAAATCAATGGTAATTCTGTCAGTAATAGCTGACACAATAGACAAAACTGTGCATGATGGATTTTGAGAGCCTCTATTCAAGATAACATTCATTCTTTTACAAGAAACTATGTTCTCAGCCATATAGTAGGGTTTCTTAACTTTGAGGACTATTGGTATAGAAAATGTTTCTTGCAGATTGTCTTAATTTAAAAATTCAAATTTCGAAAATTTCCTGAAATAAGGGGTTAATGTGAAGTATTATATTCTTCGCAGTCAGAACATGGAAATTTTCCGGAGTTAACACTAAGTTTTTGGGGATTACTTTTACATAAACATCGCACAAAGCTCATCAGTAAAATAGAATGCTGAATTTAGAAGCGTAAATAGTTTCTTAGTTTTTATTTTGCTTCTTAGTCCATTTTGACAGAAGAGTCTTTTGGAAAAGGCATATATATATACTGTCTTATAGTCGGTTTCTTATGAAGAAAAGGAGGTTAGCGCTCCATCTATAAGGCCGATAATTAAATAAGCGGCCATCGCCATGGTCTGAATAAACATGGAAAGAGCAAAACCTTTCTAAAAAATAACTCTTACCCATAACAGGTCTTTTCTCCAGTTTTGTAATATCAATTTTTCCAGTTATCTTTTTTATTGAAAATCCAAAATTCACAAAGAAGCTGCTTTCACTTGAAATCCTCAATGAGTAGTTACCAGTGCTCTTGATAGTTACGTTCCATATACCTGCTTGCGGGTTTTCAACCTTTGTTACGACCATGTGAGGTTTCTTTATGATTTTTACAAACTTACTTCCTTTTGAATTTTCTACATCCGGGTGCTTTAGTTTCACTTTCACGTGATCATTTCCAACTGTCGAAACAAAGATATTCTGAAGATGGCGATCAACAAGAAAAGTAAAGCTCTTAGTTTTCCCGCCTTTTGAGTTCACTGAAAGCAGATGAACTTTGTTCGTTTGAATCGAGGCTTCCACAAATTTCAGTGCGAGGTTGACGTCAGATTTTTGTATGCGGAGAACTTGGCCTGATGAATGTAATGCAATTCGATCGTAGACTTTGTAGCCCAAGTGATTTTTAACAGCGCATTGCTCACCAAGCACGAAGACAACCTGACTCTGCTTTTTAGCAACCTTTTCCAATACTTTGTTGACTAAATAATAATCCATTGCAGGACCATTTGTAAATATAAATATGTAGGAACGTGGCTGGCTTGCAGATAATGCTCGGAGGACTGCGCTTAACGTTGGAGAACCACATTCTTTGGTCTTTTCCTCAGATAGCCCGCGAAGAAATAACTCAAACTCTTCAGGATTTGACGTCACTAGTTCTGACGATATGTCTAAAAAGTATAAAAATCAGAATTGAGTCACTATGAAATGGAATAATCCCGTTATTTGGAATCTCTGCATTAGCATTTCTCATTCAACCTTTGCCCGAATTTGTCACAAAGATAATAATTAAGCCGTAGTATTTAGCGACCAGTGTATCAGATATGGGCTAAGTAAAAAATCTAGGTAAGTCGCGTCTCCTTTAATCCACAGTTGACGATGTATATTTTATAAAGAACCACTTTATAAGGAAACTACATGCGGAATGTCGACAAATTAAAGACCTTATACTCTTTTTATGAGAACAATTTTATCAGAACACAAGCCTGGATTTAACCAGATTTTAAGAACAAGGCAAAAACAAGCTGAGGCTGGCCTTTTCATTAGCTCTAAGTGTATCAGCTTAATAATAAGACAGTCAGAGTGAGCGTAAAAAACAAGCTGTCTAAGAAATAAACAAACATGTATTTTTACACAACCCAAGTACCACTCTAGAAATTCGCTGAAAAATATCACTTTCTAAGTAACCGAGGAATTAAGAACAGATTAAGAACATTGCAGGCTCAAAAAAGGCAAAAACTCACAAATAGCCAGCCTTAATCAAAATCTCCTGGTTCTTATAAAAACTATACTACTAAATATCAAATCGCTAAGGAAATTTTCGAGTTCGAGTGTTTTTATCACATAAAATCACAAAAATTGGATGTTAGGCGCATGTATCAATATCAAGTGTCTCCTTGACTTGTTTCAAGCTTTGCTCACAAGTTTCTCTTTATATTAGTCATGACACTAAATATGCAGTTGCGATTAAGGAACTATTCCTACGGAACATTTGGCACAACAATTTGGTCAAAAATGGCCTAAGAATAATGAACTTTAGGAACTAAGCCTTGAGCAAGGTGCTATATAAAATAAACGCGTGTACAGCGACTGTACTCGTACAGAACAGGTGCATTGGGGTCTAGAAATGCATGATAATAAACTTAAACCTACTTGATGAACGATCCCTCCCCCCTCCAACTGTCTACAAATTTGTGCGTACACACTTTTTTTTTTATAAGAATACCTTATTTTTTGCCGAGCCTCGATTATTCTTAAGCTTACTCGATTTTGAGCCTGAAAATATTCTTAAATTATTCTTAATCATCAATGTTGTAAATTGGCCTGAAGATCAAGAGAAATAAGTCAAATCTTTGTCATTTGTTATTTTAAATTAAAAAGACAGGATGTATGCATTCTAAAACAAATACAGTAGCCTGAAAATCACACTTATTGTACAGTGTAAAAAACGCAGAGAAATAAAAATGATCCTCGTCAAGCTTGAGCCTCAGATTATTCTTAAATAATTCTTAAATTTCAGCAATTTTGAGCCTGAATATTCTTATAGACTGTATTCTTATAAAAAAAAGTGTGTATTATCTACATATAGCTACAACAAGAGATAAAATAAATAGAACTTCAAGGAAATCAATCAAGAATTTCAAGAAAGCCATCTTTGAATACATCATCAAGACTTAGCAGACAAAAAAGGATTTGTCTTGACTGGTTCCCGCCTTCTTTAAATTAAAAATAATTATTTATCCTCTTTTATCTTTTACTTTATCTTATTACTCTTACAGATCATTACCTTTGAAAGATTAGCTATCCAAAAAGAGTTTCCCTAGGTCAAAAACATTATTAACATATTTCTACATTCAGACAAAATGGTTTCAGAGAACAGGCTCCGGGAAATACAGTAGATAACTCAATTTCAGCGGTGGAGTTAATTTAGACATTTCTTTAATTAATTTTTGAATGATCTTGAAAAACTTTCTTTCCCAAAAACGTTTAAAAATGAATGGTGGATTTGACGGCTCCATTCCATTTGCAATTCAGGGAATTTCATAAGAATTAATAAAAATAAATCTTCAATTTCGTGAGTTTTAAAAATTGTCTTTCTGAAATGGCCTGATTTTTCAATTCCTAATGGCTAATTTCCATTCAGTGTATTCCATCGCAAGTGGTACTTTGCGAAAGACTTCTGATCTGGGCATGCGTACTCCGAAGGTATTGATAGCTTAGACCTTCACACGAGTCATACTCTTTGCAAACAGCAACAATCACCTTTGAACAAACACAATCTGGTTGCTGTTTGCTTCGAGTACATTTCCACTCTTAGGAAAGAGATGCATATTTTTGTAGTTGTGAGAAGCCGTTTCCGAAAGAGTGGGAGGAAGATAATAAGTCTATTGACATTGACAGCTAAACCAAAGTCGCGAGGCCAGGCAAAGCCAATCAGAACACAAGAAGTTTTATCTTCGAAGCGACATCAGATCAATTCAGAACAATTAGTTTGTTATCGCTCTCATTCTGAAGGAAATTAAAACTTGGCTCACTATCTCAAAAAGTATGGCAAAAAGTCGCGCGCGGGCAAAATTTGCTGAATGGAATTCACCTTAAGGGTATATTTTTAGTCAACGTGCGGAGGGGTAAAAGATGGGCGTAGAAATTGCTGATCTGCGTCCTGAAAACTTGTCCGAAACTTTTTTATGACAATCTTTGTTCATGGATATAATACTTTCTTCGTTTCTCTCTATAACTGGACGCAAACTTCCGAAATCTATAATACAGTGGAAAATATTGTTGTTTAACAGCCAAACGGAAGTTTCAGAAATGCTCCGAGAAAAGTGTCCGAAAGTTTTTTGTCCAAAATTACCTGTCCGAAATTTTTTCGTCCGAAACTTTTCGTTATTGATTAATGTATTAAAGAACCCAATTGTAATGAGCTCAATTGATACAAGAACCTACTATTAAAAAGCTGTTTTTGCGGTTTCTGATTAACAACTAAAACATTCTCTTCTGGGTGTAGTTTTCACATATGTAAATAAATATTCGCAAGAAACGCTCCACAGAAGAAAAAACGAGGTTGCACTGTTAGCTGAAATTGACAAGTTTACAGTCATGTAAAAGCAAATGATTCCAACCAAAAAAGCTTTTTACAAAAGCAAAAGATTCTGTCATTGCGAAGTTGCTCACAGCTGATATGAGCCCTCAAGTTGATTATGACATGTTTATGCAATTCTTGTACACTTTGTTTAATACACGTTTTTTTTTATAAGGAACACCTTTATAAGGAACTCGAGGCTGAAAATTCCCAAAAAATTAAGGAACTTTAAGGAACTGTCGAGGCTCGGATGAAAAACTAAGAAACTCTTTTTTAAAGAACAAGACGGTTTGTACGAAAAGGAACGGAAGTACAATATATTTCCCATCGTTCTTCCCCAAAAGGCTCCATTTATACTTAAAGTTAGAAATGAAGAAAAGTTTCTATGAATTTGCTGTAAAAATTAGTATTTATACATATCCCACGACAAGGAACAGTATAAGGAACTTTCAGCCTCATTTTGTTGAAAAATTAAGGAACTCCAGCCTCAACTCAGAGCAAAGGTTCCTTATAAAAAAAAAACGTGTAAGCAACTGGTCAATAAGCAACTAGGGCTAATATTTTGTTAAAAACTTTGGTGAAATAGCATTCTTTACATTGTGCATCGTTGCAAACTTGTCAATTACACAGAGAAGCCAGAAAAGAGCTAAAATAAGAGGTTTTAGGGGGTACCAGTCATTCTGCGAGGGCTGAAATACTAGATACACGTTTTTTTATAAGAACAAAGTAAAGAACATAAGTTTTCAGAGGCTGAAAAGTTAAGAACATGCTAAGAACATTACAAGGCTTAGTGAAGCTAGAAACAAATTAAAATTAACTTTCTTATTTGGCGCTGTCCTGTTCTCAACTCTAGAAAACAGGTGAACCATCAATCATTGTGACTATATGTAACATTTTTACATGTGCGTCCCTTTTCGTAGCAATTATAACATACACGTTTTTTTATAAGGAACCTTTGGATTGAGTTGAGGCTGGAGTTCCTTAAATTTTCAACAAAATGAGGCTGAAAGTTCCTTATACTGTTCCTTGTCGTGGGATATGTATAAATACTAATTTTTACAGCAAATTCATAGAAACTTTTCTTCATTTCTAACTTTAAGTATAAATGGAGCCTTTTGGGGAAGAACGATGGGAAATATATTGTACTTCTGTTCCTTTTCGTACAAATCGTCTTGCTCCTTAAAAAACAGTTTCTTAGTTTTTCATCCGAGCCTCGACGGTTCCTTAAAGTTCCTTAATTTTTTGGGAATTTAAGCCTCGAGTTCCTTATAAAGGTGTTCCTTATAAAAAAACGTGTAATGTGAAAAACAACAGCTTTTTAAAAAGCAAGTAAATTAAGAACATGTTAAAAACATTGTGAGCCTTCAAATCGGAAAAATTAAGAACATTGCATGGCTTTCTTCACCAGTGAGGGTCGTATAGGGGGGGTCCTTGTTCCCCTGTTCCCTTAGAAAATTATAATTTGTTCCCTTGAGATTTGTGGAATTTTCAGAGTGTTCCCTGAAAAATATGCGCAAAATGTTCCCTTGTTCCCCTAATTTCATGCAAATGTTCCCTGTTCCCTAAGCCATTTTGGGGCTTGTTCCCATGTTCCCCAGAACCCCTATACGACCCTCACCAGTGTTCTTATAAAAAACCGTGTACCGTATGTTAAGCAACTCTTGAGGACTGGACCAAAGTCCAGTTGCTTATTGAAAAAAAGTGTAGCCATTTTCGATAACCAACTGGAATTTTAACAAGTCTCCAAAGTTGCTTTAAATTTTGGACATTTCAACCTTCCAAGTGGCTTAAAAGCTAAAAGTTGCCTACACACTTTTTTTATAAGAATATCCTAATTTTTGCCGAGGCTCGAACTTTTCCATTGTTATTCTTAAATTTCCATTGTTCTTTGGCAATTTTGAGCCTGAATATTCTTATAGACTGTATTCTTATAAAAAAGTGTGTATATTTTTTGTACCTAAAAACCACTCCTAACCTTGTGGATCAAAGGCTTTTCAGCAGAAAGTGGAACACATTACCTAAAGGCTGTTACATCTTTTCACATCAACACAAATTTTGACATGAATGCTGCAGCTTTTTGTTGTTTAACATCCTAATTGCCTACAGAAACGGTGATTAAGTCAATGAGTCCTCAAGTTGCTTAATAAAGTTTTGTAATAAGCAATTGGTCTTTGGGTCAAGCCCTCATCAAAGTTGCCCTCAAAGTTGGTCTTTAAGCCCTCAAAAAATTACTGGTACCCCCTAAAGGCCCTAAAATCTCTTTTTTGCTCTTTTTCTTTCCGTTCAATGTAATTGACAAGTTTGAAATGATGGATTGTATTAAGAAAGCCATCTCAACCAAAAATCTGAAAAAAAAATCTCAGCCCTTGTCTTACTGAACATGAACAGTTGCTAATTAAAAAAATGTATTCAAGTCACTCCAGCCCTATAGTTTCTTATTATTGAAAAAGTGAATGGTTCCATCGACCAAGTCGTTGAGGTCGTTGAAGTAGCTTCGTATCAATTTCATTATCTGGTTAGATTAAGCTGCTAATCTTACGTCTGGAAATCCCATCTCAGGATTATTATTAGCAAAACATTTGCACGTCGATCTAAATTTACAACTGCAAATGACCCAAATAAACAAGTTCAATTCACTGCTTATTTAGTACATCTCATTCCATTTAGTTTCTTGTTTTCTCAATGAGCACCGTTTCTTGTTTTCACAATGGGAACTGTAGTTTATACAAATAGCTTCTCAAACTTGTTAATTAAAATCGTATTACTTGGATTTATCTGCGGGTGGCAAGGGCAAAGGTTCTTTTTTCAAAACTCGTTAATATCTCTATCTAAAAATCCACTGAAAGCCTTCCGTATTTAATTCATGATTCAATCCAATAACAAATATTGTTTCTGTTTCGGATTCTCTCATCGAACAATCAGCTATCTGGAGAATCTTCTTTTTTAAGAAATCAATGGTGCGACAGGCAAACTCTTTATCTACATATGATAAAATAAGGGGCGTTTTAACCAAGTCTCTGAAGAAATTTTACAGCTATCTTATCTAAATGTTTCGGTTTTTTATTAGATTTCCACTGACATTTCACAAATTTCAAACTAAGCAACACTCCCAGTAAATGACCAAAGCAATCTACTAAAGGCCTGAAGATTTACCATTTCTACGACAGGAAGAAAAACAGGAAACCCATACGCATTCAAATTCGATCGATAAATGGGCACTCAAAATCTAAAAATTTTAAGAAACTTTCAGTGCTGGATCAATTTTTGTTTCTGTTTCTTCTAAAAAAATACGTAGATCTCAGATACTTTGAAACAAATTCAGTTAGAGTCAGTAACATTCGGAATAATTTCGGTACAATGTAGGGACCAGAGTAACTCGGAACAAGGGAAGATTCGGGGATTCGGGGATGAGATAAAACGAACACAGGAATAGTAAATTCAGATGTAGCGACCACTCGCTTATGATTGAGGTGGGAAGACACAAAACAACGTGTAGAACAACGTGTAAAATGAGGGATGTGGAAGGCTTGGCGGATTGGTGTATTTTGTTGATTATAAGAAGCGGGTATTGTATTCTCTAGTATTACTAAACGGATTTTCGTATCTTAGTTTTTTGGCGGATCGCGTATTTTTCAGATTTTCTGAGGCGTATTTCGGACGTAGACCACCTTTTCAAACGGATTTTCGGATCTTTTTTGTCCCGTGCAGAGTAAAATGACTGCGTGGTACAATTTCATAAGCCATCGAAAATTTGCGGATTTTCGTATTTTTTCAACAGAAGTAGGCGTATTTGCGTATTTCAATACCCCTTTTCACCCTCCTCCAAAATGTGTCAGCTCGGTGTTGCTGAAGATGAATTTCACTTCCTAATGGTATGCCCGGCTTATGATAAACTGAGAGCAATTCTATTCTCGGCTGCCCAAGTTAACATCTCCAACCCTGAAAGGCGATTCACGACAATTCTGAGTAGTGAAACTAGCGAAGTTATCCGCCCTTTTGCCAAGTTCATTGCCGATGCTATGATGCTGAGAAAACTACAGTTGAGTGCCATTTAGCCTCCTGTATGACCCAAACACCACAAATTGGTTAAAAAAATATAATAAAAAAAATTATTGTTCTGTTGATGCCGTTTTCGGCTCCTGAATATTCTTATAGATTGTATACACGCAGTTTTTTTTAAGCAACCGCTTATAAGCAACCAAGATGTAGAAGGCCCAAAACTTTAAGCAACGTATAGTACCAGAGGAAAAAAACCTAAGCAACATTTTTAATTTCAAATAATTTATATCACTGCAAGCAATCAAGGATTTATCAACATAGAAGCTATTTCCATTCATTTGCCATCAAAACTCTCATATTGACGGAGTGTTACTCATTGACTACATTGTGTCAAAAGACATCAATGGAATAGAAATGGTACTTCTTGGCTGATTTTTTTGTAGTATTTCTTTGCTGTATACTTAGGTGTTTTAAGCGTTATGTTGCATAAAAAGCTATAGCAGAACTCCAAATTTGGCTGTTTTTCTAGCCTCTATACTATTATCAGGGCAAAAATATACAGTTAAAATTAAGCAATAACTAAGCAACTTTTGTTCTAAAAGGTGGCCATGAAAGGTCCAAAAATAAGCAACTTTTTGAACTAGGCCAGAGCGAAGTTGCTTATAAAAAAAATTGCGTGTACTCTGCCTGGATTGGTCTGCTGTTCGGTAGACGACGAAAACCCTTGTACTGCAAATAAAAAACCTTGCAAGGTGCATTGTGCATGTAAAGCATCAAGTAAGTTCAAAGCTGCATGTTGCAGATGATCAGTATACGACGCAACCAGTAGCAATGGCGATGCAAATTTTTGTGGTCAAGAAAACAGGGAGCAAGAAACTTTTTATGCAAATTTTAACAAAAAAATTTAGTGCTCAGCACGAATATTTACCGTCTCAATATTTTAGAACGGAATCAGGAAAAACTTAGTACATTTAAATTAATTGACAAAACAAAGAAATAACATTGACTCTGGGAAGATAATTCACGAGAAGATAACCAATGCAAAGAAGCATCTTTTGAAATTTTAGTCCTTCACAAAAAATTAAATTAAAATATGGCAAACCGACGAAATGGCACAAGACAATGTTAAATACCAAACCGACGGCCAACCAAAATAATATATATTATTGCTGGTAAATTAAATTTACAATTTAGCAAGATACAAAGAAATGTTTTTATTAAATGATACATTTTGGACAAATAAAGAAGGAATTGGTCTGATAAGTTTTAACCTTGACGCCTGAACAGTATGCCTCCATTGTTTCTGTGTAAGATACCTATACAAGCATTCAAGCATACCCTTAGCAAAATATGTACGTAGTGCAACAGCGCAACTCCGATATTATCGTGAGCCTTGTCTGAAAACATCTTCAGATCTTTAGTCAATGTGCAGCATGAAAAAGGAATAATAGTACATAGTACAAAACGAGATGTTATTTCTGCTAGCTATAGACGCTTATTTTTACAATGCCTAGCGCAACATGCCCAGCGCAAAGTCTTGTTCCTTAAAGTTCCTGGTCTTTGTACCTTTTTTGATTCAATTATACTACCAAATGCTCTTTAAAGGTTCCTTAATCTAAACTGCATATTTACAGCCTTGACTATTATAATGCGACACTTGTATGCAAGAAAAACTCGAAACAATGCAAGGAAACATTTGATGTAATCGTAACATAAAATTTATATGAGATAGCAAATGCATGGAACCAGCCTCCAAATTCTTGGTTTTTCGCAGTGATAAAAATATTCAAAATTGAAAAGCTCCTTAGCGATTTTAACTTAAGTAGCTAAAGTTCCTTAATTTTTAGGCCTTCTACATGAAGGTTCCTTATAAAATGGTAAATCATAAAAAGGGTGCAATAACCCTTCTAAAATTTGGAAGCAAATACTGTTAGCTATGCGACGCCAGAAAGCAGCGGCCTTTCCAATTCGGAGTTTAATAAACGCAATCATTTCAGGGAGAAGCAAGAAACTTTAAATTAGCCATCAGGGTATCGATTTTAGGCCATTCTACATTTTCATCCAATGTGTCAAAACGAGTTTATATGATAGGTGAAGGTGAAGGTGAAATGGTGCTTAAGCGCCAGTCGCTAGGATCTCGGTAGTAGGTTAACTAATCAAAGACATCGGCCCTGGCTGCGACGCTACAGTTACCTCGAGGAGCGGTTGTGGGGGGGGGGCTACTCTATTTTTCAGGATTAAATATAAACCTGCTTCATTTCCAAGTTTTTAATACATTGCATAAATAAGAGGCGTTCAAGCCTTCTAATATTGACGAGCAAAATTTTGCGACGTGGCGAAACGAAATAGAAAATAGTAGTACTATCATTAACTATTATTATAGAAAGGTAGGCCTATATTTAAGCATTCCAGCATTCTGCAATTTTGGAGTTTGGCCTCAGTTCAGTGGGTAGTAACATCACCTACACACAGTATATAAAAAATACGCTATTTGCTGAGCCCCTGCTCGAAACCTAAATCCAGTTGGGCTAAAGAGGGCTTGGGGTACTAAAAAAACTACTAAAAATTGGATTTCCATCTTGATAATAAATGTACGTGATGGCTATTTCAATAAGCAATTTTTCATTATTTTTATAATTGTTGCTCAATGATAGAATGGAATGGGAATGAAACCTCAAACTTTCGTGCAAAATTCTTTAACATTTGTCAAGAAAAAACATAAAGCATTCCGTAACTCAGCCGAAACCTTGGTATTTATCGATAAAAGTTATTTACCCAATTTTCTTTGTTAATTTTATTGCGTTGCAAATTTATTGAACGGACACACGATACTATATGATATTCTTAGCTGCGTAAAACTATAAATAATATTGAGAGTAACATTAAACTGCGAGTGGAAAATACGCTTGAGGCGTAATATAAATGCAACATAAATGCACTCGACTCGAGAATGAATATGATAAATGAACGGAAATGGTCAGGCAAAGTACATATTTTATCCAAAGTTGTGATCTTCCGCGTAAATCAAAGAGAATTAATTGATACATAAAAATTGTTCTCTATTTTTAAGTATTAAATTCTTAATTAATAAGCTGGAGAAGGT
>JACTAT010000907.1:0-12948 GCA_014526335.1 Chrysaora quinquecirrha | reverse complement strand
TTAGGGGTCAAATCAGGGGTAAAAGGGGAAAGGGAGCAAGGGTTTCAAAATATCAAATAACCACTAGAATTGTACAAAAATAAGTAATTGTGGTCAATTTCGAGAGCTAATTTCGAATATCTATTTCGTTTTCTTAAATTTTGACATTTAGGGGGTCAAATCAGGGGTAGAAGGGGAAAGGGGGCAAGGGTTTCAAAAGATCAAATCACCACTAGAATTGTAAAAAAATAAGTAATTGGGGTCAATTTGGAGCTGATTTCGAAAATCTAGTTCGTTTTTCAAAATTTTGATGTTCAGGGAGTCAAATCAGGGTAAAAGGGCAAGGGTTTCAAAACACGAAGATCCATTAGAATTGTACAAAAAGTAATGATTTTGAAAAACTTGTTCGTTTTTCCAAAACTTTGACGTTTAGGGGGTCAAATCAGGGGTAAAAAGGGGAAAGGGGGCAAGGGTTTCAAAACATCAAGTAACCACTTGAATTGTACAAAAATAAGTAATTGGGGTCAATTTCGGGAGCTGACTTCGAATATCTATTTGTTTTTTAAAATTTTGACATTTAGGGGGTCAAATCAGGGGCAAAAAGGGGACAGGGGGCAAGGGTTTCAAAAGGTCAAATAACCACTGGAATTGTACAAAAATAAGTCATTGTGGTCAATTTCGGGAGCTAATTTCGAATATCTATTTCGTTTTTTTAAATTTTGACGTTTAGGGGGTCAAATCAGGGGTAAAAGAGGACACGGGGCAAGGGTTTTAAAACATCAAAGAACCATTAGAATTGTATGAGAATTTGAATATGGGTGAATTTTAGGTGCTGATTTTGAAAATCTAAATTTAGAGCAAATTCTGTTTGAGATACATAGCAACGTGGTTAACTCGTTGGGCAATGTGATAGCTTTGAAAAAAGCTGTTTGATTAGTAGGAGCAAAGCAATGAAAGAGCTCTGCAAAGACTTAGTTATCTTCAGCATCTTGAGACTGACTGCTGGGCACATCAAATTCTCTAGCAATATGAAATTGATTCCAGCAATCTCTTCCTGTTGTATTGGAGCAAAGTGCCAAAGGATCACCAGGATTGGAGCATTTCTTGCAAGCATATGATTTTTTCGTGTGGCATATTCGACATTTCAGCCTTTTCTCTTTGCTTGTTGTCTCTTCCAATGCAATTCTCTTAGGCTCGAGGCGACCTTTTCTTCGGGAAGCAAGTGCTGATTCCAGTGGTCTTTTCTTTGCGGGAGGCTTTTCAGATGGGTAGTGAAGGATATCCATACGTCAATGAAACATTTTAAATTTGGCATGCCAGATGAGAATCGCCTGAAAATGGAAAGAAATTTGAGATAATGCATTTTTGGACAACTGATCATGAGGAAAGGGAAAGTTGCTCCACAAGGTATGGGCATTCACCAGCACATACATCTCACAAAGGCTATCAAAAATTATGCTTTGTTTTCTTACACTTCTGCATTCGGTGCTGTAATATTACAACTGCTGATTCGTTCTGTCAAAACATCCGTATATTTCACGATATAACGAAGCAACTTTTCGTACATGAATGATGACCTTTTCTCTTCCTTGGTTAACTTCGATTGCTTCCCAGTGCTGGCATCCAGATTCGATGTCGTTATCCAAAAAAACTACAACATTGTTGTCATTCCAGTAAGTAAGATCTAGGTAGCTCTTATGCCGAGACTTAGAAAACCCTCGAAAGAATGCTCTGGCTGAATGCAGATTGTCCTATGATCTTTTCAGGGCAGTGTTGAAGCATTGACAACTCGGAATTTGAGCGCTTGAGCATCAGCCTGAAAACTTCACTCGTGGTCTTTTTTATTTCTGGTTGGGATTTCAGAGGATCTTCGCTCCAAGCCCATCTGTATTGCCGAAAACCAAGAAGTCGTAAATGCCATTTAATTGTCAAGAAGCCTCTCATGAAATTGATGCCTGCCTCATCTGTGGAGATCTCTCCAACTTTTTCAACACATGCAGGATCTGCAGAACCATGCTCATTCGTTCTCATAATTTTCATACAATTCTCAGAGTTATTGGATGTTTGAAAATCTTGCCCTTATTTACCGATGCACCCCCGATTTGACCCGGCAACGCAAACATCAAAATTTTAAAAAATGAGTTCGATATTCGAAAGTGGCTCCAAAATTCAACCCCAGTTTCTTATTTTATACAGTTCTAGTGGTTATTTGATGTTTTCAAAACCCTTGCCCCCTTTCCCCATTTACCCCTGATTTGATCCCCTAAATTTCAAAATTTTAAAAAACGAATTATATTTTCGAAATAGACACCTAAAATTCACCCAATATTCAAATTCTCATACAATTCTAAATGTTCTTTGATGGTTTGAAACCCTTGCCCCCTTTTACCCCTGATTTTACCCCTAAACGTCAACATTTGAAAAAACAAAATAGATATTTGAAATCAGCTCCCGAAATTGACCCCAATTACTTTTTTTGTATGATTCTAATGGTTCTTTGGTGTTTTGAAACACTTGCCCCCTGTCCCCATTTTACCCCTGATTTGACCCCCCAAACGTCAAAATTTTAAAAAACGAAATAGATATTCGAAATCAGCTCTCGAAATTGACCCCAATTACTTATTCTTTTACAATTCTAACTGCTCTTTGGTGTTTTGAAACCCTTGCCCCCTGTCCCCCTTTTAGCCCTGATTTGACCCACTAAACGTCGAAATTGTTAAAAACGAAATTGATATTCGAAATCAGCTTCCGGAATTGACCCCAATTACTTATTTTTGTACAATTCTAGTGGTTATTTAATCTTTTGAAACCCTTGGCCCCCTTTCTCCTTTTACCCCTGATTTGACCCCCTGAACCTCAAAATTGAAAAACGAACTAGATTTTTTAAATCAGCACCCAAATTTTGGCAACTTTAATTTTCGACTAATTTTTTATCTCTGGGACCTACTGGGATGCTGGCCATGAGAGGGTTAAGAGAGAATTCTGATGCGTTTTGTTCATATTTCCTTTCTTCAACTTTGATATTTTTAGGAGTCAAACCTGAACGAAACAAACAATCTCGATTCTCGACGGAGTCCTGACAACAACCTAATAACGGCCGTCTTCCATTACCCATCCGCTGTGTCTGCCAGACCCTCTGATCAGTGGCCAGACCATGGGCTCTGGCCTACTATTGGTTGGATATCTAGAGATTCCCAGCAGCAGCCAATGAGAATTCTTGATACCTGGGTGACCGTGGGCATCTCCCTCTTGTTGAAGTAACCAATCACAGAGCCTGTTAGATTCAGTTCACATCTGTAGCGTGGCAGGGCTGACAAGCGTGGCAAGTCTGACTTTCTACGTCATAAGCGTTTTCCTAGCATCTGTAATCATGGGGGTCTCAAGGGAAAGAACAGTGAAAAAGCTGAAGGACGGGAAATTTGGCGAGTTAAACTTTAATTCTCACGAGTGATCGTGACGCGAAACTCATCGCTGTGAAAGCTACCAAACGAACAAGAAGGTACATTTATTAAATTTTCATGTTAATCTTATATCAAAGTTCAAGTATAATTTTAAAGTCTATCATGCTCGATTGAAAGCCAGTAAAGCTGTATTTATGGCTGGAAAGAGTATCTGCCTTTGGTTTAGGTAGGCCTAAGGCCTAAGACCTGATAGCCAGGGAATTTTCCATAACAATCTGACTTTCAACCTAACTTTGAATTTTATTACACATTCTGGGTAAATCGATAGCGCTGATTCCAAATCTGAGATGGGCCCTGTGAAATTTTGACCGGAAGTTGGACTTTTTGATGACGTCATCAAAGTACCTTTTTTGCCCTTTGACTGCAATATCTCTCTACTAGTGCATCCATGAAGGTCGTAGAGTACAAATATGGGTTCTCCTGACCTAGAGATTTCGAATGATATATAATGAGTCCGATTTTACTAAACTTTACCCAAATCATGACGTCATCACAATGACGCTCATCATCGTAAAAATTGTTATTTTGGTAAAAATTTTGCGTGGAAACTGTACATATAAACATAAATAGTAGAAAAAAAGTCATAGTATATGTACTTGATCACATTTAAGAAAAATTTTCCGTGGATAATGGATGCGCATTTACTGTAATGGGTTTTTCGCTTGGGTCGGTGTAGTAAATTGGCATTACAGCATGCTTGAGGTTTTAACTGGACAGGACATTCTTGTTTGACGTTAGGTGTTTTTCGTTGTTTCATTTTCAGTAGTTTAGACACAAATATCAGTTAAGATTATTGAAATTGATACACCGATTATAAAACATGTCATGATATGCTTACAAGCTTCAAAGGAAAATTAAAGAGATGAGTTTAAATCAGCTAAAAATTCAAGACAAGGAATTTGCATCTCTTGCTGGGGGTATTGTGACTCTACCGCAGATGGTCCTTGTAAGTTCAGACGATTTTTAGTATTCAATCATGTTTATTCAATAAAAATTTTGCAGGGACATAGGTGGACATTTTTCATGCTTAAATTGATGTTATTGCTCGGATATACATTATAAACACCTGAACTCTCTCCACGATGCTATTGTTAAGCAAATTATGAACTTGAAATTTATGCACCTATTCCAAAATATCTTGGGCATGATGAAGATGGTGTGTTGAATTGAGTACTGCATTTGGCAGTAGATTAATTAGTTGATGCCTCAACCCATAGGGATAAGGATGGATGACCATGGCTTGGTTAACACTTATCCTCAATGAGAGTTAAACTGGGCTGGGACTCATTCTGGGATGAATTTCAACCATTGTTGAGTTTTCTTAGTATGTAAAGGCCTTTGAGACCACACTGCCACAGCACCCTCACCATTCACCACTTAAAATTTCCCCTTTTCAAAAAAATTGTTTTAGTGTTGACAATGTCAATATTTCAAGAAAGCTGTTACAATATGAAAAGGATGTTTGATCAATTAGGAGTATTCTATATATCGAAAACTTTTAATCAAAATCTCTAAATTAGATTTATTCAAAAAATTTAATGTCAACCAACTAGTTATACTTCAAACTTGGAATCTTTTATCCTACATACTGTAGTGTACATTGTACATACTGTGTCAGGCATGGTTAGTCCATTTTAGCTGGCTGTTTGTAGTAGAAGATAAGATTGGTTCTCTCACAGGCTTCCCAGTGTATTATAATGATTAACATATAATGATACTCAACTGCTGTCATTGGAATTGTATTTGATCTTTTGAAAAAATGGAACATCCCCAAAACTCAGACGATACTGTTTTTGTCATTTTACCATTAAATGCCACAATATTTGCAAGGGACTTTTCCATAATGTTGCAAAATTAAATCCCTTCAGTTTTTGGTTTGATTAATTCTCTTTCACCCATTCAAATTTTCTTGTTGAAAGGAAAAAAATAACAACTATTTTTCATCAAAAAATTCATTGACAAAGGCCATGAGCTCAATCCTCTTAATTATGAGAGGCTGGAAGCCGCCAGCCAACCAGTTTTTTGAGCAAGGCGATGCAATGTTCTTTGAATTCTTTCATCTTATTTAACAGTTAGGATTTATTAGACTGTCCATATATCTTATCAATTATGAGCTTATTTAAAGAGGTGTGTTGGTTTTCATCTGTAATAGAATATTTTTTTTAGGTGAGCCTCAAATTCAGAGAAGTGAGCCTGATTCTAAATCCGAAACCCTTCCATCTCCCTTAACCATCCCCAACACTACTTTGACCCCACCACAAAGAAATCATACATTGATTGATTTTGTTCTCAATATTCCTTATGATCCAACAGTTCCCCTCTCCTTTGCTGTTCCAATGACAAAGCCTCTTCACTTTCACATCATGTTTTTGAAGTTTTTGGTATTGTCCTCTTTCCAGCATAAGCAATATGCTGTGGCTGTTGCCTCTAAATGTTTTTCTAAAAAGCAAATGCAGGCAATGTTGTCCTTCATTTCTAAGAACAGTAGAAATTTGTGGTTTGGCAGAAATTCTAGAAAACCAATTTATAGCCTAAAATACGATGTGCTTGGTGATTTAGTTGTAAGCAAATACTGCGATCTTCCAGTAATTGTGCACAGTTCTTACAACAAAACACAGAAATGTATTCTTGAGTCAAAAGAGCTTGTTTGTAAAGATGACCTTCCAGCTGTTTTGGAAGACATCCATTATTCTATGGTCAATGGTGTCAGGTCGTGTCCCTGGTGGAGTCAATGCCGTAAGCAAGGCATTTAATGCAAAGTTCTTTTTTAAGGGTATTTTTAAGAAAATAAAAACATTCCTTAAAAACTGCCAATCTTGTAGGGTGAATACTATTTTGCCTATGACCCAAACCCATCCTCCAAAGCCAATAAGATCATTTCGTCCACACGAAAGGCTTCAATACGATTTGATCGATTTGGCACCACAAAAAAAAACAATCTTTCATGAAAGATAACGCTTGGGGATTTCACTACATTCTAAGCATAAAGTGTTGCTTCAGTAAATTCTGCTGGCTCTTTCCATTGAAACGGAAGACTGCACCATCTGTTTACAATGTTGTAAGATTTCTTTTTGACGTTGAAGGCCCTCCTGAAGTTCTTCAGTCAGATAATGGCAAAGAATTTGTAAACTATCTTACTACACAGCTTAGTTCTGAATATGGCTTTCGCATCATTTGTGGAAGACCATACACACCCCAACACCAAAGGCAGGTAGAAAACTTAAATAAAATAGTCAAGGCATACTTGAGAAAATTATTACAAAGCTTCCGAACAGAAGAGCAAGGAAAAGTGTGGCCACTTCTGTTACCCAGCATTGCCAACAAAATTAACAAGTCATACCATTCAACAATAGATGACATACCTTTTCAGGTATATAGGAATCCGGAAATTAGCTCGATTGGATACACTATTGTACCCGATGATAAATCATTTGATTGTTTGTCTCTGTTGGAATCTTCTTCTGACAGTGACGAGTGTTCTTCTGACTCCAGTGATGATCCTGATACATCAGAGAATGTTGATGATCATGCTGACACTGAAAGCAACAGAGACGATTTCTCTTTCTCGTATAATGAAGTGATGCAGTCCTGCCTTGGATCTTCTCTTTCCAAGTCTTTCTTTGGAAATTTTGATGAACCCTCTGAGAATCTAAATCTTCTTCAAGAAGGGTCTGTGGAATATGAAAGTGATGCTGAGGAGGAGTAAAAAAATTGATTAATTTATTGAATTAATTAATTAATTCCGTCACATTTTCAAACTCTCTCTTCAGGGATTCTAAAGAAACATTTTTACGCAAGCTTCGTGCATTGCAATCAACTGAATGCACAATTCATGGCAACATTGAAAGAGTAATGAAAAATTGTCCTAGAGACAAATTTTCCGTTCGGTGATTCAATGCTGGTCAGAAATCCAGAACTGAAATGTTCAAAGGCAATGACTGCAAGCCGTGACCCTTTTGCTCTAGTTAATGTTATTGCCGAAGTGGCAGAGGCTCTTTCTGGTGGCATGTACAAACTGAAAATGCCAGATGGGGAAGAGTTCTACCAAAAAAATGTTTTCGAAGGGGAAATGGTTTTATTTCGAAAAAATGAATCCAGTGCACCTCTCCCTTCTTCAAAGTCATCTGACAAGCCTTCTTCTGTGAAGGATTAGAAGGTTCTCCTTGATGCCGTATCTGACTTCGCAATCCAAGTCAGACGAACAGTGTATCAGTCAAAGGAGAAACGACCCAGAAATGATCTTTCTTTGCCCAGAGCAAATATTGTCTTTATGCACTATTTTGGTGTTCTTGATTGCGGAGTATTGGCTGAGCTTTACAGTTGAAAAGATGAAAAAAAACAATGTGAAATGCATGCTCGAATTTAAAAAAAAGCAGGTTCCCTTTTCTTTTGTATGGCACAGTTGCTTGGGAACGCAAAAGAAAGGTATGGTTATCAGACAAACTTCTTGCTTTCTTAGGCCTAGATGAATCTCATCAGTGCCTTGATTGCTTTCAAGACATGTCTTCGTTCTGTAACCATACATGCTGCCTCCAACGTGCTCGTAACTCTCTTGAACGCAAGCTTCCCTCCTCAAAAACTAAACGAGCAAATGCCTCAAATTTGAAGTCAAAAAAGTGCGCTTAATTTTTAAAAGCTGATGCTACTTCCAAAAAAAAGAGCAAAATGACTGAAGATTCGCAGACTTGCAGGAAACCTAAAAAAACAGTTGCAGGCGCTTCTACAAAAAAGCAACTGCATCTGTTAAAAGCATATCTTTCTGAAACATTTTTTGAACAACTGCTGAGACAAGTAAAACAAAAATGCTCTCTGCTTCTTGCCAATGGCAATCTGGATGAAAAAACAAGAAACCTGCTTGAAGCTTTCAATGTGAAAGTTAATGCGGTAAGCAATATACCTTCAGAGAAGTTGGAGCTTTTTCAGAGGAATTTGCAATATTTTCTTAAGACGGCTTTCAATGCACCTCAAGCTGACATCCAAAGAAACCTTTCTTCATTAAATTTCTCCTCAAACGGGATGAATTTGAATATGCAAATGCAAGGTAGCACTAACTTTTGTGGGTTATGTGCCCTAAGCAATACACTTCCGCAATCTGCAGACTTCAAGCCTGAATCAGTTAACGGCATAGCTGATATGATATGGCTTGAGCAGGCTCTACACCAGGACCTAACCAATGAGCTTGAAAAATGTCGGTCAGATACTTGTGATTACAACATTGATGTGTTGCTGAATGCTGCCATTAATGCTGCTTACGATTACTCGTCGTTTTAGCAATGAACTGCATTCTTTCTTTAAGCATGCAAACCCTGATCATGTTTCGAGTGAGCCAGCAGTCATGTTCAGCTCTCTATTAAAATCACTTGGCATTAATCCTGGTGATAGAGTTTTGATGAACGATGCCTCAGACCATTTTATTTCTCTTCTTTTTCTGGAGAAACATTTGATCCTATTAGATAGCCTAAACGGGCTGCTATTGTACGAAGCATCTGATGCTTTAATTTATCTTTGGCAGCTTGTATATAACAGCATGCTTGGAATATATAAATTTACTCCAAAATGTATTACCTTGATTGATGACCTGGAATCTCAATCTGAACCTAAGAATTTGTATACTATATATGATATCACCAAGCATGATTCACAAGTTGATAACCTGCAAGAGATATCAAATGTGTTTAAACATGTTACAGCTGGTGATATCAAAACTCTTAACGGCACAAATCATATAAATGACAGCGTAATAGCTGCTGTTTGTCAAGCTATTAACATCAATTACGATGATGTTTTTGCAGTTGATCCCCTTTTGACAGTGAGGCTTCTTAAGCCAAAAATACAAAATACAAAATGGCTTGCCCATCTCTTGCTTGCTTAAAACAAAACCTGTCTCTTTATCCATTCTTGTTATTACAATGCATTATGAATGTCTTGCTGACATTTGTGTTCTCTTCCACAAATGACATCAGTGATGAAAGCCTTGCGATTCATTTTCAGCAATTTCAACCACACATGGTTGAAATCGATGTAAGTATGAATGGTCGTATAATTCTTCCAGCATAATTTATATTCAATGATTATGATACTAATGTACTTGAATGACGATAACAAAAATACAATGTCAAAGTACACAAACCTATAGGGAAACAATCCTAAATCAATCTGATTCCAGTTTTCAATAATCCAAGCCTGTACGAAACTGGACCTAATCATTGTGCTCGATTTTGATGAGTCGTATTACTGTACCATGTATTCCTGTGAATAAATGTAACACTGGCCTAAGTTATCAGCCTAATCCAAATTTGAACCAGAACCGTTGCATTTCCTAATGGCTATGATAAGATTGTTTGTTGAAATATTTGTTTATTTTATAGCTTGATTGTCTCAAACAGTCTTATGGAACGAAAGACGTTTTTCTTTGCCTTGGGACCAACTCCTGAAGATATGTGTATGAAATGCAGGAGGAAGGGCATCATGTAAGAACAGGACTCCAATATGCTGTAGTCTCAAAGGAAGAACTCGGTTGGTTTCTTGCTTGGCTGAATAGACATCAAGCAAGAATGGGTTTTATGACCACCAAAATGTTGACACCATGCCTGCGCTGATTTCTACGAGATGGAGAAGAGAATGGGTTCTGGGATGAGATCAAATATGAGAGAAATGCGTGGGTTCATCTATCTTTGCGTGATTTCTCTGTATTTTCTGACTGGCGTTTCAATTAGGAACGAAGAATAAAACAAGAATTGACTTTGGAATAAATAATCAATCTTTACTACAGATATTAAATACCATGAAAAGAAATTTATAGAGTACAAATATTTTCTACCTATCCCTTTCAAGTAACTGATCATGCTTTCAAAAGAAAAATTCTTATTGAATTATACCATCATTGCCTTGTTATTATCGTTGCTGCTGAAGAAGAACTGTTGCTGAATAATACCATCACTGCCTTGTTATTATTGTTGCTGCTGAAGAAGAACTTTTGATGAACTATACCATCATTGCCTTGTTATTATCGTTGCTGCTGAAGAAGAACTTTTGCTAATTAAAAGTCGTTGCTGCTGGAGAAGAACTGTTGCTGAATTATACCATCATTTCCTTGTTATTATCGTTGCTGCTGAAGAAGAACTTTTCCTGAATAAAAGTCCTTGCTGCTGAAGAACTGTTGCTGAATTATACCATCACTGCCTTGTTATTATGTTGCTGCTGAAGAAGAACTGTTGCTGAATTATACCATCATTGCCTTGTTATTATCGTTGCTGCTGAAGAAGAACTGTTGCTGAATTATACCATCATTGCCTTGTTATTATCGTTGCTGCTGAAGAAGAACTGTTGCTGAATTATACCATCATTGCCTTGTTATTATCGTTGCTGCTGAAGAAGAACTGTTGCTGAATAATACTCGTTGCTGCTGAAGAAGAAATGTTGCTGAATTCATTCATTCACATGCTTTGCTAAAAGAATTTTAATCAATATTGTACATTACATAAAGCAGAACAGTACTTGAAAAATAGAATGGAATGGGCCTTGGCAACATGTCATTAAAAGCTTAAAATTATGAATACATTTGGAGAAAAATTTCAGTATGTTTGCCAATTTTCCCATGAGTGAGATATAGTGTTTTAAGGAGTTTGAGATATGCTCTTTCAGCTGAAAAAAATTTGTGTTGTGGCAGGGTAGGGATTTTTCACAATTTGCAACTGAATTTACCCATATAAAGTTTTGCACAGTTACACATTTTATTGAGGAACATCATGCGCAGCAAACATTTTTGAAATTAGCCTTCCATTGCCAATTACGTGTATTGGAGACTAGCTTATAAATAATTATCTTTTTTTAGTATGCTGTATGTCTTCTGTCTGGAAAATTCATTTCATTTTATCAATTTCAACAACCTCTCAGGGGTCTAGCAGTTTTACAATTTAGTCATAATTAATTAACAAAAATGCTAATAAAAGTACGATTTAGCTAAACTGCAAGACTACGTGGTACACTAACATAACAAAACATTCATTAATCGAATACTAAAAAAAATTTCTTCTATTACAACTATGTTTAATTCACTATCAGTTTTTTTCATTATATGTTTAATTTTTTGAATTATATGAAATACCCTTCGAAATCATACCAATTCTATTTTTACCTTCATTTCTTTTCATTTCTGAATAATATACAAATGATACTAAACTTGTTAAAACCTTTTTACTATCAGATTCTAAAATTTCTCTAAATAGCAGAGGTTTATCAGATGTTGACAGTGAGGAGACGTAATTTTTTTTCAAATCAATTTTTGAATAGAATGTGTCTCTTAAATTTGCATTATTTTTACAATCGTAAATGAAATGAATTTCATTATATTATAGGTATTGGATAACAATTTGCACAAAACCACTCTTTCTTGCTGCTCCAACTTATTCTTTGAGTATCTTCCTGTTTCTATCTTTATCCTATGGGCACTTATTAATAATTTCGGCAGGGAGGTTTTGTGTTGTCTTGAATCTACATATGACAAATACTTCCCTATATTTGGTTTTCATTTGATTTGCCTATAAAATGCTAGTCTACTTGCGTTTAGGAAATTTAGGAATGTCTTTAGGAAATTTTCAGTTAGTCTTCTTCCACAGAAATTCTTTATCAGAGTGTTATTTTTCAAAGTGATTTTTTTTATTGCAGACTGTGCTAGGTTTGGAGTTTTAATTAGCAATTTATTTATGTCGAAGTTAGTGTCATTAATACTTTATTTAAAAAATAATACCAAGGACTATTAATATTTTTATTAACTTCAAGTGTATCTCTTAGCAAATTATTTTTATTTAGATTAATGTAATCAAAAAATTTTAGTGAGTTTATTTGCATTTCTATT
This sequence comes from Chrysaora quinquecirrha, assembly GCA_014526335.1. Lineage (NCBI taxonomy): Eukaryota > Metazoa > Cnidaria > Scyphozoa > Semaeostomeae > Pelagiidae > Chrysaora > Chrysaora quinquecirrha. The sequence continues at coordinate 651 of JACTAT010000907.1, read as the reverse complement.
TTAACGGGTTTCAAATCAAGCTCCCCTATTATTGCATTATTTATTGATTTACGGTTCACCCCTAATATATGTTTACCAAACATGAACTGTACCTTTTCAATTTTATTCTTTTGCTTTGAACAAAAACCCCATATTTCTGACCCATATAATAAGATAGGCTTAACCGTTGCTTTAAATACCTGCAACATTGTATTTACAGAGATATAATGTACTGTCGATAACTTTTAAATGCCGTAAAGTGCACGTTTTGCCCTGTTGGATAAATCTTCAATCGTTCCAATCAAGATTTTGTCACTAGTAGTCTTTTCCTATTTATTTCAAATCTGTTCTTTTTAATTATTTTTCCTGTTTTGGTAAATTTTACAATTTTTGTTTTATCTGAATTAATGTTCATTTTCCAGGTATTGCAATAGTCTTCCAATTCTTTAGAAATAAGAACTATGTCGTCAGCCCACAATAGGCATGGTACCGAAGTTTCTTTTTAATTTTTGGCAAATCTACATGTGTATTATTGACTAACTTAGAGCACAAATTTATCATATCAACATTAAATAAAAGAGAGCTGAGGGGGTCATCTTGTTTAACGCCGATATTGATTTAGAATTCTTCTGTCATGCCATCCTTTAAAAGTACTCTCTTTTTGGTTTTAGT
>JACTAT010000906.1:0-12949 GCA_014526335.1 Chrysaora quinquecirrha | reverse complement strand
TTGCTAGCTGTTTATCTTTTATCCCCATTTTGGATATTGTCTGGAAGGTCGAGAATTTTATGTCTTAACTGATCATACTCAGGCTTTATCGTATGCTGCTAATCGATATTCCCCACGAAATTCGACATCTTTATTTTATATCCCGGTTCACAACAGACATTAGCCATATTTAAGGCAAGGAAAATGTTGTTGCTGACGCTTTATCACGTAAAGATATCAATGCAATTCAATAACTGCCTCCAATCGATTTCACCCTCCTTGCAAAAGCACAACAAGAAGATAAGGATTTACCCACCCTACAATCGTCATCTCTGAATTTGAAGGAGTTTCCACTTCCAAATTCTCCAGGAACCATTTCATGCAACATCAAAAAAGACAACCCTCGACTTTACGTTCCAGCTTCTTTCAGACGTCTCATTTTCGTCAATCTTCATTCCATCTTACATTCTGGCATACGCGCAACACAATATCTAATTACAAAACGCTATGTCTGGCCAAACAACAACAAAGATATCAGAAACTGGGCTCGTTTTTGCATCGCCTGTCAAAAAGTTAAAGCACATCGTCACACTGCTGCACCACTTGGCACTTTTCAGCACTCCTGATGCAAGCTTTGATCATGTTCATATCGACATAGTTGATCCACATCCTCCTTCTCATGGTTATAAATATTTACTCACTAGCATCGATCGTTTTAAATGTGGGCCTGAAGCCATTCCCATCCCCCACATTACTTCTGAAACAGTCGTAAAAGCATTTCTTACTTGCTGGATCTCTGTTTTTGGTGTACCATCAACAGTTACAACAGATCGTGGTGCACAGTTCGAATTTCAATCCTTACTCTTTACTCTTTCAAGATATAACATCACTGCTAGGTATCAAAATTTTAAAGACTTTGCACAACAGCTTATCAAATCTGCCAAAGGTATGGTAGAGCGTTTCCATGGCCAGCTTAAAGCATCCTTGAAGGCAAGTTCCAATCCTTTGCAATAGACTGAGACTCCACCACTAATTCTTCTTGGCCTTTTGCACAACTGTAAAATCACAATTGCACGCCAGCAGAGCTTGTTTATGACACTACAATAAGTTTAGAGAATAAGTATGTTGCACCTTCAGCAGACAACACAGGTCTGGACCCAACACTTTATACACATCGACTTTGCTCTTCAATGCAACACTTGAAACCAATGCCACTTCAAAACCAAGCTACAAAATCACAGATGCCTGAAGATCTGCAGAACTGTACACACGTTTTTGTTCATCATGATGCAATTGCAAACCCCTTGAAACTCTGTATGATGGTGACCTTTCAATGTTGTTGAACACACAAGCAAGGATTCTGAGTTATTTCTGAATTGATATCCTACACAGCACAAGATTTTGGTGAGATCATTCCAACTTTATTTATATCTATTAGATTAGAACAATATAGATGTACTTCAATATTTCATATTCAAAAAAATCTCCCACTGTTAAATGTAATTAAAGGTACCCATTAGCCATGTTTGAAGAATGAGATCAGCTAAGATCAGCCTGAGATAAGCCTAAACATTGCAGCTTGCAGTGTGGATAAATCTCCACAATTGTTCCCTGTGATTCTAGCTGTTTCAGGCTCTGTTCCTGCTTTCCCCCGCAATCGTCATTGATCCCCATTTAGTTTCAATTTGCTCTCGCTTGTTTGCGGTAATTTCCTTTTTTCTGAGTTGTTCCTCCATCTCCTTCAGTGATTCCCTGTTTGTTCCACCTTGTCACCTCTCGTTCTCATTTATTCCCACCAATTTCTAATTTGTCCTTTTTGTTCCCTCCGATTCCAAGTTATTCCCACTTTGTTTCAGCATGCCTACAATGGTTCCATTAAAAATGAAGTTTGCTGTTTATAGTAAGTGATAAGTGAACAGAGATGCTGTTTTTTGAGAGGAAAGCTACTGTTAATAGCTCTTAGTCACAGACTGACGAAAAAATAAATTGATTGTGTTGAATATCTCATCTGTTCTTGAACCTTAAAACAGAAATCACCTCATAGCCAAGCATAAAGATTTTGCAAAATTTTTTGATAACCTATACTTTTGACCAAGTCAACACTCCCTGAGCAGAAACTGCTACATTAAGATAGAGGGAAAATATATAAAACCTACACCCTCAATGCAAGAGAAAACTTTGACAGGAAAAACTGGAATTGGTGAAGCTACATGAGAAAGTCTGCTGTTTTAGTTTCTGACAAAAATAAAATATCCTACAATCATGGACAAAATATGTTGAGACAAAAATACTCAGTCAAATCTATTTGGGGTCTATGTCTTTGCCCCCCTCACCCTCCCCATTCCATGTTGATCGCTTGTTCAGGGATTTCATAACACATTGCTTGCATGATGAATTGCTTACTTGAAATGTGGATGAAACAAAATATCCAACGTGGAAGAGGGGGAGGGAGGTTAGGTGGGGCAGTAAGGGAAATGAGCATACGTTTTTTCTGAATTGTCTCATGAATGATCAATCATGGACAAAATATGTTGAGACAAATACTCAGTTTTCTTGATTAGGGGTCTATGTTTTTGAAAAGTATTTTCAAAACCATAGGAATGGGGAGGGTGAAGGGGGTGAAGACATAGACCATACAATTTAGATTTTTCCACAAGTGGCATGTACCACAACAGATGGAACCTGCTAGCCAACAAAGTTTCCACTGAGCTATAAATGCTCAATGAAATTGTTGAGTAACTCTAAAACTCTCCAAGTCATACACAGCCCAAAGTTTTCCTCCTGTTTGAAGCTTCTGTGTTTGGCTCTATGTTAAGCCTTGCCAGTACAATAAATATTCACATAGATATATCTGTCATGAGTAGTGCTTATCATTTAAAAAGTATATCTAGTAGTATGATGATGTCCTGGCTCGTCCTGAACTCACTCGTATAAATGAGTTGAGGATTAGCCAGGGTATTTTTAACGTACTAACTATCGGGACATTTTCCCATTAGGCCCTTTTCCTTATAATCCGCCTAGTGAAGGAAAAATCAGTACCTTTCCTCCAGTGGCCTAAGTTAAAATGGGGTCCTTTTTCAATTTGGCTTGTACAGTTTCATATTTAGTTTCATATTCATATCCATAATACAACTTCATGTTCATTTTTTTGCCATGAATAACATTAACGTTCCTTGTGCCTGATACTAGGTGTTGCGGAGGAGCGATAACAAATGATGAAGCGCTTTTTGTGCCCAAAAATTGAGTTGGATTGTAATAGCGGAACTTTTCCTTCAATTATCTTGTCTGTGTTAGTCTAAATCGGCGAGGAATTTCAAAATTAAGACAGAATATAAATCCCATATAAATTTGGCAATTGAAAGCGAAATGAGAAATTCAGAAATAAAGAGAGAAGTTGAAACAAGCAGTACATTGGCATAGACCTATTTCAAGTTTTTTCCCAAGAACCACTTCGAAAACAAGCAAATTGACAGAGCTGGTGGTGGTGTGGTGGCGAATGCAATGGTCCTGCTGCCAAACCAACTCGTCTTACTTGTGATTTATCAAATTAATTAGTTGTTTTTGCTTTAGAATAAAACGCTAGAAGAGTATAGATTCAAACGAGCAGAAATGTTTACAAATGTCTACAGACAACAGAATTACAAACAAAAAGTCAAACGAACATTCATTTAACTTTATAGAGTCTCTTTTACGCAGGTAATGTTATGTCTTGACAAACTAGAGCCATATGAAAATGATTTTCTACAGTTTTTGCAGACGTGTCTTTGTCTCATGTCGCCATGCTTTGCTTCTTTATGTCTACAAAGACTTCTTGCGTCGCTATAAGAAGCATCACATCCAGCAGCCTTGCACACAAATTTCTCCTCTCAACCAATTTGCTGCTTTTATGCAAATTTTCTGTGCACTTCTCTTGGTGCCGGACATGTTATGTTTGTACGCAAATTCTTTGCTACAATACATGCACTTTGAATTTTTGGTTGCAGTATGGCACACCATGTGGCCATCTAGAAGATGCTTGTGGGAAAACGCTCTATCACAACCAACTACATCACATTGAAATATGCGCCCTTCCTTATGGACACTTGCTTTGTGGCTTCTCAAACTATCGCCTGATTTGAACATCTTGCCACAGCCAGGTGTTTCGCAATGGAAATCCTGTTTTCCATGCACGTTCTGGCAGTGTCTTTTTAGGTCTGATTGAAAGGAAGATGACAATGTTCACAGCAAATCTTTAGTGTCCCATGTACAGTATCAATGTGGCGTTTAAAATGATCTCTTCTGAAAAATCTTTTGTTGCACCCATTAAATGAACAATTGAGTCCAGTGTTACTTTTTTCAGTTGCGTCATGGGTGTTTTCTTCTTGGCCCTACAAAATTGGATCCCAGAAATGCTGTTGATCTTTGAAAGGCATTTAGTTTGCCAATTTGCCTATGAAATGATTCCCCATCAGCTGCAATTTCTTGTTCATACTCATCAAAACTTTGTTGACTCAGAGGGGTTTCTGCAATTGTTTGTCCTCCGCCATCATTGTCCTGACAAAATCGTGATTCAAAATTTGTTGCATTTGAGGAGGAAATGGTCTTGGCAAATTGAGTGATCCATCATCATCTAACGCCCTTGATTGCGGCAAATTTTGACGAACTTCAAGACGATGAAACCCACCTGAAGGACTATGAAATGATGACCTTGATTTTGTTCTTCTGTTCACGGACATGTTGCAATTGTAAAGAAATATTTTATTTCTTTCTTCAATACCAATTTCGAAAGAATAAATAAGTATTTCGTTTACTTAACCTTTGATTTTATAGTAATCAAATTCTAACGTTTTGCCTTGTTTCTATGTATTGTATTTAATTTTTGGTTAGTTTTTAGAATGACACACTTGAGATCACATGGGTGTAATTTTTTTCTTTATTTTACTGTTGTGTAACACACTAATTTACTAAAGGTTTGGTTGCTGAAGCAGTGTGTAATTTATCGATGCAATTGTAACTATGTTTTCATTTCATACAAATTTGGATAAGAATACCGCATTTTTTGCACAGCCTCTAATTATTCGTAGAATTTTTCATACAATTAATCTTTTAAATTCAAGCAATTTTTAGCCATAATGTTTTTCTCAACGTTTATTCTTATTGCGCCATAATGCTCGACAAAATAGCTTGCTGAAAGCAGCACGATGGCGCTATAACCTCCACTGTACTGATGCTATCCCTCCACTGTACTGAACAGCCTCCACTGTACTGATGTTATCCCTCCACAAAACACGAAATGCTCCTGCTCTGTTTCATGTAGAAAAGCGATTCTTGTTTTGAACGAAGCCTTTTCTGCCTAGGAAGTTTTTGCCGTATTTTTCCAAATGCTTTTGGTGTTTCAAGTTTATCAAATCTTCGATTTTCTCTCGGTTTTGAAGTGTTTGGTTTGCATTCAACGCATCATGATTCTTTTGTTCTGCCTTAATTTGTTTACGACTCAATCACAAGCCATTTACGCAAAAGCAATTTTACAAGTATCTCTAAAAGCTGGAACAAGGAACAAAGTAAGTAATGATCGGGAATGAGTAAGAAACAGCGGGAATCAGAGGAAAATCCGGGAACGAATGGGAAAGAGTAAAAGCAAAAAGCGGAAATCAATTGAAAATCACCAAAAAAAGGTGAAATCAAGGGGGCTCAGTTGGGGAAAAATGAAGGTGGATTTCGAAGAAAAACAGCTACAGAGAGGGTGAAGCTGGATTCAGTTGGAATCAGAGTGAACAAGCGGGAACTGGGTTAAAATTAGTGGCAATTCTATTCTGTTCATGGCGATCTCATAATCATATAGGCTTTGAGTTGTACAAAACTTCGAAATTGCGATAAATAGCGGAATCATTTTCGGGCATACTTAAAAGCTTTTTTCGTCTGACACTCCTCAGAGTATGAACGTCAGAAACAGACCGAAACAATAGACTAAGGCGGAATTTATATCCAGATGCGGCTCGAAATGCACCAATAAAAACTTGTAAATAAACAAATTACAGCTATGATCAAAGAACGGTTGAGATATTACGTAGAAATTTACATCATAGTAGCTACTCTTCTAGGGAGTCGTATTTTCGTTTTCATTATGTAGCAAGTTTCTAGTTGCTTTTTTATATCTACTAAGCTTAGGGGGCTCTCTGATACGAATTAATGTATTTAAGATTATTTCTTGGTATTTTTAGTTTCCTGCCTATTTCATGCCAGCTTATTGTCGAACAAATTTCGGGCAACTTTTCAGGAAATTTTTAATCGTTCGGGCAGTTAAATTTTCCGACAAATAATGTCCCAAAGTTGGATTGTCCAAAACTTTTGGATTTTTATGTATGCATGAATGATCGATCGAACTTTAGTTGATCAACTATCAACCAGTTATGATACCAGTCGTCTTTAAGTCTGGTCTTTTGCCAGATAAGGCAGAGCATTCGATAATAACAATAGTACATCAATTGTAATTTAACAGGAATTATAGAAAGACTCGGTTAACCCTAATCCTACCGGGGTGGAATCCACCCCTCAAGCTTTTCTTGTAACTGTTCTGTTGTGTGATGGATGTAAACTTCCAAACCAGGCTGACTTCAAGCCTATATGTATAAGCTACAATGTGATACAAAAATATTCCCATAATAATAATAATAATAATAGGTCACGTGACATTGCCTTATATGGAAAGCAGTCACGCCAATACCACATATAAATGCCTATTTCTACCAGAAAATCTCATCCGAATTGACCGACTCTTTGCAAGGTAATAGAAAATAGTTACTAGCAACAAAATGTAAAGAAATTTCCGGTTTTCTATTGATATTAAGGAAGATCGATTTTTGACCAACGTGGATAGCACATTTTGATCATGATGTCACAATGACGTCATAATAGACGTGGGAGACCCCCAATTTACCAACATTACTCCTAATACATTGGTCAATGCCTGTGCCAAGTTTGTTTGCTCTAGTTCTACTGGAAAGCAATTTATGGGGGGGGGGGTTTAGAAAACACCCCCGGCTTTCTTGGCTCAAAAGAAGATCGGTAGGATTAGGGTTAAAAAGCCCTTTTCCGCACTTCTTGGACAGCTTAAGGTTAAATGTGATCTGTCCACGCTGTCAATAAGAAGACAGAACGAAGCCGTATATCATTGCCCCATTATGTTTGAAAAAATGATAAAGGTGAAATTCGAGTCTCATACCTTGTGTAAGATTGAAATTTCCCCCATCACTTTAGGAAGAACATCCTGCAGTTAATAACGCAAATTTAGAATCAGAAACAACATGAAGTAATCCATTAAACCACATATAAGGGCATGCCCATGTGGAACTGAGAACATGTAGTCCTACTTAAACACCAACTGCAACTTTTAGCATTGAATGGCCGAAAACTCACATAAGTACTTTTGAGCTAGACTTATTCTCTGAGCCGAGTTACGACAACTACATGATCAGAAATGGCATGAAGAGTGAATTCTTTTGGGATCTTTCTCTGCATCTTCCCTTTTCTGGAGTCTTCCGGGAGATCGAAAGCCCGTTATTTTGGACAACTGTCTGAAGAACTGGAGAGTTTTCAGGCTCAAAAATCTCCTGACCCCGGAGGTGGAAGGTTTCGTAAACTTCGCAAAGATTCTCGTCCAAATAAAATTCCCTCAATAATGTAAGTTTTAACAATAGTGATGTGACACTAATTTACACTGGTATTACTAAAACATGGAAGCAGCCAAAATGAAACAAAACGAGCCAAAATGACCCAAAATGATCCAAAACGACCCAGAGCTAACCAGAGCGACCTACAGTCATCCAGAACGAGCCAAAATCGCCCAAGAATGAGCTATCCTAACGAGCACTGTCAAATGGACGAGCAAGAAAATGGGCGAGACATGGTTCTGGCGTAAAGTTGGTGACTGTCTAGAACACGAGTCAATTACTTTGAGTTACAATTTTCATGTAAAGCAGGTTCTTTTAAAAAAAGTACATTATTTTCCTAAATTAAACTTTTCAGAATGAATTTGAATGTTTGCTTTCAAGAATACAATCATTTCTCACAATCGCCCAGGCACTCGCCTAATCTATTTTACTTTCAAAGAGCCCACGCATAGAAACCCTAATTTCACAAAGTTTCAGAAAGTTTAACGCAACTCTAGCAAGGAAGCCCCAAAAAAGGCAAAGATTATTGATATTTTTTTATCTTCTTTCATAAAAAGATTTTTTGCTTTTGATAAAACAAATACCGTTTCACATATTTGACTTAATAACACAGACGGCATAGCCACTCGCCCATCATACGGGTCACTCTGGCTGACTCAAGGTAGCTCAAGGTAGTTCTAGGTCGCATTGGATCATTTTTGTCATTTTGGCTCCTTTTTGCTCCTTTTGGCTCCTTTTGGCTGTTTCCATGTTTTAGTAATGCCCAATTTACACTAACATGAATCAACTCCAGAGATTGCATTAGGTAATTATTTGTTGCAAAAGGAGCAAGCGCATTTGTTACTAAGAAACCAAGTTTTTAGCAAGTTTTTAAACTGCCTTGGGTTTCGAGCTGAAGTCATTTCATCCGGAAGGGCGTTCCAGATTTTTGGTCCTTGGAGACTTAGTGATTTGATTCCATAGCTTGTAGTTCGGAATTTCAAGGATATTTCTTTTACGGAGGTTGTGATCTACTTGCTTTGGTGAGAAATAGCTTCTCATAAATGCTGGGTTAATATTGTTAAGAGTTTTGTAAACTTCATACGCTAGAAGTCTAACGGATTGGATATGGACAGTAGTTTCTCTAGATCTTGCAAATAAAGTTTCGTACGAGGACGTGTAATCAGAGCACGCTAGTCGGAAAGCTCTTTCATTTATTTTTTCAAGCTGGTCTTGGCTACTCTTGCTACATAGCATCCATATCAATGGGCAATTATTGAAATGACAGGATAAATGAATCTATTATGATCTTCCTTTCTTTTCACCCATATATCTTGCTAAACGTTTAAGCGAGTTTACTTGTTTTGCAGCTTTTTACATATTTTATCATCGTGGGAATCAAACTTTAAGTTGTCATCCAATTCAAAACCAAGAAGGGTAACCTGATTTCGTCAACTTCAAAGCTATCTATGTGTTTATCTTTATTTCCAATAGTTATTGCTTGAAACTTAGAAGGATTTGCTGCCATTTCATTTTCTTTGAGCCATGTCATACATTTCTTAGTGTTGGATTTTACCAGTTCTGGTAATTCGTTTGTATTATCTGCAGTGACCGATATCGTATTATCATCTGCAAAGTTGCACGAAGATCCTTCTTCTATATTGTAAAATATGTCGTTAATGAAGACATTAAAAAGGAGAGTCTTTTCGTGAAAGTGCGTTGCTTAAGGGTCCGGAATGGAAAAATTGCGAAATCTGTTTTTTTTTTTTAAGATTTCTGTAGAGATGAAAGTCCAAAAGAAAGCACTTACAGTAGCCCATTCAGCATGCCCTAGAACTGACGGAAGGGCAAGTCCCTCTCAAACGTTAACATCAACCTTAAGCCTCTTTAGCAGATCGGTTTGAATGGCCTAATGCTCAGATTAGTAGTATTGAGCTATGCTCATTCCCTGTGCGGAAGTTATTGCTGTAGAGTTGAATTGCTTGGACACTCAAACCACGAGTTAAAATCCACCGATTGGCCGGTTATCTTTTTGGACTTATGTCATTTTACGCGCAACTTCCGCTGTACAAAAAGCGCTTTTGCAAAGCAAAACTTCCAGGTGAGCCTTATGGCGGCTTTTGGGCTTAGAATGTTATGACAGAGTCATTATCCTCTCGTTTATCGCCATATTTGCAAGTTGAATGTTCATAACTGAATTTCACGACTCTTGAAGTCTACTGCAGTATGGAGCTCCACCAGCAGACGATTTATTCTGAAAATAAGCTCTTTATCATGTCCATTCTTTTTCGGGCAAAATCAAGTTTTTGCACGAATTTTTCTAACCTTGTCATGTTTTTCAAGAAATAGGAGATTGACTATGTCATTTTACCGGTTTTGCTGCCCTTGAAAAAGGTGTCATTGAACAGTTACTTACTTTCTAATTTGCGACAATCAAACGAAAATAACTTAATTTACTTGTGGATTCAACATAAACTACAACTACGAACAGTACGCGAGACGCTCGCTCAAGCCTTTTTGTATTTTTGCCATCCTTTATATATTTTTCTAAAATCTTGACAGCGCTTGAAATTGAATCATTTTTCGCAATGTATGAATAAAAGCCCTCTCTATAGACATAGGTCTTACTTTGTGCCAAAAAAAAACAGTTTTACATTGGTATCGTAGAATGTAATATCTTTTGCACTTAGTGCAGAGAAACTTCAGAGAATCTGTGCAGAGAACTTCTTTAGTACCTTTTGGGTGCCTTCAGCTATCTGGGAAAGACTTTTGACATATATTGCAAAAGTCTTCCTTGGTAGCTGCCAGAACAAAACAAAGAAATGTCAATTTAAATTGTTTACAGGGGACAAGCGATTGATTAATTTGGAACAAAGATCGTTCCATGCCTGGATCATTCTCCTTTAAGGCAAATGCTCAGCGTACTAACACCCTTCTTGTCCCAAATAATTCATGTCGAACTTTGAACATAGGAAATTAACTATTATATAGTCTTAATCATATTTCCAAAGCCATTCTACGGCACAAAGTATTGGCATGGCTGCTCAGAGTTCCCATGGCTGGAATTCTACCTGGTCTTTTCTTCGAGATATATGTCTGGCGTTATTGACCGCAATTAAATTATAGACGCTGTAATTTTATCTTCATTTCCAAGCAACAAATAAATCAGTCAATACCCACATCCACATTCTTGCCTAATTGTGATAAAATTTTCAAAGCCGTAATAAATAATTTCGCCGTTGTATCTTTCAGGACTTAATAGGAAAGCAACCTGCCATTAAAGAAACAATTTGCTTCAAGAAGTATCATATGATCCTGTACAAAATCGACAAAAAGTCTATCTCTCGTTATCAACAAGGCCAAATTATTGAGGTTTTCCAATATGGAATTGTCAATCTACCTCTAATGTTTCTTCCTTTCTGCATGAATCGTATAACTTTAGGAATACATACAACAGGGGGAACCTCGGATGGAACTCAAAGATTATTATTACAGTATTAACTTCTATGTAATTTTTAATTTATTTTATCCTTTTTCGTTATCCTTGACTGATAACAGAATTTTAATTCTGAACAAGTAAACCTGTATAAATATTACTTATTATTATCATTATTATTTTCACCAGTTCTGCGAAAAAGGATCTATTGCTCGATTAGATGAGTTGAGGCTACACTCAAGCTAGAAGAAAGGTGACTACAGAATAAAATGCTCGAAAGCCATATTGATTTGAAAACAGGTGCTGCTTTTGTCCGTGTGATCGTATCGAGACAATGAGACAAACAGTTATCTATAAAAAAAAAGCTAGTTTTAAAGTATCAGTGTGAAAGCATTTTAAGGAGTTACATAGACGAAATTACAGAATCAAACAGTAAGAATTAAGAATAACAGAAAAGAGCGGATAGATAAAATTGTGTAAAATATAAGCATGAACAGGGAGAAACTACGTATACAGAATGACTAACAAGGGAAACCAAACAAGTATGAAAGTGAAATTACGAGCGAAAAATAAGAAAAACAAGTTAAGTCATGTGGGAAAGGAAAAGGCGGTAAAATAGGAAAGAGAGGATTAAGAAGAAAAAATATATCTGGTGAATGAATGAGAGAAACGGGGGAATCGTTGCAAGTTTTTCAAAGACCCTAGCTGGAACAGGGAGAACTGATATAGGTCGGTAGTTAGATCGATCATCAGGTTGACCACTCTTAAAAATTGGGGCTACTTTGGCTGTTTTCCAGTTATCGGGGAAACAACCAGTGGCAATGGACAGATAAATAATGTCACAACGAGATCTCGGAATAACCACGGGTGCTATTTTAAGGAAATAGCCACATCTCATTTAGGTTTTGTTTTGAGTTTTCCAAGAAACATGGATTTCAGAAACTGTGATGGATTTCAAAAACGTGAAATTGAAAGTTTGTTTTTTGTGTACTGTATTAACATTGTACTCGTTTTCTAATAAATGGTTCTTAGCTTCGGGAATTTTTTCACTTGGTTCTCCAAAATAGATGCATGGAGACAAAGCAGTTTTTTGAATTCCAACACAAAAGGCGATTTAGCCATTCTTTTTTTATTCAATTTTGATTTGTGGGTGAATGTTAGTCAGTAGCCACTTTCATGCATGTCAATTCCTTTAATGTCTCTGAATTACGATAAACAGTGGAAACATTTTCGGGCATACTTAAAAGCTTTTCTCGTCGGAAACCCCCAAAGTATGAACGTCAGAAACATACCAAAACAATCAACCAATCGGAATTTATACCAAGATGCTGCTCAAAATGCATACGAATCAGGAAGAGAAGCTGAAATTGGTATTGTGGTTCAAACACCAATCACCTTGGAACAGAGCTCAGGGAATCATCGGATCTTTGAACACACATGTAGCTACCGTGAGGGAAAGATGAAAAGAACTTTGAAAGAGAGTTAAACAGTGCGTAAAACCGTTAGAGGGGGAAGGGATGCAGTTAGAAATGCTTTGGCGAGATTCAGGCGATCGTTGCGCTGGATTTGCAGCGTAGGGATCTGAGTGGACCGTCGCTGTTCGGCTCGGTGTTTTGTTCGTCGCACTTCTTGTTGGAGCGCGTCAAAGGTTGCTCTCTCTGGGCGAAAAGGCATCCAGGAAGGTAGGCGGGTACTTCGGTACTAGCTGTTATAGCCTGTGGTGATACATGCTCGGACGGGCAGAGGCGAACTTTGCATGCTTCTCTCTGGAGAGGCTAGTGCCCTCTTCTTGACAGGATTTCGACCATGGTGGACTGCATGCGGTGCGTCTGAAATGCTTTTTGTCACTCGGGAGGATAGCACACATGCACTTTGGTTGTTGGCGGCCACATTGCTTCATCCGACC